>VWZD01004225.1:66049-148470 GCA_013396695.1 Sakesphorus luctuosus | reverse complement strand
GGAGGGAGGGAGGGAGGGAGGAGAAAGAGCAGTTTTCTGCATTGAGTTTACTTTCCTAAGATTTGTAAACTCTTCTAGTTTGCAGTAACCTAGGAATAAAAGTTAGGAATATGAATAAGGCTTCAGATCCACAGTTTAGAAATAGTTGGATAAGAACTTAAAGATGATATTTATACTATGGAATCTAGAATGAGGCAGGGGAAAAAAGCTTTCCACCAGCATAATTTTCAGAGGCAGATTTTCAGAAAGTGAAAACAGGCACCTGGTGAAAAAATTTCCTCTCCCTGCATTAGTGGAGGCTGATCAGGTGCTGTAGCCAAGAAAATGTACAGCCTTTCCACCCAGGCTAAGGCCAGGTCTGCATGGAGTTCTCCACAGTTCCCTCTTCCTAAGACTCTGATACTCCAAACTATCTGCAGGTCACTGGCTTGGTTCTTGTAATTACTTCAAGAATTAGAGCCATGTCTTTTACCACATCTGGTAGATAAGGAGCCCTCCCCCCTTTATGGCTGAGGCTGGAGCTTTGGTCAGCCTAAGACGTTTGCACACGGTACTTTTGCTTCCGTTGGCAATCAGTTTATTCTGCCTCCACTAAGTACTTCCCTTAGTTTATTTATGTGAATAAGGATATAATCCTGCTGTATCACATATATATCTCTTCTGATATCAAATCATTTCTATTTAAGGGGGTCAAAATCACACAAGAACTAGTGTAAATATATTGATCTATACCCACATCTATCTTGATAGCTATTTATCTCCACATACAGTAGTGCACATGCTTAAATATTTCTATTTATATACTTATATACACATATATATATAAATATAGTCATGCATATGTGTGAGTACATACAAATAAGTTCCAGGTATCTAGTGTGATTACAGTGCATAAGGACAATACACAATTTTTCAAACTCTCATAATGTCATCTCAAAATGAAATTTCCTTCCCACCCAAAAAGACAACTGTTTTACTATGGTCAAGACAATTTATTATGAGCTATTCCAATTCAAGACTGGCTTATTCAAGAAAAGGTTGGAATGCCAGTATTCACCAAAAAGGGTGGAACATCCCTTATTCAGACTTTTCCAAAAAGCCAATGCAATGCACAGTAAAATTTCAGTCTAGAAAATGAAATTAATTATAAATGTCAAAAATATTGGTGGCTGGGGTAACCATAGTACCTACTCCAGCCTGAACTATAATTATTATTTATGTAGGCTATTTGTAAAACATCAAAGCATTTTCTACAGATATAGACTAAAGGTACTACTGAAATGCAGCCAAGTCTGTAGTGGAACGTAGCACCTGCTGTAACAGTGTGTTGTACAGTGTTACATGGAGATGTGTTTGTGGAGGATGCATATGTACGTATGTACATCTACACACATATGCACAAATTACTGTTGTTATTAATATTGTATTCACATTTTCTATATGTATGCAGCATAATTAGAATTGAAAGCCCCAATTACACTGAAGTGAAAGTCTGCTTATTAATTGACAATAGGCCTCAGCTAAGTAGCAACAAAAGAAGTGCTTTGTTTGGCAACCTTTGTTTAAAAGGTCTTTTGAAAACTCTGTAAGAATACTATGAATAGAGATTTAGCAAGCCTTTAATCCTCTTCAGGTCACATATGTGCTAAAGTGAATAATACTGTGAGGTCTTTTTCACCTTTTGAGTTCTTTTAAGCCAGTAACCTAATTTGAAATAAGATAAATAAAAGGCCTAAGAAAGCTTGAAAAACTCTAACTTGTACACTACCGTCTTATTTATTCTGCTGGAGTAAGCCAAAAGATGCATTTCTTGTTGGAGAGATGTATAAACACTCAATATTTATAATTCCATTTATAATTTGCTCAGTCCCTGACAGTTATTTCCCTTTTATTCACTTCAAATGCACTGAGAACCTTAGAACATTTTTTTTTCATTTAATGCTCCTGTTCTTTTGTGAGTATCAGTGTGAAAATCTTTCCTTTCGTGCTACAGTCCCTTTTTCCTATTCAACACTAGACTGCACAGGATAATTAAACCTTGGGGGCTTGGAGATTTTGGACTAAAGCTGAAAGAAATGCAGTAGTGAGGCCTCTTCTCCCTCAATCTTCCACCACTTGCTGTGGGGATTTTCTTTAGTTACACATGGCTTCACCGGTAAACAACCTTGAAAAAAAAAATCACAGGCAAGAATTGAATTAACACCTTAGTGTTTCTTATAATGAACCAGTTTACTTAATTAGATGATAGCAAAAAATATGTTCTAAAACATGACAGGGCACAGACTGAAGGCTCTGTTTAGGCAAACACCCATGGAGCCGCACCAAGATGTTTGCAGAAGAATAGCATCCCAAGCAAGACTAAAGTTGCAATGTGAAAATGCTGAGTTTCAGCCCAGATCAAGGTGCTTTTTAAAATCAATATAAAGAAAATTCTAAAGTTTTTGTTATACTTCTTTTATAAATTAAGTTCTTCAAGTGACTCTGTGACTTGAAACAAGCATGTGAGCACATTCCCTAAGGTGTAGGTCTGCAAACTCTGAGCAATGAATTTGCCTCTGAACTAGGTGAAAAAGTCCACAAGTTAATTCAACAAGCAAAAGACAGAGAGCCGCTGAATCCAATACCCCAGCCAAGGGTCAGACCGTGGTGAGACCCCCCGCCCAGGCACCCCAGGCAGTTCTAGTCAGGCTGCCAGGGCAGGGAGGAGCTAGTTGCACCCAGGGATGCTCCCAGCATCAGATCTGGGTCAGATCCTGCTGGAAGAACTGGAGATAAGTGGAATAGGCAATGGTTTTGAGATTCTGCAGTAGCTGGAGATGGTAGGAAGCAAGGGAATGGGCAGGGTGCAACAGTGTTTAAAACCAGTTGGTTTCTCAAGGCTCAAGTAATTTCTAAATGAAAGTAAGCATGCATAAATGTCTTGTGTTGTTCCTGGGGTCTTACCTCAGCCTTCCTGCCAGCCCCACCTGTAAGAAGACCAGGGAGAAAGGGCAATGCCCAAAGAAAAATACTATCTGACACAAATACTTGCAAGTCTCCTGGCATTTTCTTATACTGTGTATGAAGACAGACATACCATAATATGAAGGGATTTTTAAGCATGCATGAGAATGCATAGTGAACTACGCTAACATCAATCATAAATTGTTTCCTTTCTCAACATTGAAATCAGTGTGATAGTAAAACACCAGCTGCTTCCAAAGGCAAATGCATTGTTTAAATCAGAACAAATTATTTACAAATAGGTTTCAATAATCAGAGTCTGAATCCTGCAGCATGTGAGCAAAATATTTCTGTGCAGATCTATCAGCTGCAACATGTACTTCATCACTTACACTGAGCAACCTGGGAAGTCAGTAATTGGCATTCTCTGATCTACCCCTCTGATCATCTATAATGACTTCTGGAACTCCATAAGAAAATCCTACATATTTTTAGCATCACAGTACAAGCAGGGTTTTGCATATATTATTTCTTTCTTTTTTTTTTTTCTTTTTCTGTTTCAGTATCCAGTGCTTTACAGGATTGCATTCTTCTGCAGATGTTTATCTCTTAAGGTGTTTTTATATACCACTGCCTGCCATCCTCTCTGCAGAGGCAAACACCAGAACCATAAATATTATCTCCAGTAAACGGAAAAGTCTGCTGCCTTAACTGCGAGCATTTAGATTTAAAAGGGACAGCTGCTTAGCTGGGCTCTTCTCTTAAGGAAATTAACTTTTTATCTCAAAGACAGCTAATTTAGCTCTCACCACCTTTGCTTTCACTCCCAAGTACCTTCTTATCTTGGGTAATCAGGATGCAGGGATTCCCAATCTATCCCTCTTTATAGCTCTCTTTCTTTCAGTAGTGTTACTGTTTGAACTTCATACCCTGGATTAAAGGGCCAGCACACCAACTCAGGAAGCAGTTCTGAGTATGAGGTAAATATGCAAGTTACTTAACAGCCCATATATGAACTCAATTACATCCTTCATCTCTTAATATATGAATAAAAAGGTTTGACTTTGATCTTGAATTAGGCAATCCCTACTTATAAATCAATATAGCGTGCGATTTTATTAGAAGCAATGATTAGTAGTTAACATTGCAATGAATACATGGTTGGAAAGCTTTAAAAAACCAGTGCCAGGCTGGGACACATTTATGACATATATTACCTGAATTACTTGGAGGAAGTTTGGATTTTTAATCGGGGATATGCAAAAGCTGTTTCATTAAATAAGATACATGAAAATATTTTGCATATAAATCATATACATGAGTCTTTTTTCATTAATCCATCCATTTATTTTAATCTAATTTCAAAACTAAATCCAGAATAAAAATTATAGTATTTGCATACTAAAATCTAGAGGCATATGTGTACATTTAAAAAGGAGTACAAGTAGGCACCAGAAGTTATTTTTACTGTAAACATTCTTCATATGTTCCCATGTAGAATGTGATGCCTGTATAACAACTTCTCGAATGTCCAAATTCCCTCTTATTCCCATAGTGCAGAACAGATGTTGTCCTGCTTTTTATGATGTAATTTATCAATCATACTTAGACTGAGTTATGAACTCAAAGTGATTGAAAATGTTATTTAAGCTTGGCTTCTTCTTCTGTATCTTTGAAACCTTTTGTGACTTCTTTTGGAGGGACAATTTGTATTATTTTTCCCTGAGTTGCGAGGTCAGAGTTCTCATTTGTAGGTTACAATGTAACCAATCCAAAAAAGTTCAAATGTATGAAAGAGCCAAATTAGAGAGAGAGCTATGCATACTACAGGAACTTGAGATCCATAAATTCAGCCACGCTGAGAAGAGCTTTTTGTTTAAAACATTGAGCTAAACAAAATGCAATTAAGGCTAACAGGACAAATAGCGTCCCTCTTGAGATTCATAAATACACTCATGGGAGACTAGAAATAAAGAGAAAAGACCAACATAATTCTAATTGTGTCTTGCCTAAGATGACCATTTAAACAGATAAGTTTTCCCATGGTAAATTAGTTGGTCCAGTTCATGCTTTTTCTACTCTTACTTAAGCAAGTGAAGTAAATGAGAATTTTCTATGAGTAAATCAAGGCATTGGGTACAGATTTTTTATTCTTCTTTGATGACAAACTGTGATCTGGATTCTTAACTGTATTAAGAAATAGCCCAACCTCAAAATAAGTCTCATAAAGTCATGACAGTGCTTTAGGAGAACATAGTTTCTGCCCTTGCTCTAGCAAGATTAGAGACGTTTAAGAGATTCTAACACACTACATGTAAAAAGCTCTGGATATTTTTACTGAGATGTCTTTGTATTTTTTATGCTTTTAAATTTTTACATGTGGAGTCCTTCAGGAAATTTGTGTGGTTTGCTACTTGTTTCTTGTCTAGTTGCCACCTAGATTATTTCACTTTGTCAAATTACATCATATGTTGTGGTTTTTTTTTAAAAAAATACTTTAATAATAACCCTAAAAATCTCACGTTCACACTCACTAAATCCATTCTGGCCCATAATGGTTGCTCTTAGCAGTGAAATAATCACCAGGAGAGGAACTGGAAATGACGGGATTTGAAATGTGCTTCCCTCAAGCTCAGCTGGGAAGATGGGAGGAATCAGCTGTGAACCAGAGACATACTGGTTCAAACCAGAGCTTATGTGCCTGATGGAAAACAGTTCCACCGAAATGGAGCTAGCTGAGAGTTTCCACTGAAATGCTCTTTGATCAGGAGAGGCTAGCTCAACAAAATCCAAACTTACCTATTCCACCTTTCTCTGGCTAAGGTTCTGGCTCAAGGATGAAGTTCTCCAAAATACTACTTTTTTGAATGAGAGGATTTCTTCATAAACAAAAGTAATGTACCAATTATTGACTTCATCCAATAATCTGGGAATAAACTAGATTTTGTATAAAAATGTTTTTTACCTCACCACACTCGATAGATCATATGAATCAAGTAGAGTAAGAGATTAAACTGGGGCACAGTAAAACCAGAATTTCTCTCAGCTTTATCTCCAATCTCTTATGAATATTTATGAGAGTCACTTATGTTATCAGCCCATGCCTCTGCAGAATGCCTCACATAAACTATGAGACAAGGATTTACCCTGGTAAATAAAGATTATAGAACTGATCACTTTTGATGGGAACCAAAAGGAAACATTATTCTAGTTTCTTTTTCAGGATTAATCTCCTGAGATTGCCATATGCCTGCTCCTATGTCAGTAGAGACTGACTTTCCTGCACAGGCCATACAGTAAAGTTCCCAAATTGTTCTCTCCATATTCCGGACACTCCATAGCATACCTCAGCACAAATGTTAGGGAAGATGTTTCACAAGTTTCTGGATTTTTGTCCCAGGTAAACTAATGCATTTATGACTGCAAATATTTGGGTCTTTGAGCTATACAAGCCCAGATTATTAAAATACGTAGAACTTCATTTACTGTGCTTACAATGAAAATTGCAGTCAATATTAAACAGTTTCTTCCCAAGCAGAAGAACCTCTTTGAAAATCAGTGACAGAACTGGAATGGAACTTTAATTAGTTGAGTATAAACATATGGATAAAGTTTAGGTGGCTGTGTAACATGTGTGTCCTTCTTGCACATATGTAGTTCGAGTATTAGGACTCATTCACAGCAAAAATGGAAAAGTTGCATGCACCCCATAGTAATGCATAAAAATAGTCTAAAATTGGAATCAGTGATAACAAGTGATTACCTGTAATCATTATGTGTGCTTTTTGTTGGTTAGTTTTCCACAACTGACACAGATTATATGAACAGATTATTTCACTATCCCATTCAGACAGTATAATAGAAGGCTCCCTCCTAGCATTTTTGCTTTGGAGAAATCAGTTATCATCGACTTTATTTACAACAGCATAAATTAAATAACTTCTAAGAGAAATATGGAAGATTTTCCTCTAGTGTGGACATACATTTAAATTTCATCCATCTTTTCAAAGTGTTTTCTGGATTCACTTGAAAAATTACAAGAAAAATGAGAGGACATTTACAGCTAGATAATGAATACACATTAACCATATGAAATCCCAAGGGAGTGTGACACAGCAAGATGAGGTAAACAGTAAGCCCCTTCCCCTTCATTAATGGCTGCCTTACGTACTGCATCAGGCCACAGTGTGAAAGCAACAGCTCTGCAATCTTATTTCTGCTTCTGTATGCATGGCAATTACAGAAAATTATACAGATCTGCTTTCTGACTGCGTGTTACTGGTGGCTGGATGGCTGAAACCAGTAAGATCATGCTAGGCTCTGGATAAACTTCTAGTAAAGGTGTTGTCTTCTTGTCAGGAAAAAAAAAAAAAAAGTGTTAATAGTTTGATTAATTGCATTTTAATACAATGATGCAACGATAAGGTAAATGTACCTGCTAATGGCTTTGGATGGGCTGTTAGGACAATGTCTGAGCACAGTCTGGCTATCACATTTTCTCCTAGATCCCTGTGATGATTTACATAAACATTTCGGGACGTTAGCTCTTTTCTTCTACAAATCAAGATAGGAAATTCAGTGTAATGATCTGACAATTGGTACTGTCTGTTTAGTCTGTTTTGACACCACTTGAACTAAGGTATTGCTGATCTCAGACTTCATCTTAGTCCTCGAGTAATCCGGACTATCATCACAGAAGAATTATTTCAGTCATTTTCTCTGGCCAAGAGACCACATATTCATCAGAGGTTTGAATCTCTCTCAAGGGTTGGTTGTCATCACACAGGAAAACAACAGGTCTGTCTGCCCGTGATTGGAGAATCTGGTCGATCCCCTCCTCCCCCCCAATTTTCTAAGTAGGCCGTTTTCCAATTCAGTAGATACATTTTGCTTTTAAAAAGATTTGCCCAGACCAAAATCAGTAATGATCACTGGAAGAAAAAGCAACTTGCCATACTCCCTGTCTTGTGTAGGTCTGGTGGGTCACAAATTTAAGTTCCATCTATTCTGTAAGAGGAATACATGACTGAAGCATAGGGGTCAACTTGCTAATACAGCAAGAGTGGATAACAATGGCGTCAGCCTAGCAAAGCAGTCACATGTCTCATTGTCCAGCGTGTGTTGACTATGCGGTAGCTGTGCAGACAGGCCTTTTCTATGGCCTCGCTTGCTGGTAAAACACAACCTGAGGCTGCCTCTCCCTAATCTATGTAGACCTTTGGCTATGGAGAGGAAGCACCTTTAGTGGGCAATTTCTTGCTGCACAGGGTAAAATTTTTCTACTTCTCTAAGTGTAAACTAGCCATTCAAGACTCATCTAACCACCCACATAACACCCACATAGGCAACCCTAGAGGACAATTCACCTCACCTTTTCAAGAGATGCCAGAAACAGGCGAGACAAATCACCCTTTGGTTTATTGACTATAAGGATAACATAGATGATTGGCACAAACAGCTTTAAGTATATGCCAGCTTTAGCTGTGGCAGAAATTTCATTGCTGGTGTGCTTCAAACCTCACTTCTCTATCCCCTAGCTCCATTTGCAGCTGATTACTGGCTGAAATTCTAGTGGGGATAGCATTTCAAGGGGTATGGTACATTTCCTCATCTTTGGTTTTGCAAGAATAATATGAAGATTCCTTGAATTACAAAACAGCAAGAGTCGATAGTTTGGTGATAGGGCAGTAACACAAATAAGCAGACCCGCCCTCAGTCTCTAATGCAGTCTTCTGCTTAGAGATATGCTAACGCCTCTAAATCAGTTTGATCTGTCTTCTATTAATAAACTCATCGGTAATATATCCATTACCTGATTTAGTTGGTATGCAAGAACTTAATTATGCAAGGAAACAAGGCATGATTGTGTTACAGTGAGATAATGCACACCTCTGATGTGGTGTGAAACACGAAGTGGAACCAAATAACTTCAAAAGCCTGAAAACTATTGTTAAGTTGCAACACTGCATCATGTGGGCATTGAAAAAAATAATACTTTGAGAAACCTTTAAATGAAATTTTTAAGATCATTAAATCTATGTAAAGAGGCTACTCAGTTATCCTATGGCAAACTCATGTGCTGTAATAGTAGCTGTGCTCTGTGTTTTAGTAATTTTTGTGTTTCCTAGAGGTAATTTCAGTGAAGGAATGAAAGAATGAATGAATAAGGAGTGAATCATCACAAACTTCTTTGACTCTGGCTTGGAATATCAAGCTGTCCATCGAAGCTTCCAGGCGAAAGATATCTCTCTGTTGCGTCATTGTCCTTAGTGAAATGTTTAGCACATCAGTCCTATAGGAAAAACAAACAAATCTCCCAATCTCAAAAACTCAGACAAATTGTCTCCTCTCCTATCCCACAGGAAGCAAGAGTAAGAAGGAAAAAGCATATCCAAAAATCCTACCACTGCACCTGAGTGAGAACAAAACCTTTGGAACTGCTTCTTATACCCCTGCAACAATATGCTGATTTTATACATGAGCATCAAAGTGGTTACCAAAAATAAATTAGTGGATTTTTGCAAAAGCACTTGAAATTATTATTTCTTCCATTTTATTACTCATAATGGGCAGAGCCTGCAGAAACTCGATGTCATAGAGAAAGCCTAATATAGCGCCAAGGTCCCTGGCTCCTAGACCTGAGAGAAAAAGCTACAAGACCATTTAAAATCCTGCTGTGCTGTTAGCAGATAGCTTATTTCACTTTTGCAATTTATTTTCCTAATTTGGCAGCTAGAGGTCATATGTTTAAACAAGCTCCTAAAGGCTTCTGTTCTATCCATTTACTACAAATTTTGCCACTGAAGTAGCTGCAGAAGTTAATACTATCCTTTCTGCAAAATATCCTCCTACTTGTAGAGACTAGGCATTATATCATCAGTGGAAATGTGAGGATGCTGAGCAACCCTGACAAGGAACCCTGGAAAGTAGCAGTCATGGGAAAGAGAAATCTATTTTTACTTTTGTTGTCACATTAACATTTTCAGCTCTTCTGCCATGGCATGCAGAATGCAGGAAAAGATCCCAAAAGAAACCGCTGATGTTCAGAGTTTTGGTCACAGAGGTAGGAGCAGCAAAGGGATGTCTTCCTGCTGAAGAAGAGGCTGACCCTTTGACCTTAGCTGTTCCCACTCACATACAGATATAGAAATGTAAGCTACTCAGCATGATGCCAGTTAATTTAAATTACCTAACATCCCAAAGGGCAGCTCCCTGCTGAGGAGCCTTTTCTTTTCTTTTTCTTTTGACCTTCTAGTACAGAGTAACTTTTCACAAGGATAAGTCAGATGGTCAGCTTGGAAGTATTCAGTTTCTGTGGCCTTTGGAGGTTCATGAAAAAGATCACCTCAGACTACATTCTGCTGAATAAGGAGTTGGAAAATTGCTAACTTATACTGAATGGCCAGATCCTCAGTCTGTGGAAAAAGAAGTAGCTGCACCATCATATCCATCTCACTTTTTCAACTGAGTTATACAATAACCAAAACTAGATGACAGATTTCTTTCATCATGACTACAATTTATTTAATTACTTTTCCTATAAGCAACTATGGTGCTGTCAACCCACAGAACTTGCACCATTTTAACCAAACCTCTCCAATGTTTCCTGCTTCCCCATGTTAGATAATGCTGTGCTTTCTAGTGTGACAGCACTGAATTTGGCCCTTTGGGTCATAGGCCCAGTAGGTGCATCCCATTGACCTGCTCTGCAGCACCACAGCATCTTCCCTGCTCTGTGACCTTCCATGGCAAGCTTTTGTCTGGCACATTAAAGGCTCTCAAAACCCAGGAACACACTGAAAACATAGAAATTCTGGTCATCATTACCAGAAATATTGAATGGGAGAAATTAAAGAGATTGTATGTTTAGGGAGGACCCAACAGATCTGTCTGAAAGGTATATAAATAATGAAAGCAATACAAACTAAAGGGCTTATAAAAAGTATTTCAATTTTGCCCATAGGAACTTTGCATAGGTATGACTGCATCCATAGTGTGAGAAATCGTGATGCTTTCCTTGAACAGATAAGTGTGAATTGATCAATTAACAAATCAAATATCCCATGTGTGCTGTAGGCCTGCATTTATCTTTCTAGATTCTTTCAGCTCTGGGATTTCTACTTTTCTTTATTTTTCCTATTTACACGTGTTTCTGTTTACACCTTAATCTCCCGTAGCCACCAGTCAAGACACTGAGCAAACTCAGCTTTGCTTGAATAGCTAACCTCCACTTTTTGATTATCAGCAACCTGTGGGTCTTGCTGTGTGACATTAGTTTGCTGGAAGATGATGGTTTGTTCTTTATTAGTCATGTGTCTGGCTCAGTACTCTGAGCTGGTGTTGTTGGAGGGTTTTGCAAAGTTGTTAATGCCCCTCTGGGACCTCTTTTGCTGCTGCCAGGTGCCTCAGGCAGCCCTGGTGCAGCTCGAACCCCAGGAAGCTGTACCCCGACACCTTCTGGAGCTCAGTTTTCCCCCACTGAATTCTGCAGGGGACCCAGTGTTCATTTCAGCTGAAGTACAGAAAAGAATTTAACTTGTTTTTGTAAGGCTTCTCTATTTTAATACATTATTTTATTTGTTAAGAAAAGGTCTGTCTCTTTTTCAGTTAAATTACACAACAGTCCTTTATCGTCTTAGCAGGGCCTCTGGAAGGTGTTAGCTAGCATTTGGAGCTCCTAGAAAAATAAATCCTGAGGGGCTTGAGTCAGACAGCAATGCTATCTTTTTTTGTTAAGAATCCATGCAGTGATTTCTTCTTACTGGGCTGCTGGGAACTGGTAGTAGGAGCTATGTACATGAAGAACATAAAGCATGCTTGTAAATTTCTGCTAAAAATGGATCTTTCTTCCAGTATCATTATGTCTGTTAACAAATTAATTAAAAGCATATTCTGATTAGTCATATGAACATCTTTTTTGCTGGAAATTATAACTTAAATCATAGCTTTCTACTTTCAGACTTAGTAAATGTCCTAGTAAATAAGATATGCACCCAGCAGCAAGGTGGGAATTGATAAGAAAACCATGAGCTTTGAGCCAGTATGCCCAGTTTTAAATTTGGTGCATGAAGGTGCCAGAAAATCTTCCTTGTGTCACTTGGAGACAATTTAATTATAAGCGTCAGAAAAAATAAAGGCTGTGTTTTTTCCTTCTCTGCTCATGATCTTCTATCAACTGATATTTTTCAGTCAATTTGTGTCTGTCCCTGCCTCCCACTCTCTATATTCCATGTCATAGTTTCAAAAGTTTTTCCCTTGAAAGGACCAAGCATAGCTGACAAGAAAAAGCTGGACCTGGGGCATTCAAAGGAGAAACTGAGGAACCTCCTCATAATGATATGGATTCCATATGAATTATAAGTATACTCTGAATATATCTGTTGCTAAAGCTCTTCCCTTTGAGGAGGGACCTTTGGTCTCCTGACCATGGGATGTCTGCAATGGCTCTGCCCATGGCTGTCCCCATTGAGACTAGACTGGCTGCACTCCAGCACATCACTTGACCCAGACCACTTCTGTTTGCCATTTGGCACCCATCTGTTTCCTCAGTTCAAAGTGCTTGAAGTAAGGTGAAGACTGCATTACAGCTCCCAGGGCAATAATCTATATAACCACAGCCAGTCTTCTCAGAAGGAATGAGCTGGTTTAATCCTAAATATAGCTCAAGAGGAGCAGGAATCAATAGACATAGAGCATGGATGGTCAGGGAAGTGGTACCCAAGGGGAAGAACGCAAGGAAGGAAATTACTTGGCACTGGTATTCATACCTGTGCATTTCCTCTGCTCAAAGAACTTTCATTTGATCTGTGAGGGTCCTCCAAATCTGAGCCCCAGGTGGCCCAGCAGTTTGCACACACAAGAGTAATTTATTGAGGTTCAGCTGGGAATGGGCAGAAGTAAAATCATAAGTTGCTCCAGCACAAAGTAAAGAAGCCAAAAGCTGCGGTCAGGGTTTGGCACAGCTCACACATGCTATGGGTCTGCACAGAGGGGGCCTTCTAACACCCACTCACCAGTGGGTTACACCACCTTGCTACACCAATTTACATCCCATTTCAGAGCCCTAAGTTGGCTCTGAAGTAAAGTTAAAGTTGAGTTCAAAGCAACACAGCTGCTTCCAGGAGCTGCTGTGCTTGGGGCAGGACTGTCAGGGGAAATAGTGATTTCTCTTTGAAGTCCTGTTGCTAGATGGATGCTGATCGTCTCATGTTACTGTAAGCATTAAGTGACTTAAAAGTGAGCTCTCAATTTACTTAGTAGAGGACAACAGGCAAGGCAAAAATATTTGTCAAGAATGCTAATGACTTTTATGTAAGGCCCAAAAGTCCAGAAAACCAAAGACTGCAATTAAAGTTGATTTCTAGAAATCATCTTCCAAGAAAACACATATACTGAGACTGAGCAACAATCATATTATTGGGAAGACAAACAAGAATACCTAGGAAAATTATTTTCTTGTTAAATGAAATATAAACTATTTGATGTCCGGGTTTCATAAACCACTAAATTTTTAATCTGACATGTACATATATGTATAATTTTGTACGTTACAGATTTATAAGTTTATGTATTATACAGAGAACGTATTATACATAGTATTAATAATTATTTACCTAAGATTTAACCGAAAACAATTAATAGAAAGAAAATACCTAATAAACACAAGGCATGGGCTTTTAATCTGATCTCCTCTTATTTTGTCCTCCTGATCACTGGAGTGCAGCAACACTGTAGCCAAGACATATTCTAGAGTGAATAGTTTGGGGCCCAGGGTCCACAATTCAACTATGACCAATTTAGGAATAATTCATTGCTACTTGAGCTACTCTGTGACACATTTGGCAGCCAGCTGGGAAAGTACAGAGCAAGAGTGATCATGCAAGGAAGTCTGAGATTGATCACATGACTGATAAGATTCTTATCTGCCTCCGTTTCTGAGACTGGATGGTACCACTTGCCCATAAATTAGCTTCCCTTTATCAACATGCACCACCTTAAGATGGTTCCAAAACTTTATTGGAGGTTCAGTTCTCCTAGCTCTGTCTCTGAGGCTGCTGAGACTGGCCAGAAGTACACAGCACAGTGCAGTAAGATATTTATGCAGTATGTAAAGGTATATAATTTATCGCCTGTTATGAGTGTACTTGCAACTACAATTACATCATACAAACAATTTTGCTTATGATATACATCAGCCTTTGTAAGAGAGAATAAAGCAGTCTGAAAAAATGTTTAACGATATCATGGTGTACGACATTCTTTGTAGAGTCTTCACTATCAGAAATGTTATTTACTGGCAAAGCATGTGTGTTCATCCTGGTTATATATTGGTCATGCAAAATATCTTCCTCAAAAATATCTAACAAGAAATAATTTCTTTTCTCATCCATCTTGCTAAAGTGGAGAACTGTTAGTGCATACATTGAGTTCATTTAAGCAATGACAAAAGTTTGATTTTTCTGGAAAGATCTAACTCTAATGTCACCATTTTAAACCAAAGATAATCCTTTTACTCCATTCTTTTTGCACTGCATACCTAACAATTTTTTGTACTGCATCTTTTATATTGTACCAGTCAAATCTTTCTTTGTGAAAAGGTCCCAAAGAAGTCAATAGATACTTGAAAATTGGCAGTGATCTTGAATAGAAAGACATTGCTCCAGATTTTACATAAATTGAAAATTATATTGAATATCTGAACTATCCTCAGGATTTTTTATTATCACCCTATAGCATTCTATACATATATTTGTCAACAGTATCATGTAGCTGCATAATGTTATGAAATTATTATTATTATCAGATGAAGGTGGTATAAGGATTAGTATTAAACAGAACTGAACTGAATCAGAAAACAAACTTTTCCAGGAGGGACAGGTGGTAACTTGGGCTTGCAAAAATTCTGTCATCAGTAAAGAATAAGTCTGAATTAGAAACACAATCTTAATTTAGTAAGTCAGGAAAAATTAAACTTGTTGTAGCAATAAATTTTTTTATTCTGTATCACTTACACAATGTTCTTAAGACTGGCAGTTTGGGTATAAAATCATATGCATAAACACCAGGAGGTTATCTTTCTCTTCAAAATTGACTGGTTTTGTTGCAAAATAATGTGATTGATTGAAATGTAATTTACTTGACTTCAGAGGGATGTTTTTCCTCCTGCTTTAAGTGCTCTCAGACTAGTGGTGATATCTACTGAGTGAATTTAACTGTGGTGCATTCCATATCTTGTAGTACAAAGTTTCTGAGATGATCCCCTTGATTTTTATGAATTCTGATCTTTACCATGTTGAATAGAAATTCTTCCCAGTATACTTAAACCTCCCCAGGACACACACTTATAATCCATGGAAAATCTCAGGCTTTCATCTAGAAAAATTCCATCCCTGTGTGATAATTGAGCAGCTAGCTACTAGAGCTTTATGAAACTGTTTCCCTCTACTAAGCAAGCCTTCATCACCCAAAAGTGCAGTTTGTCTTCTGAGAATGATGTAGGAGTAAATATAGTCTGAAATGATGAGTCATTCCACTGGAATGGCCTCTGAAGACTGCTACGAAGAAATATGTTTAATATTGCTATAGAATAGCTAAAATATAATTGAAATAGTCTTCACCATCTTTCATTTAAGTTCCACTAAGTTCTTTTATGGAAGTGGGTGAATGAAATAACAGTATTTTCCAAACCTAAAGTATTGACTCAGATCTTTACCTCAGGCAGAGAAAAAAATACTGTACTTCTCTGGGATTTTTACTCTCCAGCAGGATGAATGGATGTGTGTGCGTGTAAATATGTGCGTGCAAGAGATAAAAATCAAGCTGGAAAGCAAGCCAAGGTTTCCTGATTATTCACAATAACATTGCCCCCCCTGGAAGTGCCCTGAAAGAGCCTTTGGAGGGTTCTGAGAAAAAAGGTTTGGGACCTTTGGCAAGGAAATGGCCTCTAGCTGCTTGAAACTGTGGTTTTGAAGAGAAAAGAACTGTGTATATTTTTATTGACAAAGTAGCATCAATAACTTCCTCCAATGGCAATAACCTTCAAGACCCTCAAACTTCCAGTCAGCTACTGAGATCACAGATGGAAACAGCTTTGTGTAGGGTTTCCCACTTCAGTTACATGATCTGGACTTGGATGTGTGCTGAGTGTTGAAGACACACTGATCTGCTCTGCACTTCTGGTTGAAATATAGTTCTAACGGAATATTAGTCTTGATGATTAATTCCCTTGCAAGCTGTTTGTTTAATAACTTTACCTAAACCCTCATTCAAGCAATGTTGAAAAGCAAAGCCCAGAACTCTTTAAATAGTACCAGAGATATGTGTTTCCTTTAGCCCTAGGCACAGCAATGATGTTTATTGTTCATCTTTTGTGGAGTTTGGTATTAATCCCTGTATGTAATTATGATGGTAATATCCTGCAACAATGTGCCTGTAACAACTATAGCAACAATTACTACTATTACTGCTACTACTACCACCACAATTTAAAAAAACCTCTTTCAGGATTTCCCTTCATGCTGATTGTTTGAATGAAGATTAAGACTGATGAATGAGGTCTTGCCTACATGGAAAGATTAAAATTTACTTAAATCCAGGCTCAATTCCTCTGACAGCCAGCAAAGATACAACAGGCTTCCCTGGACATTCACTAGTCCAAGCTGTCTGACATACCTATTTAAGTGTAAGATGAATCACCCTTTTCTAATATTTTATTTATTTATTTCCATTTCTTTTTCAGGTAAGATGACAAAATATCTAATTTTAAGAAATCTAATCCCTGCATCAGAACTGAGATGCAGTATGAGGCACGTACATTCCCCAGGTACTGCCTTGAGGCAGCCCAGTTTGGGCTGCCAGCCCTGGGTTCCCAAGGGGCTGCCAGCAGCCAATCTGTTTGGCCAAAAAGACTGTTTCTGTATTTTTACAGTAGGCAGTCATTAGAAAAAGCTACAAATACAGACCAAGACATATGTGCTAAAAATGAGGAATCCCACATTTCCCTTGGGTAGTACTTGAAATCCTTATGGCTGGACTTGAAAAGTGGTGTCACAGTCCTCTGCCGGCATGACTCCTGTCATTCAGTTAGAAAGGAAAGTGAAATGCAATTTATAAAGGTCCCATGACAGACGAGATGCAATATTCAGCAGAAGATGAGTCTAAAGGGTTGACTTCATTTCAACACATTTATTGAAAGAACTTATGTTACCAAACACATTTTTAATGGCATTTCCATTTTGTGAAAACAATTAATAAAATAATGAAATAATGAACTATTCAAACAGAGGCAACTCCCATGGGAAGAAATTTTCATATTTTAGCAGCTTTCATTTCTGCAGTGTATCTACTCCATGAAGATCTGGGCTAATCTAAGTATTTCTCCAAAGTCTGGAAGATTTGTAAGATTAACAGTCATATTTTTTTAATAAAACCCATCTTTTTTGTCATAATCAATACTCATCCAAATAAAGTGCTGTCCAATTATCCCTCTTCCAGTAGCCACTCAATTTTAGACCAAA
Source organism: Sakesphorus luctuosus (assembly GCA_013396695.1). Taxonomy (NCBI): domain Eukaryota; kingdom Metazoa; phylum Chordata; class Aves; order Passeriformes; family Thamnophilidae; genus Sakesphorus; species Sakesphorus luctuosus. Next base: position 131,011 of record VWZD01004225.1, on the reverse strand, counting down.
GCTTAGTATTTATTTGGATTATGATTCTGTAGGTCTATAATACATGAGGACACACAAATCCCATGGTTAGAAAGGAAATTCTGAAAGCTACACTCTGTATTACATGTACTATCCTTATTTAGTTCTGAAACTTTTTGAATTATCCTTAAAAATCCTGTGGAAAGTTGAAATTGTTTCAAGGACAGTCCTATTTTCTTTTTACAAAGCAAGGTCTAGAGTCCAGTCACAATGATTTTGAATTCCAACTTGGTATAAAGCTTACACATTCTCTCAGTTTATTCAGTATTCCAGGAAACTGATCCAGGCCCAAATTGGAAACACATTATGTAACTGTATCTGGCAAGAGAAGAAATTAGATTTATTGATTAGGGTTTTTTATCAAATAATACTTCACACGGAAGTGTGAAGCTGTCTACAGGGCATGCCTGATTGCAATCACAGACCATTAACAAAGGAATAAACTGGCTTAAGCACATTAAAGCATTTACAGGATATACTGAGCAGTGTTAAAATAAAGGATGTCATAAATTGTGTGCTGCAGCACTTTTCAAACAGCTAAGTCACCTCTGCTGTGAATCTTACTGTACTTTAATTGTCCAAATTGTGTTGTTATCAGTGTCTTTCTTTAGGAGCAAACTCAAGCTTAGCCAGAAGTTATTGGAATGTTCAATAATTTTTTAAATGTTTCCCATTGCCTCAGTTTAGATAAGTGACACTCTGCCTAACCAGAAAATGCAAAACCCCAGAACATTTGCCTAATGAGAAATTTTCAAGCATCCCTTCTGTGCTGAAATTTGCTTATCCATTAACACATAAAGTGGGAAACAAACCCAGGCTAATTACTGTTTAGCTACAGTTTTATAAATCCTATTTTACCGAATTTTGTTGGAAAAGTCACTCAAAAGCACACACTTTTTCCTTGCACCCCATCCTTTTGGTCATGTGGCAACCACATTATTGGATTGCACATATTCCTATTTCAAACTATAGGTGAAAATTTTTATTTTCTGAGGCAATTTTATTCCTTTCCTGCATTTCTGTATGAAAGATCTCGGCAATGCTCCAAAACTGTTATCATGCTTTAAAAGCCATTTAAAATAGCTCTCTATACAAACACTTTAAACCAGGAGATCTATCATTATTCCTCTTTAGTAAAAATAGTTCAGATGGCAATAGTCTGCCTCTCCTGCAACTGAGGGGTGAGGCCAGAGCTTATGGGTAGCTCTAACTGTACTTCAGTCAGTTCAGGTTTTGATAGTAATAAGTCTGTTGTATCAGAGATTACAGGTTCTTGCCACCACAGTTAGGAAAAAAGGAGCTTGAGTATGCTTGACCACATTGCAGTCACACTTCCCCTGCAGACACAGCCTGGCTTCGACTGGTCTAATGGTTTGCAATACCTGAGCTTGGATGAGCTGTGAATATATTTTGCTCTCAGTTGCCTTGGAGTATGTGTGCCACAATATTCACTTGGTACCATTGTGTTGTGTTACTGTTTGTGACCTCTACTTGGTGTGTTGCTCAGCTGTGTCAAGAAAGAGAGGAACTTTGCAGCTTATAATGCTTTCCTGGGAATGAGGTTTGGGGTTAAATATTGTGGGTAGCACTTATAAACCACTTTTTACTGCCTCTAGATTTCACCATCTATGTTGTAAGTTTTACACTATTTAACACTACTTACAAGTAAGTGGGTTATTCCTATTGCTAGGAGACTTAAGANAAAATCAGAAACATTATTATTAAGAATTATTTTTATTGACAATATTATATTAATTATTAATTAAAAATTAATATAATATTATTGATAATTTATTCCAGAAGGTACGTCTGACACCATATTTTAAAATTCAGAGTACTAAATTAGGAGACTATGCAGTCTGTTGTTCTTTCAGTGAATGAAGAGTGAGGAAACACCACAGCTGTTAAATAGGAGTAATAATCTATTCAGTTACTGAACAATAAATAAATGCAAAAGAAATGCAGATGCATATTTATATCTAACTAAAACTATCAGCTGGAATTATAGAGATGCATATGTGTAGATCTGTAACAATCCTATGTATGCTTTGGTAGAAGTAGAATGCAGAATTGCAACAGTTTCAGGGAAAGCTTCTATTCTACTACTGATCTTTATTTTTATAAGAAAAATATTAATATGATTGTATGCTCTTGACTGAGTACCAAAATTAAAATTGTTGAAATGAGTTATGGGATTTTATTTTGGAGCCAAGAGTTTAAAAAAGGTTACTTATCAGTCACCCAGCAGCTTATTTAGTTTGTCACTCATCTGCACTGAAGTCAGTAGTCCGAAATCAATATACTGCAGCTGCAGAATAAATACAATATATGCCATTGGAGGGGGAAAGCATGTGGCAAGTAAAAGAATAGGTCTGATGATGAAAGTGAAAATGAACAATAGATTTTCATTTTCTTCTTTCCTATACTGATTCCAATAAAGAGGAGTTAGCACTGTAAAGTGGAAAGTGTTTTCACCTGCACATTTCCCTTCTTCATCTCTATCACTGCACCTGTGAATATAAAAAAGAGATGATGGAAACTCTTGGGTTCTTTTAAGAATGTTGTTCTTTATTCCCTCCTAATAGGGAAATTGTGTGAGTGCATATACTTCTGCATATATTTTATTACTCCCCTATATGGACATATATACACACAAGCATATACCCTCTATGTACATTGAGAATGAAAGAAAAAAGAAAATGTATAAATTAAATTTTTGCATGCTTATTTGACTGATAAAAATAGCAGTTCTTTCTAGTGAACTTTTGTTAGATGAAATAAAAGTTTAATTAAGGGAAGTATGCAAAGAAGTTCTCATATTTTAAATGTCTTATGAAGATTATCCAATTAATCCCTACAACTTCTCCAAGTCCCTTTGTAATATTTCTCTATTAAGATGTTATTTACTCCCACTTCTAGCTAATTAATGTGGATGCAAAATAAGAACAGACCAGTCCCCTCTGGTCACAGAATGTCTACCTGCCCCAGCTCATTTTCCTGCCATCTATCATCATTCTTTATTTATAGACCTGAGGTAGTTTTAAATCCACATGACTTTGGGTGCCTTTATGAAGGATACTTAGATAAATAAAGATGCAGATAGGTGAGAATTTGAAAAGACCTTTGCCTGAGGTCAGAACCTGTTTTATAAATACATAAAAATGCTACACGTGAGAACAACCTCTGTTCCAAAGAGCTTTAAGTTTCAGCTGTCAACATCTTATCACCTCCTTTTTTGACAATTTAACATATTTTTCTCAGTTGCGTGTTCTTGTCACATATTTGCAAAACCATTTCTTCTTTCTCTCACCTCCCTTTACCAATGCAAGTTCATCCAGTTAGCTGCCTGTCCTGTTTTCTGTGGTAGCCTTTAACATTCACTCTCAAGTGACTGTCCTGCTATGATGTCTGATCAATTTAATTTTTGCAAAGCTTTGTGGTGATTCCCATACAATACTGCGTACAAACCTTTCTTTTTCCCTCTGAAGTAATGTACAATGAAGAATCACCATGATCATTTAGCAACACAGGCTACTAAAAAAAGAAAAGAAAAAGAAAGAAGAAAGTAATGCTGTATATAGTCTGCATACAAGGTACCGGTCAAGAGAAGGATAGTTGAAAACAGCCAATGAAAAAACTGTATAAAAAAACTGAGCCTGTATCTGCACTGAGTTTTACAAATAATCAAAATGACCAGGTCATGCAGACCCATCCTTTTGCACCTTCATGGTATGCTACGATATGAGTGAAAGCCAATTGTATCACACATCTTATTTCTCTGTGTAACTTTGAAGTACAATCATCCTAGCCCATGGAGCTGCCACTTACTCTGCTGATGGCAAAATGATTTCACCTTAATACCCAGACATAAAAGAAACCCCAAAACCATGAACCCTGAAAGAAGACCAGATCATTTCTAAAGGACAGATAAACATGTGAATCAAACTGAAAAGCAAGTATTAACAAGTTTGTTCCCCAGCTAACATTCTCCATGTTAGACTGTTGTGGGAAGACAGGGTTTTGTAGAAATAGAAATCCTAGAACTCCACCCTGCTTTTGCTCCCACCATCATTCCCCAGCTTGCCCCTGGTCCCCTGACATAGCTCATTTCCATTGGAGTGGTTTCTTTGCAGCTCACATCACAGAGGTGTCTCCTTTAAAGGGTTTGAGGAGAGGCCATCACACAAAAATGACTGTAGTTTCAGGCTTCATTAACCTTTTGTGGATTTACTACTGATGGCCTGGTAGGCACTCTGCTTACTAAACCACTTCATTTATTGGATGCTATACATGCTAACACAATGAAATAGGTACCTCTTTTAGAAAAGTTCAGCCTAGGATAGAAGAATAAATGATAGGTGGAAGAGATGCAAGTGATTCAGAGAAACACATAAAAATATTTTATGTGGATTTTGTTTCCTGAAATTTGGAGTTTGATGGCTTTACAGCACCTTCCGGTTTCTTTCTTTCTGCTCTTGAAAGATGGTAGTGTAAGAACAAACAAACGTTACCTTAGGTGCACTATATAATGAGAGTAACCTCAGAGCTTCTCCATCTCTCACCAACAGTTAGATGAACTGGACTGTCTAGCTATATAGACTCATTTTGTGCTTGTTGCTTGCAGGAAACTCGGCCTCACTAGGTTGCTCAGGTTCATTCCTTCCTTCCAGTCTGCTGGAAGAATTTTTGCAAGCCGTCAGCAGAAAAAAAAAAAAAAAAAGATCCCTAAAACCAGAAAACCAAACTTCAGCTGTTTCCTAATGCATAATTAACAAGGAACTAAGAATCAGGCCTCAGCACTTCCAGTTTGAACGGGTGACCTGCCCAGTCACAGCTGGTGGTTGCTGGAACGCAGAGATCCTCTGTCTGGATATGTCACATAATAACGCAGCTTCAGCCAGCTATCGGAAGTGCAGCCAAACACATGCTCGTGTCAAAAATAGAAATTTGTCTGAGTAGTGTGTTGGCACTGCTTTGACAGGTATACAATTTATAAACTATTCCTTGAGGGGAAAAGGAAGGCAAATTGTTTAAACAAAACTGTCGGTACTTTCATCACCCTCTTTCCTGGGCAGTGTTTTCTGACCCGTGGCTGCCTTCCAGCGCTCTCTGATACCAAAGTACTGTTGAGAAGCTTCTGTCTCTGAACAAAGCTGGGGGCTGTGTTCCTGGAAGTTATATTATAACTATAACTTTGGAGAGAACTGAACTCCCCATGGCTGATAAAACGATATGCCACAATAAAAAGGGAAAGATAGAGCTACATTTTGGCTTGAGTTTCCCAGACTTGGTGCAGTCACCTGCAGTCAGCAGAGGCTATGTGTATCACCAGTGTACACCATCAGCTTCAAGTGTTGTCTTGAGGAGGAGGAGAAGCACATTTGACCTTGCCTGCTCTTCACACACGTCATCCTCTGCCTTCTTGCAAGTGCTGGTCTGACTGGGGTTGCACCTGCACTCAGGTATGACCAGATGCCGGCAACAGCCACCTGGACCTTCACTTCACCATTCAGGAACATGCTTCTGGAGAGAGTCAGAAGCTGCCCTGGCCTTTGCTGCAGATTGATTTGGCTTATCTTTCAGTTGAGGGCCTTCACTGCATGCACACATAGGAGCTGAGCTAAAATGACCATAAGGATTTCCTTTGACCACAGTGGAGGAGAGCTGAGAGCTAGAAGGCATGGTACATCTCCAAGGAGAGCAGTAGAACTTTTCTTAGCAGCACTGAGACTTAGGATCCAGGCAGCACCTCATGGCCTCTGCCTAAATTTCCACTTGGCCTTGAGACTCTTAGTTTTGGATCCCATTGTGTGAACCTTTCTTTTTCCCCTCTTCCACTTCTCTTTGGTGGTTTTCCAGCACTGCACAGCAATGCCTTAGCAACAAAAGGAGGGGTGGACCTGGGTGTCTGCTGAGGAATGGACCTGGTTGTTTGCTGACCATTGTGCTGCCTCTCCAAGTCTGTTTGGCTCTTGGAAAGGGTGTGCAGGCACACAGCCATGGATGATAGGCAAAGCCAAGCCCAGAGTGTGCTTGTGAAAGCCTTGGCCTCTGCTAAGAATGAGAAATGGGCCTTCCCTGAAGAAGTGACCTGAGTCATCCTGTGTTTCTTTCACCTCTCTCTACAGTCAGTTGGAACACACACACACAAAAAAAATCTGCAGTGCTTCGGGACACTCTTGCACAAGGCAAAATGGATACCTCAGAGATAAGCAACATTATGCTTCATTCCCCAGACAAACACATCTGAACAGCAGCACAGTTGTAAAACATTGACTTCTGTTCTCAAGGTTGCCTACTGTAATTCCAATTGCCATCAAAGGACTTTTAACATTTTATCTTAGTCAACAGAGATAAACATTTTGTGCTAATTTACTCAATTAAAATGTGGTGCATTACAATAACAATTAACAGCTCGTGTCTCTGCAAAATCCTGTTTACTAAAGCATTTTCTGCTAATCTGTGACTACTCTGAGGCTTGAAGCTTGTCACCTTGTGCTGCACTGCCCTCTTTGGCCTCTTTCACACTGAAAAGTTAGGTTGTTTTAGAAAACATAATCAATTTGGCATGTCCTCTGCTTCAAACATGCAGCTGGAGACATCCACAGAAAATTAAGAGACATAGGTCACAATTTTCCAAAACACAGAAGAGATTTAGAAGTCTTTCATCAAAACTTAGACTTGTAGATAGCTTAGCCGCATCACATCCTTGCTCAGAGAACTCTTTAACCTCAATAGTATTTTTGACTCTTTGTCCACCAGCTGCTTGAAAAGCCTCCGGTCACATTTAACCGGTATATCACGTGTCTGTTACCTCTGACTGCAGGATTATTCATGACAAGTAATATGACATAAAGCAAAATTAATTTAATCTACCATTGGATAGGTTTAACACAGGAGAAGAATACTTATTGTGTCCTGGAGCTGCCAGAATTTTATAAATTACATTAACCAAATACAAGGATTCCAACTTAAGGGCAAAATCTTTACTAACCTATAACTTCAATGGCTATGATGTGAGCCTTGATTAAGAAAAAGCTGTGATTTAAAGGAGTCTCTATGGCTATATCTGATTTTAATGGAGTAGACAGCCATATTCATAAAACCTAACCAGTCACTATCAAGTATGAACACCTGATCTGGCTGCCTGCTCTGAAGGGGTGGACCATGTGGTCATGCCAATGACTGCTCAGCTTCAGGGATAAGAGTGTAACTAAAGGGACCTACTACTTTAAAAGTATTTTAAACTGTAATCCATACAATTTTGGTTGAAAGTCCCATGTGTGATTCAGGACACACAATCTGCCACACGCACAACATAATTGTATTTACAAGGGGAAAGTAAAACACTCCAAGAAAAACGCTGAAAAATCAAAAGGTGATAAAACCAAGGAGAAGAGATGTGAGTTGCCAAGAAGTCATCAGATCAAATTAATATAAAAGATGCTTAAGTCTTCCACTCAGTTTAAATACTCTTTTTTAGACCATGGGCTAGTTAACATGATTATATGCATATATTTATAGAATCAACATCAGGAAATTGCAAATTACAGCTCAATAGGAAGTAGCTGATTGGGACAGAAAGTTAAAAAGCAGTGTCCCTTAGCCTTTATCTTAGCAGCTTAGTTACACATTCAAATATTCACAGTTCCAGAGGATCTGAAGTATAATTCAGACATATTTAATTTAGCCAGCTTCACTCCTAAACAACTTTATTTGCGTCTTCTAAATGGATTAATATCTGTAGTACTCTGTACTATCTCCTCTATATCTAGGGCAATTTCTTTTATTGGAAAAAACCCCAAACAAATAAAAACTCCATAAAAACCTTATTCACATTTTCACTTGCCATTTCTTCTGACCACTTCCCACCATACTGCTGTGGCAAGTTCTGTATATTACCACAGTATTGCCACATTATTTTCTGCATCCCGTGTGGCTACAAGGGGAAATAATTCACATTGGCTGCAGATCCACAGGCTAACACGTGCTTAGCATTAATGTAAAATCAAGGACACATAAAAGCATATAATATTAAACTTACAGCTGATTTCCAATGTTAATTAACACTATATGTGCCTAATTTACATTGAATTAAAATATCTATATAAAAATGTGGAAGACATATCTGAGCGTGTATTTGGACATATATATGCTAACAGAAATCTATACATGTGCATGTATGAATACATACTTGCATATGTACAAAGTGAGGCTATAGAATTTTACTAAAAACCTCTTAGCTGGCTGCATTTGTTAAGCGTTTTGCTGAACTCTGCTATTACACATGAAAACCCAAAAGACAGTGGATTTTAAGGGAGGAAGGTTGGAAAAGTGGTTAAGGCCAGTTCTGAATGAAGGAATGCCTCAGGGTATGAGATTCATTTGTCTTTGTACTAATGGGTTTATGGCTTTCTTTTTAAACAGCCAGCTGGGGCCAGGGAAGGAGTGGGGAGGTGAGGAGGAATCGCTAATCCCGGCTCCTGCCCTCCCCATCTACCGTCAAACACCGAGGGGCTGGAGTAGAGGGGCCACTGCCTGTCCCACTGCCTGCTCCTCTTCCCGTAGCCTGCTGCCTGTCCCCCGCTGCTTGCGCCCGCTACCTTCCCCCTCTGCTGTCTGCTCTGCCTGACTCCGCTGCCTGGCCCTCTGCCAGCCCCTCTGACCCTGCTATCTGCTTCTCTGCCTGTCCCTGCTGCATGCCCCACTGCCTGTGCTGCCTGCCCCTGCTGCCTGCCCCCTCTGCCTGTACCCCACTGCCTGTGCTGCCTGCCCCTGCTGCCTGCCCCCTCTGCCTGTACCCCGCTGCCTGTGCTGCCAGCCCTCTCTGCCTGTATTCTGCTGCCTGCTCCCCTGCCTACCCAAACACTGGACAATCCCGGCACCGAGCCACCAGTCGCGGGAAAGTCATAGGTCAGAGCTGTGCAGGACACAAGATGACAAGTGGAGAAGAGCATCTGTCTGATGATTTGTGGCCGAGGGGGCAATATGTGAAACGCTAATGTCTGCCGGGTCATGGGCGGCTCTGTAGCATGTTCAGCATTCCTGGTCTCAGCTGAGGTACCCTGGCTCTGCACAGGAGCATTGTCTTCTGATTTTCACATGTTCCTTCCTTACATTCGCAGAGGGCCAAACTCAGCCCGTTCCAAGCATTGCTCTGCCTATGTAGGCTGTGTGCATGCTGTTCTGCTAATCTGCATGAAAGTGCCTGGGTATGGAAGGGAAACAGCAAGACATCTTATCTTTGAAGGGATCTTGAGGCCTTTTGAGTTTACTGTTGTTGCAGTCATTGTTGTTTAGCATATCCTTGAAGGTTTGGTCTGAGGGACAGCTGGTGGGAATGCAATTTAGGTTGTTATAATGCAGCAATTATTTATACACCAACAGGAAAGCAGAGGCAGAGCGAATTTCCTCTGTTAAAAGCGTTACTATATGGGTCTTTTTTGGGGAAGGAAAAAAAAAGGGAAAAAAAAGAAAGAAAGAGCAATATAATCTCCAGAAAGAGCATCAGAAAAATAAATTCAAGTACTTTCAGACCTAGGAGCAAATTTTTGTATTGCTGTCTACAGTTGTTTGGCTACAGCTTAAATCTAGTTTATTCTTAAAAGTTCTGTGTGTGAGAATGAAGTGAAAGAGAAGCACACACACAACCCCCCGGTTTGGCAGGAGGTGACTGGCAAAACCTCTGGTGTAAACATAGGTGTTCCCGTACTGTGTTTATTCGCTTGGGGAGGTCTGTTGCTGGTATAAACCTGATGTTTCCTAGCATGGCATGTCACTGCAATGTACTTGCAAACACTAGTGCAATAGTAGCAAATCACATCCAGCACAGATGGAGCCTTGGAGTGACCTTTATAGTTCAGAATTAGAAACGAGGATGCCACAAGCAGCAAGAGTATCACCGTGCAGACCATGGTGCATGGCAGTTACAGTCCAGTGATTTGTAATCTCTAAGTCACACTTAATTGGCAAGCTCAGTACAACTGCGCCACCAAAAATTTTGGCTGTGAGTTGTGCAGGGCTGGGTTGCAGGCTTCTGCCCATTTGCCTGTGATCCTGGGACTGCAGAAATAAGCAAGGACCATGGCTGGGGTCTCCTGAGTGTATTGGCTAGAGAAGGATAAACTGTCAGCAGAGTATCAGCAAGCAGGGAGAGCAGTTGGGTGGGGTCAGTGAGCACAAGGAAGAGTGAACCACTGGTATTTTTCTGAATGGAGACCTATAGACACAGTAGAAGACACGGTGCTTGGCCTTGCACAATCAAGCTCAAAGAATATGGAAATTATGTCTTTCCTCAGTGCAATCTATCTGCTCTAGAGGGATTAGAAAATGTGTAGAAGGGCTGCCTTGCCGCAAAAGGGTTTGCGCATCCTACCAGTGCCCGGTGGAGCCTGTGCACTGCCCTTGTGTGCTTGCCAGCTCAGACGTAATCCCGACCCAAACCCTTCCTGAAGGCCAGTAGCTCTGCTCACTTCCTTTTGCTGGCCAGGAGCCAAATGCCACAATTTGGATAAAAGTATCAAGGAAGACCTCCTATGGGGCTGGTTACTGAAATGCAGAAATATCACATTGTGAAGCAGAGAGAGCTAGCTACTACCAGATCAGCAGCACATATCTGCTAATGCTGCACATTTCTCTGCATCAGACATCATTGACATTTTATCCTCTGGTTTGTAATAACTCTTTCAATGCCACAGGCCTGCCACAATTGTTTCATTAGCATCCCCCATAAAAAGATCAGGTGCAAACACTAAGGTTAACATGTTAGAACCAGTGATCCCTTTCCAGAGCCTGTGGCATTGCTCACCTGTAAAGTCTAGCAATCTGCCACTTTCCACTGGCATTCCAGTTAAATAACATCCCAAGCGCCTCACCACGAAGGGGTTAACACTGTAGCAGCCTTTCTTGGTGGATCAAATTCTCACAAGACCAAGGCTCTCCTTGCTTTGTTCTTTAGTGGGATAAATTCAGCAAGAGCCTTAACACTGGGTATCTGTTGTCCTCCTTCCAACTAGCACCCTTGCTCTTCTCCCTGACTTCAAGGCAGCACAGCTTCAGCAGGCTCCCTGTTTGCATATTGGAATAATCTCACCCTTTCAGTGTTTTCCCAGCGGCAGCTTCACACTAGTAGGCTCTGCCCCTGCGGGGCCCCGGGTCAGGAACAGCAGCAGCCACCGCCACTTCTGTGCTGTCAGGCAGGACAGAAGGAATGTGCCTGGCCTTGTCACAGGGGATGGAAGCCTGTGCTCCGCAAGAAATTTGAACAGATGTCACTAAGCTGGCTCAGAAATGACTCTTCAGTTGCTAGCTATTGCCCAAGCAGTCAGCCCAAGCATCCAGTGCTCATCCCAAATCCCTTGCATACTAACAGCTTTGCCTTCTGTGATCTGTACACACTATCAGCATCTTTATTTAAAACCTCATTCAAATATTATGTGGAAATGCTCCAGATCATTCTCTGTCACTGGGTAGTGGCATAGCCTGCAGATGTGCCACTGACCCCTGCCAGCCCCAGAGCTGGATGGTTACATCCAGCCCCTCACCAAGACTGTGCTCTCTGTGACTCACTCTGGCTTCATGACATTTCTTTGCTATTAAAGCCACAACAAGAGAAGCCCCATGTTTACAGCAGTCAAAAGTTTTCCAATGTTTATCACTCACAACAAATTGCCTTTGGTTGAAAATCTACCTGTCTTATCGCATGTCCTTAAAAATGTAGAATTTTATGATGTCTTATCCCTGGAAGTCTTCAAGGCCAGGTTGGATGGTGCTTTAGCAAGCTGATCTAGTGGAAGGTGTCCCTGCTCATGGCAAGGGGTTGGATCCAGATGATCTGTAAGGTCCCTTCCAATCCAAACCATTCCATGATTCTGTGATATCTTTGCACCTATGCCAGATATAGGACGCTCTCTGTGGAGCACCTGTTGGTAAACTGAGCCATAGCTGAGAGTGGAAGGTGCCTGGAATATACTCCAAAGCTTCAAGGGTGTCAGCACGTGGCTGGGGTCCTGGAGAGGCTCTCTGACTACCCAGCCCTGCTCTGCCAGCGTGGTCACCAACAGAGCATGGAGGTTAATGCTCTCAACAGCAAATAGTTTTAAAACTGAAAATGCATTCTGGCCATATATCTGGGAAGTTACAACAGAGATTGTTTACGGACGTTAAAGAATATGAAGGTTTACAAAGTTGAGGACTTTTTGGGACCCTACTTTGAAAAAAACAGACTGCCAGGCAATTTTCACATATATGTCCCCGTGAGTAACAAAATATGCCCCAACCCCCTGGGCAAAAAGCACTGACAATGCCTACAATAGCCCACGCTCTTCTTGGTAAGCAACATGGGTCATCCTCAGAGAAACAGAAGAAAGCAGGTGCACCACCATACCCCACAGAACTGCACCAATTCGGCAGAGCTGTGAGGGGGGAGTGGACAGTCCTACTCCTCCCTTCCATGACTGCTGCTCACCTGTACTGCATCAGGAGGGTAGGTCTATGTCCTCTTTTGGGCCTGCTCAGTCATCAAGAACCTGTTCAAGCTCCCTGGTATCAGACCCCAAAGTGTTTTGAACTGCTTTACACTCTATCAGGCAGGGGGCAAATGTAGAGGCATGTAGCACTTTGGCTCTGTACTGAACAAAGTGATGAAGAAAACATTTTGGGGACCCTGAGGCATTGGTTTGAAAGGCACACATCTAAATGTCTTCTAGCAGCAAAGCCTGTTTGAAAGAAATGGGGCAATAATCACAATTGTGTCATCATCATTCCTTTTGAATGCCCAAACCCTTTTCCTTTTGCATCCTTTCTATTAGCATTCATTTGCTGTGAGCATTTTTGAGAGTTTTTAGTAAAAAACAACTTACAGATTGGTCAGCTTTAAGAAATATTTGAGTGTTTTAACCTAATGTGCATTCTGAACTCAAATTAAAAGTGTTTGTCCCACATAAGCCTGACAGAAGTTCATAGTGACAAAGAGTCCATGACCAGCCACATCCTATTCCCAGTACCAGCAACCAATGGCTTATGCAGAAGCTAAAGGTTACAAGAAACCAGATGCAGAATTATCTGACAAATAACTTATGGGCTTGAGTAAGTTTTATGACACACATTTCATCCATGTTTAAATTCAAGCCTGAATCAAGCTAAAGCATTACAACTAGGTACAAATGGAAAACAACAATTCCTCTTTAACAGGAAATTCCAAGGTTTCAGGCAAAAACCTAAACATTTTCACCACCTTCAGGAGAAAGACAAGGTGTTGTTAAATTGGCTTCTTAAATCACTGTCTTTACTATTCAGAGGTGCATTTTTCAACAAAAACGCTCTTAAGGGGGTAAAAGAAGGAGCTGTTATGTTTCAGCAAATTCAAAATCCTTCTTTAGAGTCCTGGAATGATCTAGATGCAATAATGTAAATATCTATTTTTTCATGGATTCCTGTTACAAGCAGCCCAAGGCTTCCTTCAGGCCCATCAGCTGAATATACCTTGTAGTCTCAGGGGCGATCAATTCTGCCCCCAGAATTAGGAAGCTGAAGCTTGAAGGGGTCAGATACCACACCAAACCTTTGTTTTATTTGCATTAGGGCTTTGTCTCTGTTGGTTCTGCAGCATTTTTACCTCCTTTTTCGTGAATCGGTCCTGATGATTTTAAGGTTCACTGTCATACAGACTAGAGATTTAGAACAAATAGCCCTTTCATTTAGTTAATACCAGCAGCATAGCTATAAAGCTGTAATAGTTTACGGCTTTCAGGACATAACCTGCAACCACAGACAATACAAATTATATTACACTGTGTTTTATTGCTCTTTGAGGCCCACTAAGAGGCTCGATGCTGTTTCATAGTCCAGAGTAGCAGCAGCTCTTTACTCTTTTTAACACATAGCTGAAAAATACTCTAATTCTGTTACAAAATGGTGTATTTGGTTTTTTGTAGGTCTGCCCTCAAAACTGCATGTAGTTCACTTACCACAGGATGCAAAGAGCACTCCCTATGCAATTAAAGGAGAGACATAGGGAGAAATGCCGCCTTCCACACACATTATCTGCAAAAAGATGGTCTCCATTTTGAAAAAGAAACAACAAAACCCCACACTATGATAGTTATTTGCAAAGACGTGACATCTGAGAGGGCAAAAATCTTGGGAATTGCAATTCCTTCCTAAAAGGCCCCTTGTTTTTTCAGGTTGTGTGTTCAAATGCTGGAGGAATCATAAAGGCTACTGGCGCAGCTTCTTAGCCCTGCCCCTTCCTCCCTAGGCCTAAGGCTGGACGCAGAGGGGAGCAGAAAGGAGTCGCCATGTTTTCTTTAAATGGAGGGTCTAAATATAAAATGAAGGCAATAGAGCTTCAGGAATTGCAAAGGACCAGAGGGAGTGGGCAAGTGCAAGCCAGCCTTGCCTTTTAAAACATGGAGAGGCCATGTACTTGTTCCTGCTGCACCTGCTGCCCGTGCAGCTCTGTGTTTATGGCAGAGGCCGGCAGTCCGATCTGCATATCAAATAGCTGATTTGTAGATGAGGTCATTCATTTTGTGGTCGTATGTTTGCTGTAGTGGGGATGGGCTGTTGCCTAGCAGTGGGCCACAAAGTCCCAGCAGGTTTCTTGAGTCAGCAGCCATCCTCCACTCCCCTCACCACTCCCCTGCCCTCATTGCCAATTCAAACCCAGTTTTGACCTTAATAAATAAAACTCCGAAAGGTTTGACTTGTTCTTAAGTTCAAAGCATGGGTGATGTGCTGTGAATTGACAGCTTCCTTTGAAGCTGCGTTGGTTTGGTGACTCGATAAGCAAAATACAGATCCAGAAACCTTGGTACCACGTGAATGGAGGGATGACAGATAGTGCCTGGCTGCAAAAACAGTCTCCAAGAGGCTGGGGCTGCCTTGGTGCATGGGTATGCTGCTTCACTGTTAAAACATGGAAGAGGGGATTAAAAGATCAGCACCACATTTATTTAAGCATTTACACACGTCAGAAGTGGTTTTGTAAAATTTAAGCTAGTTTTCGTGTATGACTCTATGGAATCAATTATGCCTTTCCTGTTAATTTTGACAGCCACTTCACATTGGGCAATGCTCATTTGAAACACTTTTTTTTTTTTTTAAAGAGCAATTTTCTTCTTTCAAAAGCCGCTAAAGCTACTTACTTGTAGTGTACAGCACATCAAGCTGGTGGAAACAGAAAAAGAAATCAGTCACCGTTTCAAATTAAAGAGGAAAAGAAAGCAGGGCAAAGATGAAAACACTGGAGTACAAAGCTGCCTTTAGAAACTACAATATATATATGTTGTCACCAATTGGTGTCTGATAAGTTGGCAGAAACTGCAGTTTAAGTGCTTTTATTTTAGAAGTGATCTGCTGACAAAAGATACATGTGCAAACCATGCCATTTTGATGAAGGAGTCATATTCAGTTTTTGTAAAGTACAATTTATTTATTTTTTCCAGATTATAATGTTTTCTAGGAAGAAAGGACTACAAAGACCCCTCAGCCCTAAACCAAAACCAAACATCAGCACAAATTGGAGCCTTGATAGCTCAAAGCAAAAGCCTCACAAACATCTATTAGAAGCAGGAAATGTCTAATGGAAAACTTACAAACATCTGATACATGAAAGGGAAGGCACAAAACAGGAAAGCAGAGGCATGAGCAGCTAATTGCTGTAGATTCCTCACAACGTTTGCTGAAACACAGCAAGGCACATCAGCCAGCTCCATAGCACTTGGGTATACAATCACCATTAAAGTATTAGTAAGAACACTTGGAAAATAAGCAGTTAAAAAAATGCTAATACTTTAGACAGAATGAAGTGGACTGTGCTTGTGACTGCATTTACAAGGATGCTTTGAAGGTGGCCAGAGGCATCATGGCATGATGCTTCTCATCTAATCCCAGTTATGAAAGCTTGAAAAGAGAATAATTTTTAATAGTATGATTATTATCCACATTGAAATCTAGGTGTAAAAGCAAGATATATATGTTGCCAGCTATTGCGTACACATCCAAAGTTGCAGCTGAAACTTGCATTTAGTTTTGATAAGCTCTGGTCTAAGAAAAATGTGAAGTTTTGAGCAACAGCAATGCATTATGTTGGAGCATAGACAGAGCACCTATTCTTGCCCCTTGTAAATGCTTGCTGCTTGTCTGATTTGAATAAAGTTATGCCTACTGCTGTCAGAACTGAATTTGGCTCATGGTCCTCATGCAAATTGCCGGTTGCCTGAATGTGTGCACCATATTAAGAATGCAAATATGTTTGGACTAGGTGATTGTTCCTTTATTTGCTGTACACCCTAATTCACAAGGAGCTGAATCAGGGTAGTTCTGGTGTATGCAAGAAGGCAGACTCAGACAAAAATACATTAAACTGTTTGCAAATAAGTTAACGATGTCAAAAGATCTGATCTTAACAGTCACTCTTTCTGATGTTATGTATGTGGTTTCTTGACATAGCCCACAGAGAGGAAAAAAACCCCACAGTTAAAAAAAAAAATAGTAACTCTCAGGACATGAAATGAAGTACTTTTTTCACACAAATTGCAAACGAGCTTATGTCCAGGATTCCTATCTCCAATGCTTTAAGCTCTGACAACCAGAATGTATCATTTTAGCTTTATCTGAATTTCAACTCAAACATTCTGTGAAGTTAATCACTCATACTTGTCTATTGGAAAGACATCCAGTACTAAGCTGAAGACATCTGGAAATCTAAAAAACAATCCCTCATTTATAATTTGATCAAATGAATGATAACCATACCCATTAAAAATGTATATCCTATTTCTCATTTGAATTTCTGTGATATGCTTTTTCATTCCTTCTCACTTCCAGCTGTTATTCTGGAACTTTGCCAACCTTCTGAGGCACTTAGGGGAAAAAAATGTTAAAACATTTGAGAAAGGAGAAAGTAAAAAAATTCCCAATAAAGTAACATTTTCTAGATTTCAGAAATAAAACCTAGCTTCAACTACAAAATTAATTTGGTGAAAATGCAAATTTTTATTTTGTTTTCCATTTTTATTGCTCACATTTTAAAAAATATTTTAAATTATATGGAAGGAAAAGACCTGCAAATGAATTATACTCTATGAAAGAAAGGAAAGAAAGAGAAAGAAAGAAAGAAAGAAAGAAAGAAAGAAAGAAAGAAAGAAAGAAAGAAAGAAAGAAAGAAAGAAAGAAAAAGAAAGAAAGAAAGAAAGAAAGAAAGAAAGAAAGAAAGAAAGAAAGAAAGAAAGAAAGAAAGAAAGAAAGAAAGAAAGAAAGAAAGAAAGAAAGAAAGAAAAGACCAAACAAACACAAGAAAACAAAACAAGTCCAAGGAAAAAAAAAATTTTGGGGGGGCATATTTTCAGAGCATGCTATTCTTTCCTGTGGGAAAATTCACACATTCCTTACACTACAATATTAAGTTTGAACTTTCAGTCATTTAATTAGTTCTCAATTCAACAAAGCATTTAAGCATGTTTTCAAAGCACAAAGCACTTAAGCACATTCTTATTCTGTCCCTGAATAGGGGCAGAGTGCTGAATCACACTGGGAGCTCTGAGACCAGATCCCAGGGCAGCCTGGCAGGACCACAGAGCTGCAGGGCTCTTGCTGGTTTGATTCCCCAGGAAGGGGGTATGGTAGTGATTACATCACACCCAAAATTAAAACCAGGCCTAGTTTGAAAATGCAAAACTTTTTTCCATCCTAAATAATGCCACAAATTTATAATACAAAATTGAAAACATGTATGCCATATGAAATAAAAAGACAAAAGAATCTGTTGGGGGTTTATATTTGCCCACTTTTCACATGTATCAAAGAAATATATTAAATAATAATCTGATAAAGCCTTATTTTATAACTGTGCCACTAGACTGTCACTGTGTTTTGGAGATATGGGATATGAAAATGTAGGTAAATTCAATTGCACGCACAACCAGACAAAAAATACAAAATTTAGACTTCCAAAATCTTCACCTACAAGGTACCTGAGGGATACATGATCACACAAATATACATATACACACACTCACACATGTACAGAGCTCAAGTGAATCACAACAATGTCTTGGAGAATCAAGGGAGAAGATGATACTAGATGTCAAAAAGATATCACATGCACATTTTCAGTTAAATTAACAATAAAATTACCTAATCAGTAATATTTTCTATCTTTTACATTGAAGTTTATACCAAGAAGTCTATTATTTGAAACTGTGTTTCTCCTTTTTACTTCATCACCAAGGGTTCAGAAATATTTTCAAATTTACATTATATGCTAAAATGGTAATATTGGTATTTCTGGTTATTTCATATGATATTTGTGTCTAAAGTAAGACTGTCTGAAATTTAAACACTCTTTGTTTTTCTTCTAAGACTCCCTGTGATCTCAGCGAGGAATGTAGGCTTAACCTAATTCTGGGTAGCCTTTTCATCAAACACCTTTAGCAATGCTAGAGGTAGCAGTCAGTTCTCTATAGAGATAAGCACTTAGCAATTGAAGAAAGCAAAGAATTAATGGGATTCTTAAGAATTTGGGACCTGCCTCCCAGCCACAATGTCATATGGGCTTATGCTGCTGTACGCTGCTGTAACGCCAGAACAACAAAATGCTCAGTTGGGCTCCTTGGTTTTGTATTTACTTTCTGCGTGTCAACTCTTTAATTGTGTTTCTTTGTATTGTTTCTGTGTAAAGCTTTAAGGATTGCAAATCTTTCTTACTTTCTACATATTGTTTCCAGTTCTCAAGAGCCAGATTCTGAAAAGAATAATTATACACTGACCATATCAGGTACTATTCAGACTGAGCAAAAATATCATGAAGCAGCTAAATATTGCTTTATATTTTCTAAAAATAATTTTCTACAGTGGCATCAAAAATGTATATATAAGGAAACACTGTTTGCAACTCATACCAGGGATTTCTAATGCAACCAGACTGAAAAAATCTATTTACCAAAATTTAAATCCTCTGTTTCATTTTAACAAAATGGTAAAACACTTTTTTAAAAGAAAAATGTTTTAAAAGATTGAGAAATTCTACTGCCCAATGGCTTTTAGCATGAATAAAAGGAATCCCTGTACGTTTCATCTATGTAGGGCTGTTAAAGGCTGAGGAAGGGGGAATTGTGCTTACGCAGAGAAGGACGCCCATCATGCATTCGCGAGCAGGGAGATGTCGGCCATTTTTCTGCACACTCTCCCCAAACGCAGGCTGGAGCTGCCCTCGCTCCACCATGTCAGCCCATCTGCTTCTCTCCTTACCCTGAGAGCGCCTCCACTCATGCAAACATCCTCCGGCTCACTACAAGCATATTGAAAAATGTTTTCATTAGAAGAGAAGCAAATGAGGAATAGGGAAAAAAAAAAAGATCATATTTTCCAAAGAGGACAAAGAAATGTGAAGCTCATCCTGCCTGCCTTGCTTGAGAAAGCTGCTCTGCATTCAGGGGTTAGCCTGGGTGGAGAATGATGCTGTTGTCTCACAAAGGACTCATGTTGAGCTGAATCTTTGATTACAGGACAAGTGCCTGCATTAGGCCCCTCATTGCGCTCACACTCTGCTCCTGCCATTTGTACAAAATTTCTGAGTGATCTTTTTGTGAGTACGGGCCCCAACTGAATCAAAGATGAGCTTCGTCCTTATCGTGTCCCCTCACCTTATTTTTCCATGAGCACCCCTTTTTTCTTTCCCTGTTCCTCTTCTCTCTGATCCCCTTCTCCCTCTCTCCTTTCAGACCCTTCATGTGCTTAGGAAAAGGGACTGCAATGGATCTAAAATAATATCTAATGAATGGTAAACCCTGAAAATAGATGTAGAAGTGTCTTTTGGAGTCTTTCAGACTTTCCCCTCAAATTCAGTCATGTTCCCTACAAAAATAATACATAAGGTCTTGGTTTTCTTAATGGGATTTATGCTTGTTGTCGCTCTGCACACCCTGCCACGCCAGAGAGAGGACTCCTGAGCTGCTGCCGTAACCATGGCCACTCCTCATTCACCACTCCTGGCAAATTTCTCCTGGTGTAAAAGACAGTGGGGAGGAGAGATGCACCAGCAGATGCACAAACATGATAACCCTGTGTCTCAGCAAACCATCATGTGCCTAAACTCCACTGAATTTGTAGGCATTATCTGAGAACGCTCTTTTAGCAAAATCACCTCTCAACATTGCAGCATGGAAAACAAAGCAAATATATAATCAACCAAGATTAAAATCCAGCCTCAGTCAAATGTCACACGGGCTTCATGCAGGCTCTGGAAGCTGGATTTTTTATGCATCTGCCCAAATTGAAAAGGTTATTTCTCTGTCTTCAGGATGACTCTTGAGCTAAAGACAGAGTGGAGGGTTGCTGCCCTGAAAGAAGGGAAGTTGCTAGGAGATAAGTCCAAGATTTCAGACAGCATTGGTCGGAGTTATCTCTAATTGACAGCTGCTTACCCTAAGGGTCTAATTCTAACCTTGAGACCAAAACCATAATGAGAGGGCAGCTTTCCTTCACCCCTGTTTTCTAGCCAGGGCAAGGAGATTACTGCAGGTCTGTTCTCTGGTTTTTGTTATGCTTCTTTTCGTAGGGCAGCCCTGTGAGGCTCAGAGCCTGCTGTGCTTTCTGAAGCTATAGTTTGCATCAGTGAGCTCTGTCTGATTCATACCACCTGAATAAACTTGCTCTTACAGTTAAGATGGTCTCACTTTTTTCTTTTTTCCTTTTCTTTTTTTTTTTTTTTTTGAAAGGGGGAAAGGTGAAAAGAAATTCTCTTAAACATAAAATGATTTAAAGACTTATTTTTTAAGCCGATACTTTAGTGTGGTTAACCCTTTTTCAGGGGGACTTAGACTATAATTCTTAGTTTTAAATCAAGTCTGTGCTGTTAGCAAGTTGCTGTTATTTAAGACTCAAAACCAAACACAGAGAAACATTCAGAGAAAAGAGATTAACAGATGCAGGAAAATAAAGTGGGGTAGTTTTCAGGGTTTTTTGCTTTGTTGGATTTTTTTTGGTTGGTTGGTTGACTTGATTTTTTTTTTTGATTTTTTTTTTATTTTGGGTGGTTTGGTTGGTTGGTTTTTTTAACTGACTAGGCTTGTTGGGATATGGATTTATGAAAAAAAAATCTGAAAACTTCAACTTGTATTTTGATTATAACTTACCAATAAATGTGGAACAGTATATAAAAGCTCTAAGACAATTTTTTTTTCTTAGTGATACTAAGAAAAATCTGGTCCTTTTCCTCTGAATTCACTGGAGCATCTTGGGTGACTGAAAACATACTTTGACTAAGTATTTCCAGGGGGACAATTAAGAATAGAGAATGCCATCACATTAGTAACCATGGCAAAAGAAAAAGAAGAAGAAAAATAGGAAATAAATCCCAAGAATAAATCTTTTAGAAAATAATCCCATGAATTTTTGAATCTCAGTCACTTTCCTGTTCAACAATACAAATTACTTCTGCAAATTTTTTCAAGTAGGTAAGATCAAGTAAAAATTTGTGTCTTTCAAGCAGGAACCAGTTCATAAATGCAAAGTCATTACTCTAGGGAATTTATCTTACAGACATTGTGGGGCTAAGTCCTCCATGGCTGAAACCATTTCCCACCCCTTTGCATAAGAACAGGTAAGCAAGCAGGCAGCAAAGCAAACTGCAGCTTCACAGTAACAGAGGGAGAGGATTTTCCCAGCCCCTTCAACCTCAGCCTTAAAAGTCTGCCAGTTTTGGATGGCATTTTGGATGTAGAAATACCTACCCTCGAGAAATGCACTGAGACTACCAACTTTCTCCATGAAGACTGACTGCTAGCACTAATGTTTTAAAAGTTAGCACTGTGGTCATTTGGATTGTATTATGGTATTTTTGTTCTGTAAGCTGAATACAAGGGGCAAATTAAGGGAACAGCTGAATGCCTGCCTGCCATCCAACATGGATAACAGAGTGTATCGCCCAAGAGTCAGAGGGAAGTCAGCAAGGGAGGCTGGACAGTGATAAAACAGCATGGAGAGAAACTCAGGCTGTGGCATCACTCTCATCTCTGCTCCTGAGGGAGTGTATCAAAAACCCCAATATCCCAGGCCCTTAGAAAAATAGCCATTAATGGGTCCCATTAAATGAACTCATAGAAAGTGTTCTGTACAGTGAGCAGAGACAATCAACCCAGTGGAAACCAGTGTGTCTCATCTTCATTTTTTTCCCCTGTTTAAACTATTAGGCATATTTTCCTAATATACTGAGTCCTCTTATGTACTGCATATGATTTCTGCCTCTGGAAGTCAGAGACTTTTATATCACTTAAATGGAATTTGTATATCCTTTATGCTTCAACTAAAATGAAAAATAGGGTTCAGTGGCATATTTCTAATAATGTCTATTTCTACAGTAATTTCACTTATCATTTAATAAGTTGAGTGTATTTGAAAGCTAATATTTCTACTGTATCTGACATGCAATTCAAATTTGTGCAGCAATTGCTGCAAGAATATTCACAAGATTTTGTTCCCTTGTTCCACAGAAAAACTATTTTTTCTTAGCACTGTCTTGGTAAAGTTACCTAAAATATTTGTTTCTCCATCTGAAACAATAACAAAAATCAACTTCTCCCATGATAAATTGTGATCTTCACAGTAGAAAACAAAAAAAAGCAGCAGCACAGAAAAAGAAAACGTGATCTTCACAGCTTCCAGAAGTGCGATATAAAATTAGGTGAACTATCCCTTCATAGGGGCATAAAGGAGTCTAAGGTACCTAAGCTCTTTGCATGTGTTGCTGAAATAGTTAGGAAATATTCCTAAATTTTTATCTTGCTGTGCACTTCACTTTCCTGACCAGGCAGGTTGACCTTAGGGGGAGAGAGAGAAGATGCTTTGCAAATGAAGCTTGCAAAAGCTACTGACTTCAGGAATAAGAGGAAGAGATTGGTAATCTCAGGAGTCTGCGAGACCTTTCTCTGGGCCACCAGCATGCAGGCATTTTCACCAAGCTGGTGTCAGGACTGGGCCATACTTAAGGGCCATACTAACCAGCTGGTGCTGATGAGTTACCCCTGCATAGTCCCTCATTTGTGAGCCTCTGAGAGCCTTTTTCAAGATTGTCTAAAAAAAGATTTTAAAAAAACCCAACTGTATTTAAAACATTAAAAAAAAAAAAAGAGCAGTTGGAGAGGGTTTGACTCTTCTCCTTCCGAAACTAGTGAGATCACCACAAGGTTCCCGGTTTACATCTGTGGAGGTACACCACAGTTTCAGGATGTGACTATCTTTTCCAATATCTGATCACTGATAATTTTTTTTTTCATTTTTAATAAAAGAAGATACAAGCATCAATAAACTTCCAGGAATAAATCTGTGCCTGTTCAAATCAGGAAACAGCTTTTCTTTTGTACATGGCAACGAGATATACTGTGAGTAAAATTTTCCCCGTCTGCAAGTTTTCAGATATTGAACATCTTCATCTATTCCTTCCAAAATCATTTCTAGCTTACTAGATATGTGACACATTAGAACATAATAAAAAAGTCTCCAAGACCTGGCACCAGGACCAGCCTCCTTCAGATAATTAACGAAAGGAGCTCTGACCACAGATCATAATGATGTTGCTCTCATCTTCAGTAGTGAAAAAAATATTTGAATGCAGTTTCCTTAGGTGGTATTCTAAAGCTCTTTTCCATAGCAGAGACAATTTTTTTGTTCTATCAGTCACTGAAAATAGTTTATGCCTTTCACAATATTACATATATTATTACATTTACTCTTTTTTTTTCACCAGTTCCTAGAAGTCCTCCTTGATGTGCAACACTATGTTTTGAAAATCAACATCTTGCTTCCTGCCAGAGCCAGTAGATATGCCAGCCAGTAATAGCTGGTTTCTGATTTTTTCTCTTTGTGCTAGAAGGGAAAAAAAGTAAAAAAAAATTGCTGACTTTAGATCTTAGCCTATCAGATGAAGACTTACTGGTGCATTAGAGGCCTATTCAAAACAGGGCTTTTCTTGCAACAGGAGCTCCTAACAATTGGTAATGAGGACAGATTCCGAATTGTTTGTGAGCAGCTGCTTAGTAGGTAAGAGCTTGTTTGGATTCAATTGAACAGTGTTTTTAGAAGCAGTTACTGACCCCTGACCCTTCCTACAGACTGGGTTGATGGGATTAGGGAAAGCTAGCGTTCAGCTTACACTTGGCTATAACAAGCTGGCAAGAGATAACATACTTTTTAATTATCAAGTTACACCTCTGCCAAAGTTTGTCTGTGAATTTACCAAATGGGTCAATGAACTATAAGAAATCAAGCTCAGTTATGGGATAATAGTTACATAAGAAAACAATCTTGGTGGAGATATAATTAATACATGGATTTTTTTTTCCCTCTGCAAATATTTCACATTTTCAAGTCTTGTTCTACATATGTTGCGTGTGGTATTTGTCCCAATGCAGCTTAAGGTAAAAAGAGACACAAATTGCTTCTAAAAGCTGCCAAAAAGGTAGCCAAGGGGAAAAAACCAATAACAAGGATAAAACAAAACAAAAAACCCCAAGCATGCAAACCAAGAAATTTAAATTGAAGCAACAAAATAAGTAACATTAAAATTTGAAGCTAGATTTGCTCTGCCACTATGAGGCTAGAGCAATACAAATACTTACTATTGGCAAGAATCCAACTTGCCTAGCAGTCTAAAACCATAAGAGAATGAAACAATTGTGGTATTATTCACCTGGAACAATCGAAGATAATTTCTGACATAATAATTAAAAAAAATCAAAGGCCATAGGGATTTTATGTCTTATTTCTAATTAATTAAAACAAAACCAAAATTATAAGACTTTATTTTGAATGATTCTTTCTCTGTTCTCTTTCAAGGCTGAAGTATGAAAAATTCTCCAGTTCAAGTTATTTAGGGCCCACAGCTTTCTTAGTTTTCTGCAATGTTAGTATACATCATGTCTGTTACGAGAGCAGTCAGTTCTGGGAAATTCTTAGTGCAATAATCATAAAATTTATGCAGACTGATCTTTTCATGGACTAGAGAATTTATTGATAAAATAAGTCATAGTGAGCAATACCACTCGGTGAGCAGTACAGATAGGTTAAAAGCCATAGCATGGGTTGAAAGGTTGGGTGGATTTCTCATTGTAGCTGTGCTTTCTCTTGCTGAAGGGCTCTGCAGACTCAGCAAGCTACTCAGAAACACTTGGGATTTCTCATGCTATTTCTGTCAAATCTCTCTTATATCAGGAATGGGCGTTTCAAGATCAAGTTTCATTTCTAGTCACACCAAATTTCCTGTCTTAGCTGGAGCAAGTTCCATTGTCACTTTAAAACATAAAGGATGTCTAGGAACAAAGAGCAACTTTGGCCTGCGTGTGACACACCTGCATCCAGGAGTCTTCCCTTTATGAGGGGCGTTAACAACATACCACCATTTCATGAAGTGTCTAGCTGCCCTCTCAGAAATAGCTTTATGTTTTCTTTCCTACACCTCTTTCAGAATGTGGCTTGTGAATCTCAGTGTTCTAATGGTCAGACATAATTTGTTTTCCATCCTAAAGCTATTATTAGCTAGTCTATAGCCATTAGTTCCTTTACCAGTAATGCCTTTTACTTTGAATAGTGTCTTCTCTTCCCAGCTGTTTACTTCCCTAATATGTTTATGCACGGCAATCAGTTCTTGCCTCAAAATTTGTTTCGCTAAGGCAAAGAAATCAAAATTTTAGGCTCTTTTAAAATAACTAGTTCCTTGTCTTCATGATTTTTCCCTAAGCCGGTTTTAGCCTATTTCTATTTAAATTTTTGTTTCATAATATGAATATCCAGAATTGTATGCAGTGTTTTGGACAACATCTCACAAATGTCTGCTGCTATGTAAATACTTCTACTCATAAGTCTCAAGATTACATCTATTAAGCTGCCACTCTGCTGGTCACCCAGGTCCTCCTCCCACTGGTTGTTTAAAAGTGATATTCCAGTTTATAAAAGGAATGTAGCTATTGAATTTTGTGCTATTGAAATTCTTCCTATTTCTATTACTAGACTCTTCAAGATAATTTTTTATTTTTCTGTATACTAATCTAATAATGTACTGACAATGTAAGTGCAGGGCACAGAAGGAAAGTGCAGCAACAGAAAAGGTGTGTGCAAAGACCAACTTTAGTCTAGCTTTAGTATATTGAGGTTGGTCTCTTTAGGCTACTTATGTAGCCAAGGGGAGGAGAATAGCTTATCTAGGAGTCCAGTTGGAGCAAAAGTTTCATCACCTCATTGGAACTGTGCTTGGTGGAGTTCATCTGTCAGTTGCCACAGGAAGATCCTAGAGAAATTATTTCCACTGGAGCTAAGTCAGTCTTTAATTCACTTTCTTTACCAGTATGCTCATATTTTCTCTCTTAGTCATTCTGGAAATATTAAGCAAGATTAATACACACACACACAGACACAGACACACACACACACACACACACACTTCAGGAGGTTCTACAGTAGCTTTCCTCTGGCCTCACACTTCAGCTCTCAGCCCAGTGCTGGTAACTTTATAGGCAGCCCCTTCTGTACCACACTGCTCCTCCATCAATCCCAGTTTCTTCAGCACTCCATTTTTGCAGTGTTAGTGTTCACATTACCTGTGAAAAAGTCCAAAACAGGCATCAATATGTAGTGAAGTATAATTCACCTATGATAGAATAATATTATAAAGTCCTTGAAGCCTTCAGGTCTAATTTCGCCAAAATTTGTACTGCAGAGGTCAGGCTAAAGGATCATGTAGGTGCCTGGATGACTAGCCTTAATGCAGACCTTGCATTTGTGTATTCATGTGATGAGGACTGACACCTGGTTGATAGATCTATTCCAGCAAATTACCATGGGAATTTGGGTTTCACTCACCTATTCTTCCAAATCTGTGAGACTGCAGGTTATCTGAGTAACCTCAATTTGAGTTGAATAAATTATTTGGGTATAACAGTCACTTTGCTTGCAGGTTTCTCCTTTCCCATTTGCTTCTCAGTGTGTAATTCCACATTGAAAACCATGAATCTTATTGAAAACCGAAATAATGTTTTAATTTTTTGGTCAAATATAAATTGATTCAAATCAAATGTGGAAGCTTCATGTGTACCTCATCCTCACTGCAGTTTTCCAACTTCCTGCTTTTTTCTCCATCTAAGGACATATCTGAAGAAAACTTTAACTAATTAGTCTGATATCCTTTATGAGGTCAGATTCAGCTTGAGTTTTAGCTAGTCCCACTTTTGCCAAGTCTCACTTTAGACCTGCATTTCTTGACTTCGAAGTCATAGTTTTCTTTGGTGATCAGTCCTTTTTTCCATTCCTTGTAGATTCCCTACTTGTGCATAATGTCAGTTTCGAGATGGTTATTCTTCCAGTTAGGTCTGGAAAGTTCTCATACTACATTTTTTTCTCTTTGCCTGGTATACAGATTCCAGATAGCTTTAGCACATTTGACATGGAGACATTCCAGTCTGCCTCCAAAATCTAATCCCTGAGTTCCTTAGTTCAGTCGGTCTTCCTAAATACATACCTTGGTTTGCATCCAAACTCAGCAGCTTGTGGACCCGGCACAGAGCCTGTAGTCCCAGTTGCTTGATTGTCAGATAGGGCACAGTGTCACAGTGAGGTGCTTCTCCCTCCTGACTCATGGGCCCAGATTTCCTTCTCATCGAAATCAAAGTTCAGCAAGGGAAGGGAGCAGACATGAGCCAAGGTTTTGCCCTCATTTGCTTGGGAGATGGCCAAGGCATATTTCCATATTTGGGAGCTCAGAAGTACTCCCGGCTGTCGTTGGTTTAGATGAAGTTCTGTCTTTTTGAAATGAGGAACTTTAATGGATTTTAACTGCATTATTTTTTTCAACATTTTTGTTTGTTCTTTTTAAAACAGATTAAATGCTGCACATTGAAGGCTTTGCTACTAAACAACCACCTTTATTTAGGTGGATGTACTGATACTATTTGAGACAGAGGGAATTTTTTTCATCACATCAGGATAATTTTCTGATGTGCATATCTTTCCCTGTTACATGTATCTTTCCAACAACAGTGAAATAATATTTTCTTATGTCCAGATTAGATTCTGGGATCAATAATAGACTTCTATCAATTTCCCAGTATTCCCAGAATATATTTTATCCTATCTACTGCAGCTGTTTTTCCCAAACAAGTATTGTTTCATTTTATTGTACCTTGTTTCTTTATGTATTATAGAGATGCATTTCCAAAGAAACACTTTCATGTTATTTTTTGTCAGCAGGTTATGTCCACCACTACAATCACCATTACTGAAATTGCATTTAGTGTTCCAAAAATACGTGTTCCTCTGCATTGTTTCCCATGATTCTCCATTACAGTAAGAGCACCTTACCAACTGCACCTGATTCTACATCTAAATTGTACTCTACACAGTATTTCGACCAACTGTATCCAGCTGCTCATATCGATATTAACCTTTCCCATGACTACAGGGATTAAGATCTCCATTGTCCAGTAGGTATCATGAACAAAATAGTGCTCCTGCATCTTGTGAAGGGGATTCTGAGCCTGAGTTCCTGTATTGTTGTGAGGTGTTGAGATTCTGCAGAAACATCTATTTACAAATATTTACTCTCCATCTAAGGCTAGCCATGCCCTCGTGAAGAATTAAATTTTGCATCAGATTGACATATATATTTGTTATCAATTATACAATGTTATATCTTCAGGTTACAGTGTGGATCTCTGCATCTCTCTATGTAACTGGGTATGAAGAAATGTGAAATATTAGCTAAGGGGAATCTGTATGATATATTTTTTCATTGCATACAAAAAGTATGTGTATCAAAAAGATGTTATGGAAGAAATGAGACTGATAAACAACACAAAACACTGGATAAGATGCCATCTAGCTTCAAGGCAAGGACATACATTTTTTTTCCTCCACATTCATATTCATAGGAAACATGATTTCTAACCATAAAAATATGAAAGAATTATACAATAATTCTTAAGCTATGCTGTTATATAGCAATATATTTTGGAAATTTGCTGGACTACTAATATAGAAGCACATTTTATTAGATGCATATCTTATTTGAAAAAAAAAACAAACAACCACAAAAACAAAACAACCCCAAAAAGATTTGAAAGTGCTAAACCTGTCCATGAAATCCAGTCATTAGTTTGTCTGAATTATTTTTAACCTTTGAAAAATCAAACTTTTTCCTGACTGAAATGTATATAAATGGAAAATCCCACCATAGATAAAGGCACTAAAATTAATTTAAATATTTTTTTTGTTTATCTAACACTATCCAAAAATGTTTATCTATACATTTCATTTAACTAAAAATATATTTATTTTTCTCTTATAGTTATCACATTTTAGATAGCTGAAGAAAAATGTTAGAAGTTGTGTGAAGCTCTACATCTATGCAAACAAATGAAAAGTCTCACTATTTGCAATACTCTCTATACAGCTGAATTAAAAATGGCCAAAGACTGTTTCTGTAGAAATTTTCTGGAGATTTTGTGTTAGTTCAGAATGTGAATTCTAATTATTTTACATGTGTGTGGGAGTCAGACTGGTCCTGCTTCACCAGAGCACATTAGAATGTGCTTCACTTAAAGAACTGGTATACCACAATGGGAATGTTTATTTGCCTAAAATTAAGCATATTATTTATTTGTTCTTTTCCAAAAGCAGGTTAACTTGTGAATAGTATGAATATCTTCTGTACTTTTTTACAATTTTTAAGTCTGTATCTGAAAACTTTTTTAACTTTATATGGCATAAAACCTCTGCAAGATGTAATAGACATAAAATTGCTTAAATCATATAAATTATAATGACAAATTATATAAACTTAGTTTATAAAATGTAATAAACTTTAGAGATGACAAATGATTTTTTTTGTGTTGGTGTTATAGGGTGAGGCATCTTGTCATACAATATAACACAACAGAAACAATTTGAGCTAATTACATGAATTTTCTTTTTTTTTTTCGCATATGCACTCCCCCTGAGGTTTGCCCTTCACTCTAGTTTAAAGCATCCTCATTTGGAGGCCAAATTTTCACATGTAACACCTACTGAAACTTGTTTACTTTTTGTAATATTTTACATCTACTACTAATACAGTAAATGGGGAGGCTGAAAATCAAATGGTGTTATTAATAGTGACAGAAAGCTTTTAGCCAAGCTCCCTATATGGTGATGGATATTGTTTATCATATTTTACTTGTTGCTTTATGCTTCCTCTGTCAGAATGAATCACTCCTATAGGAGAAGAGGAACCAGATGACAGACAATGTGATTTGTCCAACTGTAAGTTCTCCTAATCCAAAAAATACTGTGGAAAAAAAGAACAAATAAGGGCATGTCTGTTTCCCCAAAACTGTGCTGGTTGTACTCAGGTATCCTGGAGAATATTTTGGCTTTTATAGAATATACAGTGAGTTTCACATTAATACCAGGGTTAAGCCAGATGTCTTTTAACCATATAATTAAAAAATCAGTAGTTGATGATATTGATTTGCTTTATTTCTTCCACGAATTTTTCCCCCTCCTCATGGCAAAGCTGTTTTACACAATCAAAATACTGCTGCAACCACTGCTCTGCCACAACCATTCCCTGGTGGGTTTTTTTGAGTTATTTATGTGTTTCTGACCCTTGGTTTTACCAAGCAGTATGAATTAGCACAATGGAAAATGTCAGGGAACAAAAAATCTGTGAATTTATGGTAGTTTTTTTAGCTGAACCAAAAGGCCTGTAGTCGCAACAATAAGTGCTTTAAAAAAAAAAAAAAGGAAAAAAATTCTTACAGATCAAAGAAAGTATTTCTTATACCTGATCCAAAATATTTTTAATAAATGTTTAAAAAGTGGTATAGATACATTTCAAAACAAAACTTCATTTTTCTAGAACATATTTTTCAACAATTTCACTATGTACAGATTCAAAATTAAATGCTTATACTCTATTTTTTCAGCCTTTTTTCCTAAAACATGTTACAAATTTGAATTGTTCCTTTATGAACATTTTTTGCCAGTTTCTACTGCAACTGACACAGGAATTTTGATAAAGAAGAACAAATTCCTCAATTTGTAAACTTGAGATGAACTTGAAAAACACATTTCAGTATTCTTTGTTTGCTTTTGGGTTTTTTTTGTCTTTTTTTTTTTAATTTTTCACTTTCTGTGTGTTCCTTTACTTCCTCATTTTGATTGAGACCAGAAAGTTTTGTGGAGCAGAGATGCTCTGGGTACATGTTAGTGTTTTAGAGAGTCACAGAATGGCTGAGCGTCTGAAGATCATCTAATCCACGCTACTCCCACCCTGCTAAAGCAGGTTCACCTAGCACAGGTTGCACAGAATCATGTCCAGGTGGGTCTTCAATATCTACTGTGAAGAAAACACCACAACCTGTCTGGGCAATCTGTTCCAATGCTAGGTCAAACTCAATGTAAAGAAGCTTGTCCTTATGTTCATATGGAATTTCCTGTGTTTCAGTTTGTGCCTGGTGCCCATTGACCTGTTGTTGGGCACCACTTAAAGAAAACCTGGCCCATCCTCTCAAAGCCTGCCTTTATAATATTTGTATGCACTGATAAGGTCTCCTCTCAGTCATGTCTTCTCCAGGCTGAATAGGTTCAGTTTCCTCAGCATGTCTTCGTAAGAAAATGCTCCAATCCTTTAATCATCTTTGTTGTCCTCCACTGAACCTGCTCCAGGAGCTCCATGTCTCTCTTGTACTGAGGAGCCCAGAACTGGACAAAGTATTTCAGATATGGCCTCACTAGGGCTGTCTGGAGGGGCAGGATCACCTCTCTCGACCTGCTGACAATGCTCTTCTAAAGTAGCCCGGGATACCTTTGGTCTTCTTTCCCACAGGGGCATGCTGCTGGCTCATGGACAGCTTGTTGTCCACCACGACCCCTCAGTCCTTCTCCAGAGAGCTGCTTTCCAGCAGGTCTCCCCCAGCCTGTACTGGTGCCAGAGGCTGTTCCTCCCCAGATGCAGGACTCTGAATTTGTCTTCATTCAGCTTCATCACGCTCTTCTCTGCCCAACTCTACAGCCTGTCCACATCTGGCTGAGTGGCAGCATAGCCTTCTGGAGTATTTGGTGTATCTGTTTAGTTCAGGTAGGGAAAGTACTTTTGAAATACATTTCCCAGGATACTCTGCTCCAGTTCACAACATGCAGAGGTTTCTGAATGCCAAGCAGAATTAGTTTTGCATGAAATTAACTGGAAAATGTGCTCCAGATGCATACCTACTGCACTCCAGCCACAAATGGACATGCAGGCTATGGGCTCAGAGTAGAGTTAGTTTAATAACAAATAAAAAGTTCCTAAAATGTGTATGTTAGATTCCCAAACCCACATATTTCTGTCTAGACTCTGCTTGTCTTGGTCCATTCTGCTTGCTGAGACAGACATAGTCTCCATATGATACCAGCTGTATTGAACAGGTGACAAAATATCATGGAAGAAATTTTTTACTGTAATCAATAGCAAAATACCAATTCATGTCAGCTGATTCCTTCTTGAAAAGCTCTTTTTAACATATATGCTCCTAATTTTGCAGAAAGAGGAGATGTAGATAAATAACATTGACTTTTGCAGTCAAATTCAATATGAATTCAGTATAGGAATTTTAATGCTGTTCACATTGAATAAAGTTTAAGTGGATGCACATTGCTGTGTTTCTCAGTGCTAGTGTATTGTCCATAAGCCTATTCCAAAGTAGGACAAGCGATTATGTACAATAATGGCTGAAAAGTGATTTTCTTAGTAAAGCTAATATAGGTCAAGTAATTTTTGATACTGGTTAAACATTTGCCTTAGGGTGAAGATGCACTGAAACTTGTTTATTAAGTTCCTGCACACAAGGATTTCTAAGTGTAAGATACAGATTTATCCTTACGTATATAATCCTACATAAATAAAGATTGACTACTTGCTATTTGTCTTACAGAAGGGAACTGAAGGTTTTGCACTTGACATTTGTGTGAGCAGAAATAGGCAGTGAATTAAATATATATTCCCTAGCTACAGAGAGTGTCTTGGCAAGGAAGAAAGAGGCTTTCTCAGGTTCACTAACAAAATAGATCTTGAAATATCTATTAATAGATTTAATAGATCACTTAGTTTAAAACATGCTTATACCGCCAGTTCTACTCAGATCAGCCAACTGATTGACTCAATCCACTAGAAGTAATTTTGTTTACACTTTATGTTACCCAGTATAAATACAGTTTTTTGAAACATTCTCCTGCTATTTAAAGTCTGCTTTTAATTTTGAAGATATAGCAAAGTATTTTTCAGTTTAGCAGAGATCTGTCTTCATATCTGCACACATCCCTGTAATTTAGAACCAAAACCACAGTTTCATCGTACGTAATTTTTACTGTTGTCCATCCTGCTGAGCTAATACAGCTGAGAAAGAGTGAGTTGAGTCCTACTTGTTCTTATGCAGAAATAACAGAATTAATTCCTGTTAGAGGTCCAACCTGTTTCACCTGTGTAAACCTACAAAGGGTAATGGGGTTGCACAAGTGTCAGTAGAGGTATAATAGGTTTAATCAAGCATAACAGAAAGTAAATTGCTCTGCAAAATCCTCATTACTATAGATGAAGTGCATTCATCTGTCTTAACTGTTAAGCCATAAGCTGTCTGGGCAAAGGCAGTTCCTACAACAATAATTCTCTCATTTCAAGTGAAACCTCTAGGTGACATAGTACAAACAAGTAATGATTGTATGATAATAACCTGGACTGACTACTAGACAGAGTATTAGTTTACTCAACAAAGCTCTTTAGGTACAAACTGCCTCCAGGTATTCTAGAAATTGCACTGAAACACAATCAGTGAGGACAGCAACTGTATTGTCAAAGAATGTTGAATTATGTAGCCAGGTTCAAGTATACAGAGATAATAGTCAGTATTTTTTCCCCAAAAGCCTAACACTTTATATTACAAAACGAATAACCTACCAGCTCATATTCAAACATTTTTTAAAAGCTATTAAAATATCATTATTTGGTCACCATTATCCTAGGCGATGTCTAGGAGAGTGTGAATAAAGATTGGCTTAAATAAACTAAATCTCTCATTCATCACTTTCCTTGAATAGTGTAAATAACAGATTACAGTATACCTGGAGTGAGGAGCCACAGTAGACAGTGATATCATATTATGACATACCATGACAATGCAACAGGGCCTGAAGTCTAATCCAAGAGCAGAGATATAAGCTCTTGGTTATGGAGAAACCATATGTCGCATTTTGGTAAGGCTGGCAGAAATTATGTCAGATTTTGGCCTCCTGGCATCCCTGCTACACTGAAACTATAGTTCTATATAGATGGTAGGGTGGAAAGTCTGAAGGACCACTGCAGTAATCTCTTTCAATAACCATAATGCAGGCAACAAAGGCTGTCCTTGATTTGTGTATATATGCCTTCCAGATATGGGTTGCTTAGCCTTTCCTTTCTCAACATTGTTGAAGTTTTACTCCCCACAAATATGTTTCTACAATAAACACATCTAATGCTTCTCTTGGCTTAACTACATTTCTTTGGTAAAACTGAGCAGATTGAACTTTTTTTTTCACTTTAAGTCTACTCTGCTGTTGTAAGATCCCCCTGGAGTGCTGAGTCCAGCTCTGGGGCCCCCAGGTAAGGACGGCTGAGTCCAGAGTAGGGCTGTGGAGGTGATCTGATGGCTGGAGAACCTCTCTGATGAAGACAGGCTGAGAGACCTTGGTCTGTTCAGCCTGAAAAAGAGAAGGTTTCAGGGTGACTTAATTGTGCCCTTCCAGTACTTGAAAGGAGCCTCCAAGAAAGATGGAGAGGGACTTTTTACAAGGGTATGTAGTGACAGGACAAGGGGGAATGGCTTCAAGCTGAAAGAAGGCAGGTTTAGAATACATGTTAGAAAAGAATTCTTGAAGGTGGTGAGGTACTGGGACAGGCTGCCCAGAGAGGTTGTGGATGCCCCATACCTTGGAGCTCTCAAGGTCAGGATGGATGGAGCTCTGAGCAACCTGGTTCTTCTGGAAGGTATTTCCTGCCCATGGCTGGGGCGTTGGAACTAGATGATCTGTATGTCCCTTCCAACGAAACCATTCTGTGATTCTAAGATTGTATTAAGGTAGTGTTGATGCTATGATGGTCTCACTATATAACAGAAGAAATGTGCACAGAGGGAAGCAGTATCCACTGTTGGACCAATTACATAGTATGAAAAAGATGAGTTTTCCAATATTTTCTATCATTCTAATGACATTTCCTCAAATCTTTCCAAATTCACAAATTATTAACACAATTTTTCATAGCTATGGCTCCAGTACTGAGTAATTCTAATGGATACTCCCCCAGTTATCCAAGGGACAGTAACTAACATTTTTTGTCAGCATGTTACTTTGAGAGATCACGTTAAGCTGGTTGTCCTTGGTGACTCCCAAGTTCTTTCTGAGTTATTCTTATGTAAATGGATTGCACTTAACTAGCTAAACAATTACTGGCTTCCTTTTTTTTTCCTCTTCTTTGCTACCTTTATTTCATGACATTTGCAAACTTCATCAGTAATGATTTTCAAACTTGTGAAGACTGTGTTGAGGAATGTTTTAAGTACTGTAAATCTCCCAGAAGTAACATAATTGCTTAATGATAATTCCTCATATAAGATTACAATTTAACACTGATCAATAGCTTGTTTCCAACCTACATGGCATGCTAACTCAATTTTATATAATCCTGAATTTATTTGCAAATAAAATGCCATGCAGTCCCAATCCTGGAAACAGGTCTATTCCATCAGCCTTTTTGCCTTTACAAACCACACTTCATGTCTAATCTGAAAAAGTCTTCAAGTTAGATCACATCTGCTTCCCATCTTTATTGGAGTTATTTGTATTTCCTTTCCTTAATTCTTTATGAATCAATCCTCATAGCAGATTTTCCATTATTTTCTTAAAGATCAATACTGATTTGACAGAACTGTAATCACCTGTATCTGCTCATTTATCCTTTTTGAAATATTCACACAGCACTGGTTTTGTCCAGGCATCTGCATTCTGTGTCAAAAGTTATTTTAAGATACTTGTAGTGTTCTAAAGAGGGCTGGATCAATTCTTTCAGAACTCCTGAAGGCAAGGTATACAGATTTATTGATGCTAAATACATAGCTTTCATAGCCTGCAACTGTGGTTTTAGGGCATGCCATACAAAATTCTATAACTCATCCCAGTAAGATTTCTTTTATTATCTTTCTTCTGGTAAAATATTTATTTTTCTTATAGCCTGAACTATTATGTGACCCATGACCAGGCAATGATTCAGGCAATGATTCAGACAATGCTTGTTGTTATGGGCTAAAATCATGCAAGGGAATATGCTTAAAATGAAAGAGCTACAGAAAATTACCACTGCTCAAATCTCTATCCCAGCCTTGTTTTGTTTACCTGTATAAACATAGCCCTTGGGGCTGGAAGTTCTGCCTGAAGGACTTCAGGACAGGGTAGAAACATAAAGCATGGTGGCACAGTGAGTTCTAGGAAGGTGGTGTCCCTTTTCATCCTGCAGTGACTCTTCCTTAGCTAACCCTCATCACACCATTCCTCTACCTGCATACCCTGTGTGTCTTTCATAGATCTGTTTGGAGAGGAAAGGAGAGGAATGATCTTGTCTTCAGTTTGTCCACTATACTATTAATGGATCAAGAAGACCATGCAGGTAAAACTGACTTGCGTATGGGCAGCAGAAACAGGCAACTTGTGGTCTGTGTCCCAGGCGTGGACAAGGTACAGGGTCTCAATGCGCTGGATACTGCAACACCACAGTGGTCTCAGAGCAGAAGAGTTTGGGGATTGTTTGTTAGTATTCAGTTAAAGCCAAGAACCACTGCTTATGGCAGTCTGTTTATTTTTTAAGCTAAACAATGTAATCCTCAGACTTTGGGGCTTTCTTTATTTTTTTCTTTTTTTTAAGAAGTAAAATAAAGAAATACAGAAATCAGTTTCATAAGTAAACCCCTAATCTTAGGGATGATAATATGGAAGAATTTACCACCACCAAATGTGTGGCAATACAGTTGTTCCTTATTACCTTGCCCGAATACGCAGGATGGCGGTTGATCTTGCACTGAATTTTCTCTCTTGAAAGGGAAAAAAAAGACAGTATCAAATGTATTTACTTTCTCTTATGAACGTAAGATTTTTGTTTTCCTTTAGTGTAGGAATTCACTGTTATTCACCTAGCAAGCATATCAATGAAGGAAAAAAAAGAAAGATACAACTCACCTGAGACTTCAGAAAACTTTTCTAAGCAAAAAATCACTATCATTTTGGGAAATATTACTGATTAAGAGGCTTGAGTAAGGGAATGATGCCTTCATCTGGGCCTGATAACTTATAACCACACAGCTTTAGGACAGCATGTAGCAGCACAGCTTCATTGCACTATCTTCTTTTTTAATCGGTAGCACTTTTTAGACACTTGTAAAAAGGACTGTAGATCTGTAACCCGCCATTAATCCTTTTTGTCATCCTCAAAATAGTGAACATCTTCTGACCTTGCAAATTGGCATAATGAATGTGGAGACTACTGGCATTCATGCTGTGTCCTGTTGACAGTCAGATATTGTCTCCCCTTCTCCAGAGTTTCCACAAATGAAACTCTGGAAAATGAAATATATATCATATGCCATACCCGAAAGGCTGCAGGAAAACTGTTGCCTAGATGTGGATGCATATTTAATTCAAATTTAACATACACTGTTCATGGTCTTTGGAGAACTGAGGCTGAATAACAGGCTTGGGAGAGGAAGCACACCAGTCAGTTGCATTACAAATTCTTTGTGAGTGGCAGAAAATGATTAAGCTTTCACATCTGAAAACAGCACACGTATATAGATATACAGCCCCTATTTGATACAGGGGTCTTCTGAGATAGAGTGTCTTAATGTCTACAAAACATAGGGGGGTTCTTGTATGAAAAAACCCCAAAGTTTATAGTGTTGTCCTGCTAGGCTATGAAAATTCATCTTGGAGGAACAAGTATTTTTTCTCCCTGATGGGAAAGGAAAGAATGGGATTATCAGCATGCCTTAGACTGTGAAATTTTGATGGAAAGATGGTGTTACCTTGCTTTGTATAAAGAGGTCGTTGATAAGGAAATAACGTACTTGCTGTAGTTTTCTGAGTAGCTCTGGAAACAAGAGATGAATTAAAGAACACTGCAGGGTCAGTCTCTTTGTTATGAAGATGATTCTGTGATTGTTAGGTTCTGAATAGGAAGATGTGAAAGCCAAAAGAAAAGTATAGCAATTTCTTATCTCCTATCTGTCTTGCTATGAGAGATACTTTGTACCCTTCAGAATGTGGGAAATCTTCAGTAAGTTACTTACATTTTCTTAAAGGGAAGCAAGGGACGCTCACTGATGCTCAACACTGCATTCAGTGTAGTGTCTCTCTACCCTCTTTCATCACTGGGGTCTTGGTTGATGGCAAGTTGAATATGAGTCAGCACTGTCCTGGCAGCCAGGAGGGCCAGCCCTGTCCTGGGGGGCATAAGGTCAAAGGAGTGGATTGTGCCACTCTGCTCTGCACTGGGGCAACCTCACCTTGAATATTGTGTGCAGGTTTGGGCACTCCAATATAAGAAAGATACTAAGCTCTTAGTGTACAAAGAAAGGCAATGAAAATGCTGAAGGGCCTTGAGGGGAGGCCGTATGAGGATTGGCTGAGGGCACTTGGTCTGTTCAGCCTGAAGAAGAGGAGATGAGGGGAGACCTCATTGCAGTTACAACTTCCTTGTGAAGGGAAGAGGAGTGGGCACTGATCTCTTCTCTGTGGTCACCCATGACAGGACTCAAGAGAATGGCCTGAAGTTGTGTCAGACAAGGTTTAGGCTGGATATTAGGAATAGGTTCTTCACCCAGAGGGTGGTTGTGCACTAGAACAGGCTCCCCAGGGAAGTTGTTACAGCACCAAGCCTGACAGAGTTCAAGAAGCATTTGGACAATGCTCTCAGGCACATGGTGTGAATATTGGGGATGGTCTTGCGCAGGACCAGGAGTTGGACGCAATGATCCTAGTAGGTCCCTTCCAATTCAGGATATTCTATGATTCTAGGATTTCTTGTGTGACCTCCATGTTCAGGGCAAGATATTCACAGATCTATAGAAAAAGAGCTTTCTGCAGAGATGGCTGGAAAATTCACATTTTATTCCTCCATATTGGCTTCAAAGTTCTGCAGCAAGGTGCAAAAGGAACCATTGTTGTAAAGACTACCATATTTCTCCACCAGTGAGCATCTTCTGGGAATCTTGAGCTGAGAAAGGGACTCTGGAGGACGTCAGTGAGAACAGCCTGAAAAAGAACTCTCTAGAGAAGAGCCATACACTCTTGCATGGGGGGGGGCAGGGATGGAAATGGGATCAGTTATACAGTTATATTATGCATCCCTTTAAGCCATGGAGACTTCTTCAGAACATTCATTTCTACAAGGGAAGGCTACAAAAGTGAAAAATTAGAGATAAACTTCATCCAGGTGTTTAGCAACAAGGATTTCTATTGGCACTGACTCCTAGAAGAAAGTCACTGCAATAAGAATTTGGAGGAAAAAGGGTAGATACAAATATAATGTCTTTAAAGAATAATCTAATGAGTTAAATAATTTTCTTCCCAATTAAACAAGATGGAATACAGTTTTCCAAGGAATATTTGAAATAATAATTATCATCTTCAAAATCAGGACCTTATCCTCTGTACTTCTTAATAAAGCTACTTTAATTTCAGAGCTTGCAAAATTCACATGTGCCTTAATTGGAAATGGAACAGAAAGGAACTTAATATAAAAAACTTTCTGAGATCCTTCTGCTAAAGTTCTGCCAAATACTCTTTCTGTGTCTTGAAGAAATAAGATGATTACCTTTTTATCCAAATCAGATACAGACCCTGAAGAATTGTGTAAAGGAATTTGTCCTTAATAACTAATGTATAAGTCACTGGGTTTGTCAAAAATTATAAATGGGTTCAGATCTTCCTTCTTGTGCACCATGTAGTGCTTCTATCTATAGTCCCACTATAAAATCTTGACTATCTAGGCTTTTGTTTTCAACCTCTCAGCTGAAAAAATGTATTTCAGATTTAAGCTGAGCAAATTTTGGGTTCCAAATTTTGAAACCTAGATCAAACTTGTTGCAAAATTTCAGGAAACATTGGTTTAGATCCAGAAACAATCTCTAGAGCCAAAATGACAAAAACCACCAGGAATTTCCGTAAATGAAAAAGAAAAAAAGAAAACTTAATACAAAATTTAGACAGAAAATAAGCCCACAGTTCCAAGATCTCAGAATCAAGCTGAGGGTTCTGTCTTCATAGCAAGCTAAACCATGACAAAATTCTTACTTGTCCTCTCTGGCTCTCTGCTCCTAATCTGTTTTTCTTTCCATTACAGAGGTGTCTCTCCTGAGGATGATCTGATAATGCAGTACTATACAGATAATTCCATGTACTTATGAAATTCCCACTGAATCCAAGGGAAATTTAACATTAAGGCTGTGAAGTGCTCTTGGACTCAAATGACAAAGGTAGAGAATGAGGCCAGGTAGCTTCCATCCAAATGTGTAATATGTACTGGAAACATGTCTGGTGAGCTCCTCCCACTGTATGATTAAAGGCTGTGTAATTTTTAGCCTGATGGATTCCTTGATGTCTGAAAAACACAAGACTTTTTGCTTGATAATACAGGATATAGTCCTGTGCTGAGGAAAAATAACATCTGTTCTATCACTGGAAGTGTCTTAAGATGGTAAACCTCCTCCAAAGCCCTTTCTGCTGAAGATTGCTTTGAAGAATCTTCTACTCTGTACCTGGTTGTCTTTTTGTTGTTGAAAAGGGTAGTTTAGAGAACATGTTCTACACAGATCTTTCTGTTTGATATTTAGCTGTGAGCTGGGAAAATCCTGTATCTACAGGCTTTTAAAGTTTTTCTCCTGAGATTCCTGGGTTTTGTGGTTCAGTTACCTTCCCCGGAGGTATTTAAAATACAAGTAGATGTGATACTTGGGGACATAGTTTAGTGGTGGACTTGACAGTGCTAGGACACTAGTTGACTTGGTGATGTTAGATGTCTTTTCCAACCCCAATGATTCTATGATTCTATGACTGGAAGCAGCAATGAAAGGGTAGGAA
Organism: Sakesphorus luctuosus; assembly: GCA_013396695.1. Classification (NCBI taxonomy): domain Eukaryota; kingdom Metazoa; phylum Chordata; class Aves; order Passeriformes; family Thamnophilidae; genus Sakesphorus; species Sakesphorus luctuosus. Next base: position 89,830 of record VWZD01004225.1, on the reverse strand, counting down.
GGACAGTGTCTAAGGATGTCCCTGGCTATTTACACTCTGATAAGTCTGGTACGAATATTAATTTCCCCTTTTATGGCCACGGTCTCCTTTGGAAAGACTAGCCACGTCTCATGCAAATGACATGAAAAAAGCAGGATTCTACAAAGCAGCACATGCATGTGTGGGTAAGCAGTCAGATTAAGCAAATATGTTTAAAATTGTAAAAGAAAGGTAGAAATTTTAAGTTAGTCTTCTTTTTAAAAAATCAGTCAAGTCAGGTGCAAGGAATAATGCAATCTGAGCAATGACTCCCAAGAGTTGCAGGTCCTGCCGAAAGCATATCTGTTCCTTACTGGAAATGTTCTATGTAAATTCTTTCCATTTATATATTAAAAAAAAATAAAAATAGAAATATATATATTTCTCCCCCTCCCCACCCCCCAACGTTTTTTGGCTCACTCTGTTATAGATAGTCTTTATTTGAATGGGTTTATTTTTGTTAATGCTTCTCAAGACTTCCAAAATTCCAGCTTTACTTAATTGCAGTCCTCTGCTTCAAACTACAAAATTGGACATCCATAACTCTGTCCTTCATGAAATCTACAGATGTGTAATAAAATTGAGGGAGGATTGGTTAGTGACATGTTCAAGACCAATACACATCAACTCAGCTAGAACCCAGTCTTTGTCATGTGAAAAACCAAAGGACCCTTTATAAACAGAAAATACCGCACTTCCTTTTCTCTTTTTTCTTATTTTTTTCTTTTTCATTCATAATATCAGGTTTTTTAAAAAGTATGCTTATTACTTTTCTGATGGCTATGCATTATTTAGCTAAGAAATAATTGCAGGAGGCATGGTAAGGAAAATTGCCCACAAAGCCAGCAAAACTGCAAGTCAACCTGCCGTCATCAGACACATAATCATCATTAATTTTAATGAGATGTGGGAGTATGCAGTTTAGCAGGAGGAGGAGAATGCAGCCACTTCTCAAAAACCTACGTGGCTGGTAGGCTAGAGGAATTTTACTAGCACTCCAGATCGATAGTGGAGATAGCAGTCAATATTAGTAGACCTCACAATCATCATTTATTGAAATCTCTCAAGGTTCAATTTGCATAACAAAGCAGCTAGTGCCTTAATGAAAAATGTAATATCTTGCAATCCTGACCTCCTGCAACATTCTTTTGGACTAAAACAGCTGAAATAGAGGCTGCACCCTCTGCTGTAAGCCCTTCTCTGTACTTGCAAAGCCATACATGTGCCACACATATATGTATGCATGCTCCTCATATGTCAATATACTGTAAAGCAGACAATTAAATAACACCCAGAAATTAAGTATCTGAATTCCAATACAGTGAGCCAAGAAACTTTAAGTGCAGCAGCAGAAGAAAACAAAAGAAACCACCAAATAGTCTCATTTTAATCAGAACTGAAAGTAAGGATGTCAGAAAAACTATGTCAGTAAAAAAGACGCTTCAAATGGAGAGACTCTTCCATCTTCAGATGGAAAATTTGAAGATTAAAAAAAGATTTTGCACTGGAACAGCTCATATTAAAGCAAGTTTTCTGGTTTACATCTTTTTCTCTCTCTCTCTCTCTCTCTCTCTCTCTCTTTTTTTTTTAAATAGAGTGAATGAAGAGGTATTTGAAAAAGATCAGGGAGGCTAAGACATAATATGAATCATTTCCTATTTGTCAGCCTAAATGTGAAGATGATTGAAGCTTGTAAGTGTTCTGTCCTGCCATATGTTAGTGTCTGTGTAAACGAATCTCATGAAGATGATGAGATAACAATTTTCGGGCTGTAATGAGTAAGGGGATTGGGAAATTGGTGGGAAAATTGTGGGATTAAGGCCCATTTATGCCAGAAAATTGCAAAGATCTCTCAGAGCAAATGCAGGAAGGCAGTGGCTAAAATATTTGATTTCAAAAATCAGTATTTTTTAAAAAGCCTAGCAAAAATGCTTCCAGGTCTTACAATGCAAACCTATACTCCCACAGATACATTAGAAGTTAGTTATTTTTGCCATAACCTTTTCAGTCTCCCTATCCTCCATATGAAGAACAGTTGTGAGTGAAAATCCTCAAGAATAAGTGCCTTTTGTATTCCTGTTTTCTTAACTGCTTTCTGCTATTATTTCATATGGGAGAAGAAAGTATAGTGCCCCTTGCAACTCTCTACCATCTCTCATGAATTATTATATTTTATAGTGATAATAACATATAATTGTTCTCATGGCAGCTCTGCTTGAAAGCTTGAAGACAAATATCTGATTACGCAATCTAAGATAAAAGTAGAAATCCAAAAGGCTGTGTTCTTCCTTTTTTAAATTTTATATCTTGCTTCTTCTCTTCATGTATTCAAGCTTTCTACAATTTTCCCATTCTATTTCACGATTTCATTTTTTTTTCTCTTTCATCCACTCTTTATGCTTTGCCTTGTCATTCAGTAAGAATAGGTGCCACATTGGTCCTAGTTCACATCGCCTTTGATCTCTCACTTGTCTCTCTTACAGATTCTTCTGAGGTGGTTTTTCATTTACGCAAGATTAAATATAAGAAGTAGCAGAGATGATTTTCTTGAAGCTGAGTTAACAGAATTGGGTTTACTCAGATTGAAAGAATTGTTTTCAATGCTATTGTTTTCCATCTTCTCAGCACAAAAACAATCCTTGAATAACTTTTCTGCAGAGAAACCAAGAAAGCTGCTATTCCAAAAGAGCCAGTACCCCAGCAGATCAGATGCTCAGTGAAGCTGACCTGTGGGAATGAAACAGCAAGGTGAGTTCAACTCATTTCCAGTGAACTCATAGTTCAGCAGTTTTCTCTGATACTTCTTTATGCTAGGTTTGACCTGGAATTTCTAACCTTGGAACTATTTCTGATCAAAGACATGCATATATATATGAATACATATGTTTTTTCCTAAGATTGTCAGTGAATCAACACTGAGTAATGAAAAATTGATTTTGACTTTGGGTGTATCCTTTTTCTCATGTGTGCTATGTATATTTCAATCTATTGCTTGGCTGAATGATAAAATTAATCTCCAAAAGCCTAGTGTCTTCAGGCACATTTTACCTGAGACTCAAAAATTACCATGGCATTTTTGAAGGATGCTAAATCATATTCCTAGTGTTTTTCCAATTCCCAATTAGTGGGAAAGAACTAAGAAACTCTTAAAAAAGGGAAAAATTTCTATAAGGCTGACTTGATTTTTCTCATTTTGAAATATCCTGTTAGAGTACAGAGCTTCATTAATTTAGGACAGGGCAGCCCTCTTGTCTCTGTGGACATGAAGTACCATGATCCCAAGCAGACTTTGGGGAGGAGGAACAAGCTGGCATTTGTTCAAATATGCATTAAAAGAAGGGGCTGCCAAAAACTGGAAAATTGCAGAATCTACTCTAAGGGTAATGATAAGGAAAGGAATTAACCATTTTGATCACCATTATTCTGTCAAAATGATATAATCCCTGTCCTTTAAATGTTTATGTTGGGAATAAATTCATGTATTCCCATTTTTATTCCTTTTGGTTCCTACTTCAATCTTTGGTCACAGAAATGAGGTGAGATAGAATTCTAATGACTAATATGGTCCCAAAGAAAAAAGCAGGCTGTTGAACTTGTTTAGGGAATGTGGATTTCTTTTCATCAAGAGAGTTTTATCTTATTAAGTTTCTTGAATAAACTATAGGCACCAGTTACTTCCATTTTGACTACAAAATGCAGCTTGGTTAGGAGTCCTTTAATTTCTGTGCAAGTAGATCATGGTGTCAATGACAATATCCAGCACTGCCCCAGAGTACATTCAGCACTAAGAAGGAATCAGGATCTAGAAGGAAACCCAGCAAAGATTAATATTAGACATACTTGCAGATTTTTTTTTGAAAGCAGTTTGTTGACACCCTTCTGTGGTGTTGTTTGCTGACTAGATTTCAGAGCTTATCTTAGTTTTGGATAGCACTTTTTTGTATTGAAAAACAAACAGAAAATTTGTAAAATTTTTCATATCCTTTATATGTTAAATAGCTTCAACTGTTACGCGTCAGAGGCTTGAGGATGCATTTATGATCTACTTTTTTCCGTTCCCCATGAGTCATGCCAACTACAGCATGCAGTGGGGCTGCAGGATCTTGATCTCCATGAGGTGCTTTTTGGCCTCTGATATCATGAGATTACATGAAAGACCTCACCAAAGAGCCTGACCTGCCTGGAAAAGAGATATATAAATTATTTACTTTACCTTTCTTTCAATACGTAATTTATAGGTTGAAAATAGTAAGGGTCTGACTAACATGTATGTAAGACTAAGACTTTCTCCAAGTTTAATCAATATTTCTGATATGAAAATTTTATCTACAACTAGTTCTAACAAAAAGTTCGTTAAAATGGGCCAACTAAAGAAAAAAGATAACTCATAATAGATGAAAGATTGGGAAAAAAGCAAAAAAGAAAAACAAACCATGCTAAAATTACTCTTTGGGCAAAAAAGAATTTTTACATAAACTTCTAACATATTTATGGCTAACATGATTTTTCATCAGAAACTAGATGCAGTGCTCACTCCAACAATATTAATGCCACTTCCTCCATTATCTAAAGCTCAGGCAGAAATTTTAAGAGGATGCACCAACATATTACAATTATCAATATGATAATGTGAAAATTTCGCTAATAAAATGAGTTAGCATTGGTAGACACAAACATTTCTACATTTCTGGATGATCCCATATTACTTCACAGAAGGCAGACTGAAGCTTTTTGTGTCAGACCTACCATATATTTTGATGCTTTCAAAATTTGAAACTAGCGTCCCTAATTTTAGCTTTTTTTATTTTTCCTTAAATGGGAGTAGTTATATTTACAGGTAACTTTTGTTAAAATTTAATTTAGTTTTAGTTGAAATAAATAAGTAAATAAATGTAATCCTTAGCCTCACAAATCTGCCTGATCAAGGCTTTAATATGGTAATTTACTTAGGTTTTAAAACAGTCTTCCACTGGACTATGTCAGCTGAAGTGTGCAACAAGCTACATACAAGGTCTATTGAATGAGAAGGTGTAAAAACAAAATAGGATCAGGATGAAAAATTGAGGTAAAACCCTCAATCAGGACAACAAACCGTAGTCACTGCATAGGAATTTTCATTCAGAGGTCAGCCCTTTTGTATTTTACTTTCTTCTCCTTTCAGTCTTTCCTAGCAAAAAGAGCAAATTACACTCTGTCATCTGTTAGGGGATAATCTGCATATGCACAAGCCGTCTCTTTGGAACTGTATTTCCCATTATTTTAATCTCACTTTGTTCACAGATCTTTATATCATGCTTAATACAAGTTCTCTTTTTAGTGATCAGCACAAGGGCAGAATTTGTGCCTTGATGTGAGGCTGGTAACTGCAGTGAAACACTGGTTGGGAATTACTTATCATCAAATATTCTGCACATGCTGCAAGAAAAAAGGAAAAGAAGATTTCTCACAGGAAAAATTAAAAACATACAACATTAGTGAAGGTTCTGAAGGTTTTTGAAAGAGTTGCTTTGCCATTTTTCTTTTGAAAAATACAATATCAGGATGTCAACAAGCACACAATTATAAAATTTTGTCAATAAGTTTTCATGAACACATGATTTCCTGTTATGTCATATTAAAAAAGTTCATCATTCCATATGTGCTTAACTCTGAAAAGAAATCCAGTTGCATATTTTAGACACATTAAGAATCACCTGGGATTTTCTGCCAGAAAATGTGAGGGCTGACAATGAAAGTGTCACATCAGTTATGCACCTAGAGAAAAAGTTTTAGTAGCAGAAAGTATAGTTTGTTGCAATCAAAGCAATATAAGTATAGAGTCAGCAGTTTTCATTGTTTTTATATCAGTGTGGCAGCAATTTTAAAACTTCAAATCATAATACAAGGATTGGGTTTGCCTGCCAGTATTATACTGTCACTTTATTTTTAAAGAAGAAGTTTTAGAAATCAAAATACTTAAAAAAAAAAAAAGGCATGATAAAACATTAAATAGATGGCTCTGTTCTGGATTCAGAAAGGTCACTGCTTTGAAAATGGAGTGGCTTGAAAGTGCTCAAAATTTATTGTAGTTCTTTGACAGTTTTGCTCTCAAGGAGAAAGGAGATGCTGACATCAATCCAATTTGATAGGCAGTGATTCCCCACTGTACATGGCATTAATTAATTCTCTTTTTAGCAGGGTCAACAATCAGAACAAAGACTAAATAAATCAGGAATATCTTTGTGGAAATCAATGAAGTAGTATGGGGGAAAATAAGCATGAGAGCAGAAAGAACCCCAACAAATGTAGTTCATTATTAATTTCATTTAATTGCTGTGGAAAATAAGTGCCTTTGAACTTACTAAGCCATTAGCAGAAGACACTCAACTCCTGTATTAAAGACAAGGGTGATTAATACTTAAGTGTTTCTCTGCATCCTGAAGACATATGAAATGATGGTCCCACCACTGGGACCTTTCACTACTGGACAGCAATTGAACTGTTTCAAAAGGATCAGGTGGGAGTGAGGAAAAGACATGTTTCCTGGAATTCAGAGTTAAAACAAGGCTTTCACTTTGCAACTGGTTTCCAATATACTAAAAGATCATGTGAAAGACCATCTAAGCTGCAAATAAATTCAATTAGCTGTTACAGCTCCTCTTAACACTTTTGCTACCTGTAAGGAAAGCCTTGTCCTTCTTCTCCATAGCTTCACTATAGCTACATCACTTACTTTGGTCCTCCTTTGCCATTCTCCAAGTGCTGGAGTGGACCTGATCCTCAAGCCACGTAGATATTCTTAGACAGAATTGTGATCTGGGCCCTAGAAATACGGTGTCTCTCATTCTGTAATCAAGATGCAACTGGGGAAGACAAGACACTACATATGATTATCCAGTGTTATTTTTAAATTTGGGACACATGGTTATAATGAAGATATTCCATTACTAGTGAATGTAGACTTTGAAGAAAATTTATTTTCAAATCCATGCAAAATGAAGGAAAGTTCCTTATTATTTCATGTGGATCACAAAATAATTGTCAGTAGGCAAGAACTTCTGCCCTTTATATGCAACTGCTACTGGTATGAAGGTCGGGAGCTTTAAACTATTAAATTTGATTTCTGATGTCACAAATCTGCTTTTATGCTCTTTAAGTTTTTCAGAGTATTAAACTGAAGCTATTTTAAATATTTTTAAATTACTAATTGTGAAAGAATGCTAAAATGGACCTGCAAGGAGGACGGCGCTGGGGAGCAGCTCGGACCAGACCAGCTACATATGTGAAAGATTTTTGTTGTCAAAGTTTAAAAGTTATGTGTTTACTGTATAGTTCTTGGTTTGGAAAGCTTTATTGTATGGTTGTCCCTCTGCTTGGTTCACCCCTCACATTTATTGCCCTTGTAACTTTGTCCCCGGTTAGGCGCCGTGTTGCTGAGGTGCAGGGGCCCTTTCCCAGGCTGGGGTGGCCTCGCCTGAGCATCATCCCTGCCTTGAGCTGCCAATGCAGCTGCTGCTGCCATGCAGGAGTGCCCAGGACCCACTGGGGGGTCCCCTCAGGGATCTAGGCTGCTTCTTTTCCTTTTCCATCCCTGTCTTAATCCCTGGTTTCCTATTGGTTAGTTTTCCAGTCATTTGATGAGTTGTTCCCCATTGGCTATCCGGTTGCACTCTGTCCCTACCCTTACCCAATCCTGTCCAAGTTCCGGAACCTTCCCTCAGAAATCTATAAATACCCATGTCACCCCTCAATAAAGATCTTTCATTTGTGCTTTCGTTTCATCCAGTGTGGAGTGTGCATTGGGTCTTTATCTTCCACAGTCAACAGCTCATCAAATAACTATTTCATATGTCTTTAGGTCCATAAAATCTGAATTTGCATCTGAATGTCTTTAAAATTCTGGGAAAATTAATGTTCTATTTCTGTACTGTGAGGTATTCAGTTCACCTGGATAAATACAAAATGTTTCTCAATTATTTGTCAAATCTGTAATTTGTGGACACAACACATTCATCTTAGGGAAGTTAAACAAATAGGTCCTATGTAGGAGTTTTTCAGAAATGAAAGTTTTCCAATGTGTTAAAAATACCACAGGTCCACTGCATGATATCAGTGCTACTCCAGAGTTTGTAAGAACAATCAAAAAAGAATAGATATTTATAGCAAGAAAAATATTTCATGCAGAGTTTGACAGTCCACATTCACTCTTGGTTTATCAGATGGCAAACCAGTGCATAACACAGGAACATATGGGGTCCTTCACCTGTACTGCAGGACAAAATTTAGAGAAGAACAGTGATGCATGTGTACCATTAGGAATGTAATTTCTTTGTTTTATTTCCATTAGTAGAAACATTGACATAGACCATCTAGACTAAGTGTAGCATAATTGGTGAATTACCTTTCTGAATACAAAATATGGGAGTTAATAAGTAGCTGAAAGAAGATGGGAAAAGATCCATTAAGCCACCCAGTTTTATCCTTTTCCTGCTTTGTTAAATAATGGTCTATTGGAACCCCAGAATAGTGTAAAAGCATAAACTAAAACATTTTGACCACTGTTTACATTAAGAAGTTTGTAAGCCTTGGACTATGAAAAAAATGAATTTTCTGCAGAAAAAAACCCCCCAAATCATAGAATGATAAAATCATACCCCTGCTCAAAGGAGGATCACCTACAGCAGGTTAGGTTAGGTTTTGAAGATTCCCAAGATGGAAACTCTACAGACTCTCCAGGCAACCTTTATCAGTATTTGATCATGCTTGCAATAAAATTTCTTTTCTTACATTTAAATGGAATTTCCTGCATTAGGAGCTTGTGCCCAATAGCTGCCTTTGAGATAGTCCAATAGCATAAGGAATGTAGAAAGACTGTTGTTTGAGAGAAAGTATTTTTTGGACCAAGATATAAGAGGTTTATAAAAGGAAAACCATAAACATATCTGTGATTCAAGCTGAATATCTACTTAGGTTTATTTAGATATTTCTACAAGGCCCATTTTATATGTTTTAAGTGTATGTGTGTCTACACTATGATAAAAGTCAGCTCCCTTGTTTATTCCAAGTTCCAATCTCTTCATCATACAGTCTGTGTATGTACAACTTCATACATAAGCCCCTTGTCTGTGTAAAGTGGTTAGACTTCTCTTGGATAAAAGTCAGTTGCAATTCTGAGAACATTTGCTCTATTGGGCTGTAAAACACTTCTCACATTATTTCAAACATTTTGAACTGTGAAAACAAACAAAAAGCCAGACAACCTACAACCAAAACAAACAAAGTCCCCACAGGTGGCCTAGGAGAAATGTGTCTCAAGTAGTACACAGTTTAGATGCCATCAGTTTGCTCTTGAAGCAGTTAGCATTAATGTACCTGGGCATGAGTAATTCAGAATCAACATAGTCTGGGGTTCAAGCACAAACATCCTAAGCAGGGGAGGTGTTGCTGTAGAAATACTGTATGTTCAGAAAGCTTTCAGATCAGGCATTTTTCTCTTATGAAAGTAACAGTTCCTGCTGAAGTCAGGAGGATCCCCTTATGTTCTGCCAGGGAAGACAGACCCAAACAGGACGAGGGTAGGTCCTTTGTGCAAACTGGCACATCCTGTGGGCTGTATGACTGAGGCAGCAAAACAGTAGAGAAAGAGAAAGATTGAGGAGGAACAGTTTTGAGATATAATTCAAGGTAACTCTGTTCCTATGCTTCTTATCACCATTTTTGCAGAATTTCTAAGGATAATAAATTTTAGTTTTATGTAATGACTTTTTGAATGTCTTTTTTACCTGAGTAGTATTGCCAGTGAAATATTGCTCAGTTTCAAAGAATCTGAGACTCAACTGTTGTTAGCTGTGGTTACTGCTGACTGATAAGTGCATGGACTTTACAGTCAAAGACAGGTGGGTTTTCATTTGAGACCATTAACGTGCTTAAAGTGTCCCAGAATAAAGATACTGTGAAAATGAAACGGTGCAGTTTCACCACAAGACAAAATGGTTAGTGTTACAGTATACCTCAAACTCATGTTGCCTCCCTGATTGTAAAAACAATTAAGCCATGTCTTTCCAGTGGTTTTGCTTTAGTGCAAGGCCATATGCTAGTTTCTGCAAGTGAAAAACAAACACCTTTTGAGCAGTGAGCTCAAGGCTTATATGTCTGCAAGGTCTCAGAGGAGCTACACTTACAAAGTCATCACAGCACATGTCAGGTGATAATATATATATCCTTCTCTATTCCCAGAACTCTGTTGCTTCAGAAACCTTTTTCAGAGATGAAAAACATGGCATTGTTGCCTGAGAAGTTTGTGAATGGTCTGTTGTTTCTAAATTTGGAATCTTTAAACCTGACCTTCAGTACTTGTCTGAGGTGCCCAAGTTAGGGATGGACCTGGTTGGGTTTACTGAAAAGTCATCAGAAGTAAGCAGCTGGAGATCGATCTGATCCCTGTATTGCTTTCTTGTATGCTTTTCTCTCTCACTTTATACATTAACTGAGAACAATTCTAGGTTAACATCATGTATAGGTAGTTATAAGCGTGTGCAGGAACTTTTTGAGCTTCATTGAAACCTGCCTGTATCATTTGGGTTTAAGTAGAATACGAATTCAAAAACTGCAGATTCGAGGAAACTCAACTTTCAGCTTTCCATAACTCTGCAGAATGAAGTATCCAGGGATGTTTCTCACAGGAGTTTCAGAGGGCTCAGAATTGCACATTCATATGTTTCTTGTATTTCAACCATGTCCTGAGGTCCTCACACAAAGCTGGGATCCTGTTGCGTCTGGTATTGAAGAACCTCACAGGAAGGTATAGCTCATATACTGTATTGCTCTCTCTGTCCAGCCTGTAATTAACTGTTGGACTATCTACTAACACTTAATAAATCAACAGGTCTGTTGATTCCTACGTGTTTCTAGAATTGCCAGATTGCAGCAACAGCTGTGTGAAAGAAATCCTAAAAACAAAGGAAGCAAAATGTCCTCTTAAGTTCATTATCAAACTTCAGAGTAACTCTAAAAGCTCTAAAAGCTGCCAGAAAAATGATGTCATAATAATGTTATGTGGTGTCTTTACTAGTTCTATGTAGCTACTCATAAGACTGCAGAATGATGCATCATCATTAGTTATTACTTGGATTTCAGAAGAATCCACAATGTGTTAAATGCTTCCACAGTACACGTGAAAACCTAGTCTGTACCCAAAAAAGGGGAAAGGTCTAAGAGAAGAAGGAACTAGAGTGAGATATTTTACTTCTTTTTAGATATCTCTAATACTACATGGACAATCCTTTTCATTTCTTTCACCAAGAATCTGAGATACACTTTTACTGGGCTCTTTTTCATTTATATCCAGTCTTTTTTATAACTTGTGTTCACTCATGGGATAAATGAGACCAATAAGCAAAATGGATTAAATATCATGGTCTGAATTCCACTAAAATTAATAAAAGACTTTCTGCTAACTTCAGTCATCTACAGACTATGGTTTAATCAGCCAGGTGCATTTAAGTGTCACCATTTCCTTTAAATTAATATTAAATATAGATAAAGAATATTTTCCTAATTGACACAGATTCTATTTCTGGGACATTCAGTCACGGAACACTACAGCCTGAAATACCTCCCTAAAAAGAGATGAATTTTTTGTGCATGAAAGAGAAATGGGAGTCAGGCAAGCATAGAGTTTTGCTTATATTATTCAACTTTGTTCAGTAATATCAGCTCTATCTGTCTCTGATTTCTTCAGAGTATAAACTGCCTATCGTCACACACTTCTAAAGCAATTAGCACTTTGCTGACACTTTGAATTATTAATATTATTGACGTTATTAGTATTAATTCCAAACAATGGCAAGATAAATTTGGAGTCCTTCATACAAAAAATGAGGCATATGTTTTGACTGTCACCAGTGGAACCTTTTGCTCTGTTTGTGAAGTATACTATTGGTACCAGCACAAATACCAATACCAGTGCTGTCGATAATTGTTGTCACAGCCAAGTGTCACATCTGGCAAGTGAGAGCAGATCTCAGCTCTGCACATTGGGAATGGCACATTATTTAATATGTGTTCTTTCATGTACTATGTGAGACTGCAAAATTGTAACTAAACTGTACAGAGAATAAATCCTTCATCTCTGAGTGCATTCTAATTCTGCAGAAATCACCCCAAAGTCAGGGAGCAATTTAAAGACCCTTAGGACTAAGTGAATTTCTGAATTAATAGAATGAGTAAAAAATGCAGGACATCTTCTCTCCTTCCCACTAGCTAAAAAAAATATCAGAAACTCAAATAGATTGCATGCTTGGCACCTTCCTTCCCTGTCTGGAAGCACTGTAGCCCAGTTAGTCCATAAAATTAGGTGTGTTTTCTCAGGAATATCAGCTGAAACAGGCATGCCTGCCTGCAGTCCTTTGGAAATCTGAATCACATCTGACAGATGTTCCTCTGAAAAAAAAATGTATGTGGTGTGATAGTTGCCAAATACCTTATTTACTGTTTTCCTTATGGAAACAGGAAATCACCAATATGTTTCTTCTTTTTCAGCTTGATCATCTTCTTCTCTCATTTTGTGAACCAAAAATTATATCTGTCCTCACTCTACTTCTAGGATAAAAAATTCCTGTATGAGTTCATTTCAAACCATGACCAGGATGGGTAATGAATGCCGATAACGTACATAGACTCACGTATCTATCAAATGTCATACTAAAATCCTACAAATAATAGTTTCTCCTTTTTGTCACTCATAAAGCCAAAACTTATGAATTTGTATCTGGAAGTGCAAGAAGTGTATTGCCTCCTCTCCTCCTCTTCATGCTTCTTATCTCATTTTGCTTTGGTAGAACAGACTGGTAGTTTTGGCTTTAGTTTTAGCTGGGCTTCAGTTTAGCAGGCCCAGACAGTCTGATGTAGATTAGAGGGGACAAGCATCATCTGACTTAAGCAACCGGAGATATATTTTATATCATTTTGAAGTCAAATCAAGTATAAAAGAAGGTGTAGGAGGGGCCTCGCTCAGTCCCCTTCATGGCCAACGCTGAATGAACATGTTATCACCATGCCAGTAGCTTTGGGCCTTGCCACCACTTCACAGCTCTTTAGTTCAGGAAGCAAACTTTTTTTGTAATTGTTTTTTCTCCTCTCTTGCCATGTGTCCTTTGGGGGCAGTCTGTTAGGGTGTTTTTGAGGTCTGGGTGGTTGGAATCTGTTGTTGAGTGGGCGACTCGGTGGTTGGTTGTGGTGGTAGGTTGTTTCCACATTTGTATATATATGTGTTATATCATACTCTCTTTTTAATTGTCTCTCTTTTGTATAAAAATAAGAAACTTGGCATTTTGGGGTTTGTTTTCTTTTTTTTTCCCTCTTCATTTTTTTCCCTCGCTTTTATTCCCTTGGTGGGGGAGTGGATTCTCTCTCTGTGTTGGACAGTTGGCATTTTGCCAGCTCAACCTAGTACACAAGTACAGAAACCTGAAAGAATAATACATTTCATTTTGCACTCTCTTCTGTCTCATTCTACAAAAGCATCTTGTTATGCACCTTGAATCTTCTGTCTATCTAATCTGAGGATCATTTCACTGCTAGGAAACTATGACTCTTAGAAAGGAAGAGAAATTGAATGTGTTATATGTGGAATATAGGGGATAGAACAATTTTAGCACATTGTCACTGTTAGTATCCTTGCTTTCTTGAAAAGATAGTGTCAATGTCTATCTAAGATGGATGAGTCAAGCTCAGTGGGTGTGCAGATGACGGTTCAGGCTTATGTGCACAAACCACCTTTTATTCCGTAATTCAGTCTCGTCTTTGGTCTGCCAGTGTAGCTGTGGTTGCAGCTTCTGACACATCCTTCCCCTTAGACAATTTTCCTTATGAGGTCATGCTGCTTCTGTTCAAAAAGACATCACAGAGAGATGTCTTCAGTCTTTCTGGAGTCCTATCTTTGCCTATATGTGCTTGTAAAGTCCTCATAAAAAGGAATAGACTGCAGTTTTCACAAAACCTTGTGGATGCAGAAAGCCGCTCTGGAAACAGGATGCAACATAATTTTTATCTTGACCAATTACTGCAATCTCATACTGGCTCCAGTTAGTTTCTGTCACTGCAAAGCAATTGCTGACAACCATTCAGTAAATTTATGGTCAAATAGAAGATGACCACTGAAGTTGCCAGTATCAATTCATGGGAGATCTAGTGGCCAGTCTCAGATTTGTCCTTTGATGAGTCAAACAAGCTCCAGTCAGAATCTGGATATTTTATTTGTAACCATTCAAGGCTAGCCTGAAGAAGGGAATCCTCCCAGACTTCTTAATCATCACTTTTTAGGCTACAGGTGTCATATTTAACAGCACTGAAGGAACTGTTGTGCTAAATAGCATGGCATCAAATGTAGGTTTCCTTTTGAAAGATGCCTGTGTTGTAAGCTGCGAGTAAGGGTTCTGCCAGTTCTATTTGGTGTTCCTGTGACTGAGCAGCAATATAACGCTATAGATACATGTCCCATAGACAAATATTGAATTACCCTATTACTGTGTGCCTTCTTAATGAAACATTAGCAGCTTTGGGACTTGACAAGTTTTATCCATGATTACTTCAACATAGGTAATATGAAGAAAGCAAGGTGAAAGACAGAAATTTGTTTTGATATTTATTTTAATTCCATAATAACATATCTGTTCTAATCAGAGAGGTACCCTCCAGGCAGATGTTCAAATCACGTGGGAGTTCATATGCCAAATGTAATGCTAATGAAACACTCTTTCACTTTCCATGCCAGAGAATAAAAGTACCAGCCCTTCAATGGTGAAGCTGAAGCTACACCCTTCCTTAGCTGTAAAGGTTTATTCTTGTGGGATTCTTCAGAGATTTTTTTCACTTATTAAGCAAACAATTTGTGTAGATTTATCCTTCTCATGCTATAGTAAAGGGCTTAGCTTTTTTCTCCTCACATAGGCAAAACTCACAGTTTGCAAGTCTAGGGTATATAGTATCATTGCTCTGTGGAGCATTTTCATTCTGCTTCTGATGAGGCACTAAACAGAAAACACTTCTAAACAAATGAGTACTGGCTTGGTTATAAGAAGTGACATTTCAGTCTGCCCTAGGTAATAGTTCAAGAGACAAATTAGTGTCAAAAAATAGCAAGTTGCTTCCCTCTATATGATAGGTTTTTGGTTTTGTTTTCTTCCAGTGGCAGGCAAGCTGGCTGAGATTCTATCTCCACCATGAAAAAGGCCTTTATTTTGTGTTATTAAATGAAAGCTGAGCTTATCACTGACATCACAGACTAGTCCTAATGGCTTTTACAATGGCCCTAATGGCTAGCTTGAGAGACTTCCTGGGCCACATTCTCAGGCCATATAAACTACTGAACAACTGGATGCTCAATTTTTAGCACTTCCTTTACATTATGTGTCATTTTCCACCCAGTAGTAAGCTGTAGCAGACACTTGTTTCCTGTGTCTAAGATCTGGCCTCATTATTTTCATGCAATTAATAATTTTTAAACAAGTTCCTGTTTGAAACCTCAAACTTCATGTTCGGTAGGTCAGATCCAAGGTGTTCCATGAGTACAGCCTGATCTTCTTGCTCATCTTTGCCTACACCTGTATGTATGGCTGTGCCTGAGAGGGATTTAGGAATTACCACCACCAGCTTATCATTCGTTCTGTAGATCCCAAATTACCTTCATTTTCTTTGAATTTTATGGAAAGGAAATAAAACATAATAAAATATTGTTCCCAGAAGGGCAGTTGTGTAGTATAATCTGCATTTCTCTTCTATTTAAGACTGCCTCAAGAGGACACTATGTTGCCAAGGTTATACAGCTATAATCATCATGTATTTATGCAAAATAAGAAGTATGTAATATTGCAACATTAAACATGATGAGATTATTAAAAGGAAAATCCAGATGAACATAAGCCTTTTTTTCTAATACTTCCTTTTATAGGAGTTCAAAACGAAGCTGTAGCCAAACACCTGCATGTATCCACTTCTTCATTACTAAGACAACTAGAGTCTCTGTACATTTATTAGATATATAGATTTTTAGGTCACAAAACGTTTTTTGTGAGAAATTGTCTGGTTAAATAAGATCTCAAGGATCTGTATTTTATAAACACATGTCATCAAGAACTGGAGAGTTTGTAGCTGGAACCAACCACACCACAACTAGTAGCTATTTCAATGGATTAACTGGTGTGTGCGGTATCTTGTAAAAAGCATCAAATGCCCTTAGCTCCCAATTCATCACAAACAGAGCCTTGGACTGTTAATCTTACTCCCTAAAAGTTCTTCCTGGAAGGATGAGGATCAGACCTCCAGATTCCCTGGTTCCTATCTATACTGGCTCCAGGGACAGGAAAACATCCCTCTCTGCTCACCAGCTTGGGATGTGGACAAAGGTCCACACTACTCTTGCTGCCTTGCCCATGTAGGAACATAGTAATGTGCAGAAACACAGGCCAGCTCCAGATTTAGACAGCTTCATAGTGTTGCAGAACATCAGAACACATGTGCTGAATCAGGTCCAAACCCACCCAGCCTGTTACCCCATCTTTGGCAGTGACAAGGTGGGTGCCTGGGGCAGGAAGGTGGAGGCATGCATGGATAATTCCACAAACAGCTTCCACCTGTTGAACCTCAGGGGTCTCCTTGTGCCAAGTTTGCTTTCTAGGTGTTTCCATTCCTGGATTTATCTTCCTTTTTCACTCTTCCCTTGAATCTAAGTGAGCTTTGAGCACCAATAACATCCTGTAGGAATAAGTTGCCCACCTTAGTTACATCCAGTTTTAAAAAAAATACCTCTTTTTGTATGTGTTCAGCTTACATCCTACACATTTTGGTGGACCAATATTTTTTCACTGGAATGAAATGGTGAGCAAACCATTCTTATCTACCACCTCAACAACACTTGTAATTTCCTAGGCATTTCTTCTACCCCTCTAGAATTGTTCCTTTTCCACAGCAATGTCATCTGGTATATTTTGTTCTTGACCCCGTGGAAGCCTTTGCAATTCTTCAGTTATCTTTTTTGTTTCTCTCTAATTTTTTTTTCTGGTTCCTATTTCAGACGGGGAGGATCACAACTGTCTGTGTAAGCAGAATATAAAATCTCCCATGTCTTGATGTTCCTGAGAAAAGAAAGTGAGGAATTGGCACTTACACAAGTCTCAGTGTCTCCATACAGATTCTATCAGAATTTGTTATCTCATTTTCCCCAAGCAGTTGTTTTGCAACAGTTTTGGTTGCCTTTCAGTCACGTGTAACGTGATTCCTGAATGTATATTACTCCACACACCCAAAAAACCAAACTGAGATTCCACATAACAATTTTTCAAGTTGCACAGCTGATTTAAGACAGTCTTCCCCACCTGTATTGGTACTCAGATGTGGCAATTGAACTGTCTGGATGACCATACTGAAAAATGCTTCAGTGGAATGATCTAAGCTAATAGACATTATTTTCCCCTCCCTTCCTCAGGTGTTGCTTTTCTTTGTTTATTAACCTGCATCACTCCAGCTGTCAGCAGCAATACCAATGAACGAATTAGCCTTGCTGAAGGACTGATAAGCTTCCCACACCAAAGGTGGGGTGGCAGAGAAAGGAATGAACAGGTGAGAGGAAAAAAAGGGGATGTAACTTCTTAAACTGACTTCCCACCAGCAAAATCCTCATGTAAAACCACTATCTCAGAAGTGGTAAGTTGCTGCACGGATTTCATCAGTTGTGTTTTTCTCAGGTAGGGATTCTGCAGATGGGAGGGATTTTTCTAGGGTTCCTGGGTCAAAAGGTTTTATGTTTGTGCAGGCAATGACGCTCTGAATTGTTTGTGATTTCTTAGGTATAGGGCCACTTCCTGAAACATCTGCTTTACAACATCAACAACACACCATACCCTCCCTCTCTTTAAAATAAAAATAAGTAAGCGGATTGAGAGATAAGAGCATAGAAGGATGGACAAAATGGGGATGCTAAGGAGCAGTGCAGTGGCAGTCTGTTCATGCAACTGGAAGGGCAAGCACAGTTCTCAAAGTACAAGTTAGGAAGTTTAAGAAGACAAGATTGGAAATAGGAAAATAGGAAAATGCAATTTCAAACTCCTAGTGACATACTTAAATAGATTCTGCCCTCCTTAAACTTTGGATTTGCTGCAGTTTACATCACTAATCCTTGCATTCCTCACATGCCAATCAGGCCTCTTAAGGGGGCACTCGGGCAGGGAGGTGGTCTGGGACTTGCCATTTCCGATAAGCAGAAAGTACTTGCACAGATACTGTATCCAGTGTGCCTTTGTGGCTGTCAGGCAAACAGCAGCAAGTTCTCAACCAAATGCACTCAGCCAGGTCCTCTCCCAGTGCCAACCTACACCCTTCCTGATATCAGTTTATGCTAGGGAAGTTCTAGTCAAATAATTTTCCAGTTGCCTCAAAAGCCTTCAGTATACAAACAATACTTTGGAATATTTCACACTCAGAAGGCGGTTGAGTTGTTTGCTGGCATTTTTAATGAAAATTTCTGTCATAATTAAACCTATTAAAAAATATTTGCCTGTTTATCACAGATCACATGTGTTTTGAATTACGAAAAAAAAAAGAGCCATGGGAGTGCTAGCTCATGATTTATTTCAGTACAAAAGCTCTCAGAATAAGCACATACAGAATCAGTTTGTCTGTATGAATATTCATAGGTTTATAGCACACAACACCAAAAGAAATTAAAGCAAGAACACTTAATGATTGCTTTAACACCCCCTTATAACCTAGCAAGCTAAAACTGCAGAAAACTTTGATTTGTTCAGATATTTCAATAACCAAACATTTTCCTTGCAAGCACATGTTCTTTGGGAAATATATCAGGTTAAAAGAGTTTATGTTAAAAAACCCCACGTCTTAAACAAAGGTTAAAAATCATACCATGAAAAATGAGATCTTTCTGGAGCCCAGGTAACTAAATATCAGAGGAACATGTTATCTTCATGGAGAAAATCTGAGCTTTAAGTGAAACCAGAGGGAAGCAGGTCACTCTGCATGACCCTGCAGGCATGCTAAACAAGCCTAACTCCATTTCAGACCCCGTCATTGACTGCTGCAGCGAGGTGCTTGAAATGGGGCTGTGTAGCTCGACAGTATTGTTTTCCGTCTCCATTTTCCACAGGAAGCCCAGATGAAAACTCAACAAAGAGAAATATAAGTATTCGCACTTAGATTTTTTTTTCTTCCTCTGGCATTAACTATTTGAAGCTTTGGTGTTTTGATAAATTAGTGCAGCCACTGCACCTTAGTACATACTCATGATGATTAGTTCAATTAAAACTAAAAGTCTGCATTAGTTACCGCAGTTAGTAGACTTTAAATAATAAATTTGTTCCTATACACTTGAACAACATTTATGTTTCTTTATACCTACATGTTTGTCACATTTATATTTTATTTGGTTTTCTTTTATTTTGTGGTTAATAAGACTTATTTCTTAATTTTGAAAGGGGTGGGTTTTTTGAAAGCTTATTTTAGTTGCTTCTTTGATTGTTATTTGCCTTTTTTCCCCTGTTTTCTGTCAAATCTGCCTAGAGTTTAAGGAAGGAATCTTTAAAAGACAATGTTTGTAGCTTGAAAAAATATTTTATGTTAAACATTTATTTTATTTGTAGCCAACTGTGAGACTGAAGTAACATAATAAAAATGTATAAAATACCTGAAAGCAATTTTCCAGAGTTCACTATTTGCTTTGCCAAGATTCCAAGGATATCACTCTTCTTAATTCTTTTTTTTTTTTCAAATTGTTTTATGCAGCAAAAACCAAAGACACTTTTTAGCACATTGAAATATTTCAAATTTAGAGGCACCCTGACACTTTGTTGTATTTGACTTGAGAAGAAAAATTATGTGAAAACAGAGCAAGGACAGGGAGTCAGACCAGCTTGCTGCTATTGTATGCATGGGTGCACATGTAAAGCTGGTTAGAAACTCACATGGCCAAGCACCTACATTCAGTGGAGACAACTGCAATAATGCTAGTCACTACATTTGATTAAATACAACACCGAGGTGTAAGAGAGTCTCTCTAACAGAATTTAGAGACGCATTTGCAGCTGCAGCAAGGTATTAACTCAAGGCAGGAATCAGATAAGACCAGCAAAAAATTATCAAAAGGATTCAATGACTGTGATAATTTAATTATTTGCTTTGAGTTCTTTATGTTGTTATTCCAAGTGACTACAAACCATTTGAAGTACATAATAAAAATAAAAATTAAAAAAATTAGGATCTGCCCCATTTTCTACTCTGGCCCATGGATCTTAAAATCCTTGGTCCAAAGCAACTAAATGTCAGTTCTCATAAGAAACCCAGTTGCCAGATGTTGTAACAATTGATAGCCCAGATGACAGAGGTCGCCATTTGTTTTGGGCAGCTGTCCTTCATTGAGTGGTGCCCTGGAGGACCCCGGGCAGACGCCAGATGGCTCTGGGTGGGTGCCCCAGTAGCTTCAGAGCCACAGGCTCCTGGCAGGGTCTGGGGGGGATGCAGTAGATTCCCAGAAACATATCAGTGAGGGGAGATGGGATTTAAATCAGAACCTTTGAAGTCAATATAAGTTAATATGAATGAATTTGAGGCTGAGTATAATAATTACTGCTGTGAGGGGATGGCAGCAGCAAAGTTGGGCTCTCACAGAATATTTAAATACCCTAATCATTAAGCTTTCTTGTGACCTATATATCCTGGGTCAAATTCATATGAAGACTACAAAGCCCACAGGCTAAATTATATATTTTAGGACCCAGCTAATCAGTCTCGCCTAATAAAGCTACAAGAAAATGCATGCTCCAAGCTGACATCACCACAGACAAACCATGTAAAAGTGCACTGTAAAACAATGAGTCTAATGCTCTCTGGCCTCAAAGTGGGATGACTGGAGGGGGATCTGATAGAGGAGCTGTAAAATCATTAGTAGAAAGGAGAAGGCAAATAGGTAACAATTGGTCACCGTCTTTTCAATGCAAGAGCTAAGAGTCATCAAAGGGAAACCAGCAGGACCAAGATTCACAAAAAAACGAAGGAAAAACTTCCTCACCAAATGTTGATGTAACCTGCAGGACTGCTTGCCCCAGGCCAGGGATGGACCTAGAGGCTTATTAGCATCCAGAAAACCCATTGCAGGCAAGTCTGTCAAGGTGACTGAATAAAAAGAGTCATGTGTTTCCTTTGTACTTATATTCTTCTTCAGTTTATTTATTACAGACTCTGTCAGGTACAGGCTCGTGAGTTTGGTAGTTACCTGGCTGCACCACTTCAGCAATTCTCAAGGTCTCACCTTTAGCATTGTATAATCACAGAAATCTGAAAAGGGAATGCCTCTTTTAAAAAGGGTTCCTATGAATTAGCTTATCCACATTAGATCAGCCTAAGGAAAATGTCATAATGCCTCATAGCTGACTGCTTGTGAAAGGTGTTTGGAGATGTGGTGATTTTCAGGTTGCTTTTCAGTTTTTCCCCCTCCCAGCAGAAAAAACAGACAGTTATGGAATGAACATAAGCTTATAAACAACAAATATGCTTTAGTTCCTTTTCTTCTCTGACTGTGTAGAAGCAATCTGTTGGCCATTAGAAACCTCAGGTTGAAAATCAGCAGTTATTGTCCTTGGGAGGTAGATTGCAGTCCTGGTCCCCATTCTTGCATTCCTTTATTTTCCTGGGTAAAGCTATACAGGTTAGCAGTCATGTGCCATAATCTCATGCTTGCTGCATGGCAGTTTCCAAGGAAACTCACAGGCTGCACATGCTAGGAGTGATCCTGAGGGGATGTCAGCTACAATTGCTTTGGTGGATGCTTTGCTTGGAGTGGAAGCTTACCCAGAGCAGAAAGTGGGTTTTCCTTCCCAGATTAGGAATTGAGTATTAGAATATGTTTAAAACAAAGCACTTCTTTCTTTTTTTTTTTTTTAAGATAGTGATGGGAGGGTAAGAGTCACATTAATTTAATTTCCTTAGTGTACTTTTTTTCCAAACCATGTTCCACCTACCTATTTCTATAGCCAAATATTTGTGATCTGTAAAAGCTTGACTCTCTAACTGACACTATTTTGTGAAGACTACTTTATTTGAAATGGTAATAACCATGTAAGGAAAAAGGGGTTATGAAAACACATTAAGCAGAATAAAATAACCTATTTACCTGGAAAGCATAGGAATTTGAAAAAGGGTACTATGCCAAAAAGGGGAAAAATAGTTTAAAAGACAAGACAAAGATCCAGTCTCATAATGAAAGTAGCACCTGACATCTGCATATTACATGTATCCAGTACTATCTGACTATGTTGGATGTTACCAGGCTGCAGCTTTTTCAGCCTCTGAGATTAATCCTGCCCATACTGCACAGCCCCTGTATAGCCCAAAAGAGCATGGTTTAGGTTTACAGGAATATTTTGAAAGCGTCTGTCCATGTACATCCTGTTCACCTACTCATTTCTCCTGAAGTTACACAGAACAGGTGTTTGGGAAGAAGATTACAGATCTGGTTTTCTTTTTTTTTTCTCTTCTCTTTGTTATTGTTGTTGCTGCTGCTGTTGTTGCTTTTGTTTTATTTTGAGATTTGGGCAAACACTAATTTTGGCCCCCCAATCAGAGGTATAACACTGTGAAATGTAAGTGCTCTGACAAAGAGGAGAGCCTACATGTATCTTCTGGCTGCCGTATACTGGAGGAATGTGTGAAAGGAACCAGCATATCTTTTGATAAAGATTTTTATTGTCCTTCAAGAACTGAATCTCAGACTGTAAAGCATCAGAATTTAAATCCAAACATTTTTTTCCACCATGTAATTTGGGACAATGAACAGAAAAGCTGGGTGATGATGAGGAAGGCATGAATAGAAGGGAGAAGGTCAAAGCCTGTGTCTTATTCTAAAACAGAAAAGTAACAAAAAGTAAATAACTCCAGCCAACTCCCTGCTTCACATTAAAACACACAGAAGAGAAAATAAATGTTGGAAGAATAGAAAGCTACTAGATGTTACCAGTTATTTTAAATTGTTTTAAATTAGATAGGAAATCAGAGCCATATTATCACACAAAATATACAGTAGAGAAGGAAACACAGAAACACATCCCTAATTTTACCAAAATGCATTTGTTTCATAACAAAAATATGTATAAGAAAGAATGCGTATCCAATCTGGAAGAATGTTAGCATTTAACACTCTTTTCATCTTTGTGAAAATACTCCCCTTCTGGGATCTTGCCAAGAAAGAGAAATTTTGACAGGCTGACTTCTTCCAGGGAGATACTTCATGTCTAAACCCGGCTTCAACTGTGTGTCTGTTTCTTCTAAATAGCAGATAGTGTGTGATTTTGGGCTTTTTTGGGTTTGGCTTATTTTTTCTTCTTCTTCTTTTTTTTTTTTTTTTTAAAGTGGAGGTCATTATTTGATTTTGAACAAGGACACTGTAATATGTAATGTGGCAGATCTGAATTCTTCAGGTATTTGGTAGCTATAAGTATATAAAGAGTTTGCTCACTTTTATTCTATAAGCAATGACAGAAAAAACCCTTCATTTGTAAGCTTATGAAATTGCACAATGGAATAAAAAAGAAGAAAAATCTCCTCTGTGCCATTTCCTCCCATTTACAACACTGAGACAAAAAAAAAAAAAGTTTGACAAACAGGAAGTTGCTTCGAAATTATAGCTTCTTCTATGAAGCTGAAATTCTTGGTTGCCTGCTCTCTTTGAAGAAGAATAATTGAACAGGCTCTAGTTACAGGGGCCAACTCTTTTGAAAGCAGAGC
>VWZD01004225.1:0-64889 GCA_013396695.1 Sakesphorus luctuosus | reverse complement strand
AAAAAAAAAAAAGGTGGGGGGGGGGGGGGAAGGGGGGGAGAATGAAAAAGGTGAGTAAAGAGAAGTCCTTGGCTCATCCTTGACAAATGAGTTTTCCTGTCATTGCTGCCTAGCTGTCCAGCTGAAGGTTGCTAGCTGAATTTCTAAACAGCAGATGATTTGGCTTCATCTGAGCTGGTGTTGTTACATCTGTCTACTGGTTGCATTTGTCCAGGCTATTTAATTTCATAAAACATAGTGGACACTGCTTATTTTAATTTAATGCTTTTATACACACTTTTTGTAATTTCAAGAGTGGCTGCCTGGCTGTTTTAGCCATTTTTCTTCCCTTCTGCATCACCAGAATTCTCTGCTTCCGTCTAGGAGACTTTCTCCAGGGTCTGTGTAATGTTCCTAAGACAGCAAGGAAAAGAGAACCTGAGAGCCCCAGTCAAATGCAGTGATGTTACTGAAACACATTACTCCATGAGGGAGTAGTGCAATACTTTGGTCTGTAGTCCTGGTTTTATTTATTCCAAGAGGTGGGTTCTTTCATACACAGAGAAAGTGAGGAAGGAAAATGGCTCCCATAGATTACCGAGTGCTTCACGAGAATGGAGTAACATTCCTGGCTTCCACTGATCCTGTCAAACTATTCAGCAGCATTTCTGAAAGAGCTCAACACCTGAAGGAAGAAGCCCTGAGCAGATTTTCCGAGGTCAGAGGAGCAGCCTGAGAGCTCACGTTAGCGCTCAGGGGTTCCCGTTCCCGGCTGTCAGCATGGCTGCCGAGCTGTTCGCAGAGATTACCTGTGGTTTGCCTCCTTACAGTCTTTCCCGCTGTCAGTCTCAGTTTTTGACATCTCATTTAAAATTAGATCCTAATTTTGAAACCTGATCTACGCGAGCGCCGCCCGGCAGCTCCAGCGAAAATCTGCCTGCACGGAAGGGCTGGTGGGACAGCAGCCAAAGATCGCAACTGTTCGCGGCCGGGATGCTCGCAGATTTGTCCAGCATCCAGCTTTCCGGGGCAGCCCCCGAGCGATCTCCGGGCCCGGGCGCCCCCTGCCGCCCCCCGCCCGCCCCGNNNCGCCCCGCCCGGCCGCGCACGGACAGCGGCCGTCCGGCGTCCAGTTACCCGAACCAGAACAATAACAGCACATCTGTGAATGGCAGCTTATCACAAAACCAAAGCACTGGTGGCAGCTGCAAGAGGACACCCTCCTCCCGCCTCTTTCACCATTTTTTCACTGTTCCCAAAACTATGAGGGGACGTGCAACTGGTTTTGCCCCTGAAGGAAAAGCTGAGTTATCCAAAAAAAGCTCAAAGGATGAGAAGAAAATCTAGTTGGCTTTTTTTTCTCACAGATGTTGTCCACGTAGGAATTTCCTTATGTAGGACATAAGAGTGTATCCGAGTAATAGGCCAGTAAAAAATCACTCAGATTTTGTTGTTGTTGTTGTTAGAAACCTCTATTCATCCACAAAATACCAGCAATGGAAAAATGGGTGAGCAGAAACTGTCATAAGCAGTCCTGCATCCTGTGTGCCAGAAAGATAGATATGCCAGAGAAGATCCAGCCCACTGCAATTCCATCTATACTGGGATGTGAGTGCCTAAAATTAGTTCATGTTAAGAATAGGGTTACAAATTGCTTAGCTCTGCAGACACAAAATTCATGAGATTCTTCCTCATGACTGAGACTGCCATACCCTTACTTGGTCACAGTTCAGGGGATATGGGTGCATGTGTCTACCCAAAACCCTGCTATACATGAAATTCAGTTGAATGCATATCAAACATCTGAACCAGATCAGAAATTATGAAACAAAAGAAAACAAAAACAAACCAAGCAACCAAAAAACAGACCAAACCATCTAATTTAAACTTTCATTAAGTTCAAAATTAAGGCCTGTAAATGTATTTGTTTGAAGTCCCAGGATGTGTCTGACCTCCCATTATGGTCAATAAAGGCTAAACAACAATCAGCTATTTCTAGCATGGAAGACTTAGTGCGCATTTTGCTCACCTAAACATCAGTATTTAGATCCATCTGGGGTGACATCGTGTTTTTTCTCATTCAGGATGTGTCCATCTTATCTGCTGTTCTCATGTGGGTATATTGAATAAGTCTCAACATCGATTGTCTCGTGAGGCACAAGTTCAGGCAGTCAAACTGAGTCCCCAGAGGCTGAACCTCTACGGGGGCTTCCACAACTGTAATGGAGACTCAAGCAGTGAGTGCAACCATAAATATGGGATGTTCCTATAGATTTCAAAACTATCTTTCTCTTGGATTTCCAAAGAAGTTCAGGACAGTGACTAACTTCAACAGGCATAGTATCATTATGGTTGGGAAAAGACCTCTAAAATCATTGAGTCTAGCCAGTAAGCCTGCACCACCGTGTTCACCATTAAACCATATCTGCAAGTGCCACATCCACCACTTCCTTTGCCTGTTCCAATGTTTGACTTACCCTTTCAGTAGACAATTTTTTCCTAATACCCAATCTAAACCTCCCCTGGCACAACCTGAGGCCATTTGGTCCTCTACTGGCACTTGCTACCTTACCTTTCATGTGGACATCTAAGAGTTCATATAGACAAGAGAAATCTTGCTTTTGAGTCTGCATCTCTAGACAGGATCTGATATTACAATGCAGACAGTACAGGAAAGATTCCTCACCACAGTGACAGTAATGATCTCGGTCCTGGATTGAGAGGATGAATCTTAAAGTGTGCTGCTGCAAACTGCCTGAAATCCAATTGCTTGGGATCTTTCTAAACAGGGACACTGAAGAAAATCAATCCAAATACACTAGAGGTGTAAATTTAAAGTGTTAAAACTCACTCTTAGTGTAAGTGTAAAGACAATTTAATACTGAATAAGGGGATTCTCAAAGAAACCTAATGAGGTTTTGATAATCCACTTAAAGAAGTGAATCTTTCTTGAATTTCCCCTATGGAGAAACCCCTAATCTTTTGTCATAAATTCACTGTGACTCTTCTTGTTTGCATAAGTTTTATAAAGCTCATGGGGTCAATGCACCAAATAATGTCCACCTATCTGCTGCTCAGCAACACTTAGTTACACTAGAGCTTTTTTGAGAGTGTGCAAACTGCTGCCACATTTGATTCTCTTCATATTTTCCCATGGTTTAATTAAAAAGCAAAAAAAAAAAAAGGGATTTTTTTTTTAATTTACATACTTTTTTCTCCTGAGTTGTCGGCCCTTTCTAAATCTGACAATTCCTTAAGACTGATTATTGCTTCTCCCCACATGTGATCCAGAAGCAAGAGCTTAATCTCAGGACAGTGTCATAACGAAGCAGGGTTCAGTCTCATTAAATGCAGGAGCTGTTCCCATTCCCATTAGAGCTTGGATATTTAGTGCACATATCAAGGAAACGCAGGACAAGGAATCATTTGTTTCTTCCTCACGAGGTTTTGAACCCAATTTTCCCACTTGCTCATAGAGTGCCCAACTCAGCAGGTTTTTTCCCCTTCAGGAAGCAGGAGAAATCCAGCGCTAAGTCCATCTATGTTGAATTAACACGTGCAGAGAAAAAGCGCTTAGTTTTGGGAATCCGGGGGTTCACGGGGAATACGAATGCCTCGGTAAACCCCACCAATCTGGACGGTTTTTTGATGCTGGGCAGAGCAAGGTCCGGCCGTGTCCCGCCGTGCCGCCGCGGGGCCAGGAGAGGGAGCCGGCGGCCCCGCAGCCCGCGCCTCCCGCACGGCGGTCCCGGCGCGTCCCCGCCGTCCCCTCGCAAGGGTCGGGGCTCGGGGAGGGGCGCGGCGGCCCTGCGGGTCGCACAGAGGGTGTCGATGATGGAGGTTCGGCTGCGGAGGCCGCGTCTGCCAGGAAGGCATGGGATCCACCTAGACGGGGCAGCAGAACCATCACTGTCCACAGTCTGGCAAAGCTGGTGCACAGACATTTACACACTTGGAATGCTGGGGGCAGGGCCAACGGAGAGGGAGAAGAGAAAGAAAGGAAGAGAAGGCCAACAGTGAAATCTAGAGGTTGTGGACTGGCTTTGTACTCCATCCCTGGAGTTCAAGACAGGGATGGATGACGATCTGAGCAACCTGATCTGATGGGTAGCATCCCTGCCCGTGGCAGAGGGGCTAGGACCAGGTAATTTTTAATGCCCCTTCTAACCCAAACCATTCTATGATTCTGTGATTTTAAAGCAAAAGGTACAGGGTGACATGGGCAGGGGACACCTTGGAAACATCGAAATGGGGTGGAAGGGCCCTGCCTGCAGCACAGGCACTTCCATGCATTGGCACTGGCACACAGGGAAAGCTCTCACGTCCTTCCCGGGAAATCAGCACAGGAAAGGCTGTGTCCAAAATGCCTACACCCTGCACCAGGGGGAGCAAGCAGGGCTACGGTTTGACTTCAAGCACAGACAAGTGGCGGGAGGGCTTACCCAAATGGAGTGCTGAGATGCAGGGGTACAGGCTCTTAAAAAGGGCAGGCAGGGATAGTGAAGAGGAAGAGTTGCCCTTTATGTGTGAGAGAAGCAGGAATGCACAGAGCTCTACCTGGAGACTGGTGATGGCTCTGCTGAGAACTTTTTGTCTGCTGAAGGGACAAAACAGTAAGTTCCTTGTTGTAGAAGTTCCTTGTAGTGAGGAACACAAAGCTGGGCACAATACTCCAGGTGCAGCTTCTGCAAAACTGAATAAAGAAGCAGGATCACCTCCCTCGACCTGCTGTCAAGATTTTCTGTAATGCAGCTCAGAAGACCATTGCGATTCTTTGCTGCAAGGACATGCTGCAGGCTCGTGTTATATCTGGGGTCCACTAGGACCCCCAGGCCCCTCTCTGCAGAGCTGCTTTCCAGCTGGGTGGCCCACAGCATACAGTGGTGCACAGGGTCATTTTTCCTCAGGTGCAGGACTTCTCCTTTTAGAACTTCAGGAGGTTCCTGTCAGCCCATTTCTCCAGCCTGTTAGGGTCCCTCTGGATAGCGACACGACCCTCTGGTGTACCAGCAGACACTGCTGACTTGCTGAGGGCACGCTCAATCTGCTCTATTTGACCCTTCTCTGGGGAGGGACTAGGTGATCTCCAGAGATGCCCTCCAACTTCTATGATTCTGACACTCAGCAGTTTTCATACCCCAAGTAAATTACCACGATGAATAAAAAAGGGAGAAATACAGCACTAGTATGAATGCAACACTGCATGAGTACAATCAATAATCATCAAATAGAAAAAGCAAAAAATCAATAAGGTAAAAATTAAAGAGTAAAAGAAAAAGAAATCTCTTTCAATAAACAGGCACAACTGATCTCCACTGCCACAGACCATGGAGTCTTTCTTACTCTGTGTAGGCTTTCAGATAATGGATCCACATATACAGCAGGCAGAGTTAAGACTGCAGGGACAATCATTCCATAGTTGTTAGGTGAGTTGTCTTCAAGATCTGATATTTTTTCCATATGGTGTCTTTCCCTTTATGTGTATAATATGCTCCTAATATATGTATAAGATGAATATCTATATATACTCACATATACATTTATACATATATATGCATTCCCTCCTGGGAAGTGTAAATATGTCCTCAGGGCTGAACAATAAATACTAATAAATTGCCATTGCTCTCTCTGGGAGAACAAACATCTAGGAAAACAGCAGGAAATAGATAAGGCAGATATTTCAGTGCTAGTATGTCTTACATAGATATTCTCATTACAAATTTTTATTAAGACAATGCTGACAGAAGTTCAGGACTTTTCTTTTTCATGAAGTGAATTCTAGTTTTCTGTTGCATGTTTGTAAGGAGGTTAAACACAGAGAAGTTTCACAGAGGAAAGGGGGGTAGTGTGGAGCTCCCTGTATCCACAGGTCTGGTGCCCTTCCAGCAGCACCAAGGACCATGACAAGGCACAGAAATGGTGGATGCTGTGGAGCTCCCTTCATCCACAGCTGTGAGAACCCTCTAGCCACTTGTCAGGCCATGATGTGGTACAGAATGAAGTTATGGTTGCTTCTTTGAATGCAGGTTGATGTCCTAGTACAAGTTGCAGAGCTCTCCAGCTGAGTGGTGGAGAAGGGAGAATACTGGCATGTGTCTCTGTGGGTGTGACTGTCAAAGACAGAAGAATCAACAAATGGAGCATCCATCTTTTGTTGACATGGGAAGCCTCCCTGCCTGGGGCTTTGCCAGCTTCACACCAGGACTGTTCACCCTCTATTTCCCTAGCAGCCACAAAACACTTGTCCTGGGCCAATCATGTGACCAGCCCTACTATAACATGGACCCACCAACAGCATTGTTCCCACTGCGATGTGACCACTGCTTTGCTAGGGCTGGTGTTGGGAGCTCATATGGGGCCCAGCCCTTGCCCAGCCAGGGAAAGAGTGTGGAACTGTCTCTTCCCATGGTTGTGGGAAACTTCGTAATCATTGAAAGACTGTGATGGAGTGCCTGTCTGCCTGGAGAGCACTGGCAAGTGTCTGGCTGAGTAGCAGAGGAGGGAGAAGACAGGAGCATGCTGTAGTCTGTTCACAGCACTGTCTGGACATCTATCTGCAATACCCAGAATAAACAAAGAAGGAACAGCCTTCCTCCATCCCCACAGGCAGACCTTGCTTTTGTGCCTTCCCCACTCCACCCTGCCTTCTTCTCTCAGTCATTGTTCACCAGTGCCCTCCATGGGCATAGTAGGCTGGTACAGGTACCCATCCAGGCATCACCAACATTCTGCTCCCTGTGACATGGCCATGACAGCACCAGGGCTGGTGCCCAGAGCCAGTGCTCCATCAGTGTGACACAGCTATTATCTTTCTCCATTCTTGCATAAAAATAATAATAACCAAACAAAAATGGCTGATAATAGTGGGAAGGGGAGTTAAATAGCTGTAAGAGCAATTTAAAGAACTGCAACACAGCAAAGGTTAATGTGAATTAAAAGCTGCAGGTCTTACTCACTACTAAACTTTAAAATTCTTTGTGGCAATTCATCTGAGATGTGTGAGAATGAATGTTAATTCTGGAAGAAATATGCTTGTTAAATTGAATAGGGGTAATATTTCGCACCTATGGAATTAAAGATGTCCAATGCTAAATCCTGAACACATTAGTGGTTGACATGTTTCAGGATGTTTCAACTTAAACTGGGAGACTTTTGTCTTTCTTCCTCCCAAATGAAGATTATTCCAAGAACTGTCCCGTACCACACAGTTTGGTTAGGCACTGGAACAAAATCCACCCCAGACCATTACATCCTCTTTAATTGGCGGGGCCAGAGGCAGTGGGCACAAACTGAAACACAGAAGCCTCTGACTGAACCTAAGGAAACAAGTTATTACTGTGAGAGTGACCCAGCACTGGCACAGGACACGCAAGGGGGTTGTGGAGTCTCCATCCTTCGAGACGCTCAAAAGCCATCCAGGTGCACTTGAGAACAATTGGCTTCTGGTGGTCCTGCTTGAGCAGGGAGTTTGGAGCAGATTCCTTCCAGGAGTCCTTTCCAACCTAAGCCATGCTGTGATTCTGTGATATATATGTATATTGCAGATTAAAACAACCAGAAGCTTTCCATTATGCATCCCTATATAATTTCCTCAAACTTTTAACAGTTTACACTGTGTTGCAGTTATTTGTGAATTCAGTATTATGCAAACGTTACTGGAGTGCGGTGGCTTTTTATGAGAGGGAAGATGGAGGGAGTAGTGTTAGGAAAATTTTAGCAGTCATCAACTTCCATATTGTACTCTCTTATGAGGCTAAGGCAGCCATGTTAGTACACGTTGGGTGTCAAATTAAGGCTATCATGGTTTAGGAATGGTATTCTCTAATTCAGTAGCCCTGCTAAAACCATGCTGCCACTCACTTCCCCCTTCCCCTCCCCCTTCCCTTCACCTTCCCACTCTGGTGGGCTTGGCCTTGGCCAGCAGTGAGTCTGTCTTGGAGTCTGTCTTGGCATTGGCTCTGTTGAATGCAGGGGAAGTTTCTGAGCAGCTTCTCATAGAAGACAACCCTGTATACTCCCTCAACTACCAAAACCTTGCAATGCAAACCCAATAAAAATTAACATAAAAATGCCTAACTCTTATTAGATAATTTTCTATTGTTTTGATATCCAGGAAAAAGTGCAGTATTTATAATGGCCACAACATATTCTGTAAAAGATAACAGAATTATGTTCCTACAGTTTCAGAGGTGGCAGGTGAAGTTATCTTCAGATCTCAGGTGATGCCAAAGGGAAGAATTTGGCCTTATTGTAGAGAACTGTCTCAGGACCTGGAAATTCCAGATAGTTTATATAAATTTCCAGTGTACAAAAGCCAGGAAATGTACACATAAATTTAGGCAATGTGAATATTTCTTCAAGAGCATCTATTTTCTTTTGTACATTGGTATGCTCTGTTACAAGGCCAAAGAAGACCCACAGTGTGAGTTCTGAATTTCTCATGCAGTAAAAATGTTGGTACTGTGTTGCAGTGAAATGAGATGCTGTAGCTATGTGGTTAAGAAAATGTGCAATATATTTAGCAATGTCAGCCTGCGCCCTTGCTCTCTGTGAGTTTTTGTTATGAGTATTTGTTTCCTTTTCCCTTAATAAACCACCTAGGAAAAGCTTTCTTCTTCATTTCAGCTGGAGAATCAAAGAGGACTGATTTTTTTGCTAGCCACATTGTTCTTTTATCTGCCAGTGGCTACTGAAATTGGAAATATTATGCATCATAACACAGCAGTCCATATAGCCTCAGGTGAACATACATCCACAACTGTGAGTCTGTGTATTGATTTTATTTCCATGCTGTCTTGAAGGGCTGGCCTTATATCTGTCAGCTGCCAGGGACCTCAGGTGATAATGACTTGAACTTTGTGGGTTTCTTATTAAAAGCTTGTGGCGCTCAGAATGTATTTTTGCATTTAATTGATATATTGCCAAACTTCTTTCATCAAATATTGTTGATTTATCTTACTGAATTGGCTACTGATGCAATCACACTGTTACAAAACCAAAAATAAAATGTATGATGATATCTTCAGTAGTGTGTGTGTATTGAGTGCTCTGGTATCTGGTAGCATGCAACATAGATATCAGTGTAAGTCTCCTTATCTGTCTATACTAATAAATAAAACAAGGCCAGAGATCATTGTCATAAGCCTAGGGCTCAAGGGTCTTGGGATTATCCTCTTGCCCCTGTTATTTATCTGGGCTTTTTTAAAAAACCCTATTTTTATGTTTAATTTCTTTTTTTGCTTGTAGGGTGTGAAAGGACATGAAGACTGTTATCTACCAGAGTGATGTTTTTATAGCATGAAACTGTGGGAATGTGTTGCATGAAGTGTCTTGTGGCAAGAGGAGTGTTTGAGGGTACAGTGTTGACTGCTGCAAAGTTAAGAGTGTGTAGGGTGGGGGACACACAAACCACTGCATTCTTCTCCACATGGCCTTTCGGGAATGGTCCTGGCACAAGTTATCCCCTGAACCATGCCCAGTCATTGTCTCAGAGAACTCTAACTGGGACAGGCGAAAACCCTGCCAGGGAATATGCTACCAATTATGCACTGAAGAAGACTTGCAGTTCCAGCCAGTGCTCAAAGTCACTGCCTGGCACTTTTTCATTTAAGAGCATAGATATGTCCTGAGTTTTAAAAGAATGTCTTTCAGAAATGTTATGGGATTAGGTTATAAAAAATTCTCTTGTATCTAACTTTTCTCAGTCCCCCATAGACTATACATGAAGCTTTCTAATTTTTGTAGTTTTCTACAGTGCAGGACTGTGTCAGCACTGCCAGTTCAGCTCAAACCAGTAGTGTACTTGGTCAGTCCTAATGGCTATTATTATTTTTGCTCTTTTTTCCTTGAAAAATTCTACTGTCCTTGCTGTTTGGAGGCATTTCTCTAGATCTGTCTCCCTTAAGGATGCTTCCTGAAAACCGGACTCTTTTGTCCCAGGGACTATCCTAAATCCAATTATGGAATATTTATTGTCTATAAAGTTACACATATTGTTTTCAGTTCTGAATATGTGTTTACTCTTTATTCAGATTTGCAGATTTCTGGATAAAATGAAAACAACAAATCAAAGCAAGATATTCCAGTAGTTCTCACTTATTATGTAGTCATGGTATAACTTTTTATAACCGAAATGGAAGATAACCAGACCTCAGACTGCTTCTTTCTTTTACTATAAGGGTCTTCATAGGACAGCTATGATAGAAAACTATTAGTTTTACTATAACTAGCAAATACAATTTCCACTTACTAATTCTAGTGATGAGATACAAAAATCTGAATGTATTTTGCAAGAAATGAAGAATCAATAATAGTTGTTTCAAACACAGTAGTGCAATAGTGCCTTTAAGTACTGATTAAAGATTGATGCAGATTTAAGTAAATACGGTTTGCCGCCTTAATACACAAACACATACATAATTAAGTAAAATATTGGAATGCTTCCAGTGTAAGTATATGTGAAAAAAAAAGTATGGAAAATCTTTATAAGTGATGATTTCTCTGAAGGTGAAATATAGTAGTTATGGATGATATGACCTCTTTTGTAAAATTTGTAAAATTAAATGAATTTAGAAGAACATACATGTAAAATTAGGTTTATAGCATTGAATTTTATATGTTTTGCATTTATATGTTTACTGTGTATATGATGATATTTTTCCCTGTATTTTTCCATAAAATAGTGCTATTGCATCAATAAGAGGGGAAAATCTTTAGGTGTCTGCATAAGTAGTAAGAATGAGATCCAGAGGTCAAACTTTGTAAATAACCATTCTCTGACCTAAGGCAGCAATTTGATTCAGTAAGAAATTGATCAGCTGATATTTCTGTAGTCTCATTCTGTCTGGAGTTATCAAAAGTCTTGCTCAGCTGCTCCATGCTTTAGGCACTACTTATAACAGGAATGTCATTCTCATATCTCTTATCTTCCTACAGGTAGAATAGTTAAAAAAATTACTTCAATTTCAAATTTTTTCCCGTGGCTTTTTCCTATTTTTCCTCTTCTGGTTTTGCTGTCTAAGTTATGATTTTGCTTGCCTATACAAAAAGAAGACAAAACTCATTGTTTTGCTTAAAACTGCAAGAAGCTTTCTGGCACTTTGTACTTGTTTTCCTATTAAAAAGCCCTAGGGAAACTCTAGGGCTAATTTTTGACCATAACAACAAAAATTCTGCTTTTTACTGTAAAAACTCATGACTCTGAGGATTTAGTCTTTAGGACTAAGCACTGATTATTACTAGAACTCAAGATAAAACTAAATCTGCTAATTTAGAATCAGCCCTGCCTTTCTAGAGCTGCAGAATAAGACCAGTAAGCTGAATATTAGGCAGTAGAAATTACAGTGGTTTTGCATATATTACAATTATTTTGTTTATCTTTTGGAATGTCTTTATCTTCATGAAAGAAACTGCAATTAGTATTTCAGAAAACTTCATGGATAAGCCCCCTTGCTTACTTCCCCACAGTAATTGTGGTTTCCTTATCCTGTATGGTCTCTTTATGTTTCACTGAATAACTCCAAGCCTGTCCTTACATATCAGGCTTTTCTGTTTCAGCATATTCCAGGATTCTGCATATGGGAGAGGCTGAGCCTGAGAAACAGCTAAATGTGCATCCTTCTGATGTCAAATGTAAACAGGAGTGGTCTTGCCTTGTTTACTTTTAACAAGTCTTGACAGTGGCCCCTTGCAAAAAAGACAAGGTTTTCTTAGTAAATGTGTTCGTGAAAAACTTGTTTTGATTGACAGCAGTGACGATACCCCTAGGGGATATCATTCTGTAATGGAGCTCTTGCCTTCTTTCCACACAGAGCAGGAGTAATGTGTGCTGGGGCACCTTGTGGATGCTCCCTTCTTTCCAAATAACTTTTAGGGGGGTTTTTTCTTTCTTTTTTTTTTTTGTTTGTTTGGGGTTTTTTTCCATTCCTCTGAGTTTCTAGAAAGCATAAAGGCTGTTAAAACCTGCTTTGGAGAGATTCCTCTGAGGTGCTAGAGAAGGTGTAATTGAGATAATTCTGTCACTTGCACGTTTGTCTTTTTCTCATTTAATTAGAACAAAATTCCTACTTGCAGGTTTATCTTTTGCAATATACATTAGTCAGTTGCTTATTCTTGCAATGCATTAAATCAATACATTATTATCAAAGCTGACAGCTGTGTTAATCTGTCACAATAATTATAGTAATAATTTTATTATTGTTTCTGTTAGAATGTGCTCAGGGCAGGGCTGCAACATCTCTACTTCTGAACAAATGTCAAACATGAAATCCTATATGACTAATAAAAACACTGCATATGGCCTATGTGTACGGATACAGTACACATGTATGTTGCACAGACATGTATTTATACTAACATGCTGTAATTATGATGAAAGTTCTGTCAGCATTTCCAATGTAATCATAATTTTCAGGATTTATTACACAGCTATAGGATTAGATCCCAGATAGAATTTGGCAAATGAGGCCTCAGCCTGGGCAGCAAATTCTTTTACCGATTTCTTTTTTAAAGAATTGCTTCATAATGTATACAAACACAAACAAGAAACAGATGTTTGCAAAGTTTTTATCTGTGCTGCTGTGATTAAAAACTAGCACAGGTTTAAGAATTTTGCTTTAGAGAAGTACTCAAGTTAAAAAAAAACAAGGAGAAATAGAAGAGCAATGATGTATCTCGCCCAGCATAATCTACTTGGGGTTTTTTTTTTCATGTTTCATGGTTTGTTTTTTTTTTTCTTTTGATAGTGAGGAAATATCATGTATACTGTTCTTTTCTTTCATTGTTTCAGGCTTCTAGGGAACAGAGAACCACAAGCCAATTGATATACTGCAAGCCTTGATGATGTTGGAATTGCATGTGATATCTGGTTTCATGAACATTTCAACACTTTGCAGACTTTGTAGGGAATATGATGTGTGCCTATTCGAGCTTGTACTTATATGATCAGAATCTGTTTTATTCTGATGTTCTCATAGATGATGGAAAGACCCTTATTCAGCTGGACATGGACTGTGAAAGAGTTTCACCCTATAGAACTCTTTATCTGATGAAATTTAGGTGATGGTTTGTCTTCCTACTTTGACAGTTACTGCACCTGCTCAGAGCAAGTGGAAAAAATATAGAGAGTAGCTATCCGAGTACTGGCTATACCACAGTGGGACAGTTCAGCCTGGCTGAGATGAGTTAGCTGAAACCTGCTCTGGCTGCAGGGCAGTGAGCTCTATAGTGTCTCCTTTAAACCTGGTTCTGCAGGTGTGCGAATCCAAGGACCTCTTGGTGGACACCCAGTTCTTGCTTTATGCTCAGAGGAAAAGGAAGATTGAACCTTCTTGGAAAGACTTCTCTGAACCCATTGCTTGGTTCAGCACAAAATGTTGTGTACACATTTGGAGAGGAAATAAATGTCCAGTTGCTCTCAGGCTTTTCAGGTATGGCTCGGGAGGTCAGGCAGAACCAGAAGCCCTTGATTTGATGCAGCATGCAAAGAGTTTGTCCTGTTGCAGAGCCAGCAAAAGAAATTATCCAAACCATAGCTTTAGGGATAGACAAAAATATTGCATGGTCACAACAAGAAGTACAAATAAACAAGTAGTGCTTCCTTCTACCTTCTAGGCTGGTGTTATTCACAGCAAACCTTCCTTCAGTTCTTTCTATCCTCCTCACAGGGTCCCTATTGATCCCTGCTCACCTCCTTTTTGCTCCAGGAAAAGATTGTAGGGTTACTTGACAATGGATTTCTTCTCACTTATTTTTTCCCACTTTTAAACTTAGGTAGATAGTTGATGAGGTTTATTTTATTCTTTAGTGGATTAAAAAAAATCAATTGCCATTAAGTTCTAGATACACCAAATGACCCATCTCATCTAAAAACAGTATGGGTGAAAATTTACGTAAAATAAAGGCAGATGAATCACGATTTTTTGAAAAGAATGACACAGGCCTGTTGCAACAGGTCCAGAGGATGGCTACTAAATTGGCTAGAGGTCTGGAACCCCTCTACTATGACAAAAGGCTGAGAGAGCTGGGCTTGTTCAGACTGGGGAATAGAAAGCTCCAGGAAGACCTTGTTGAGGCCTTTCAATATATAAAGGGTGCTTATAAGAATGATGAAGAAGGACCTGTAACTGGTTTCCCAGAGAACCTGTGGATGCCTCATCCCTGGAAATGTTCATGGCCAGGTTGGATGAAGCCCTGAGCAATCCAGTTTAGTGAAAGGTGTTCCTGCTCATGGAAGGGGATTGGACTAGATGTTCTTCAAAGGTCCCTTGCAGCCCAAACAATTATATGATTCCAAAATTAAGAAAATCACAATTTTCATTATGTAATTCTGAAATTAAAAATTCTGCTAGTTGAATATCTTAGTTAAAAAAAAATTATTACATATTGAAGAATCATATCAAGTTTCTCAAATATCTTTGTTTCAGCAAGAAAAAAGTTTGACCTAAAACATTCCAATGAAATAAATGACATGTTCCTATTTAGCAGAGTCGAAATTTGAACACAATGAGCTTTAATAAAATACAAATTTTATTCTCAATGCAGATGGAAAGGTCTAAAAAGTAAAGAGGCAATGTAAGTGTGTCAAAAAAGATTAATGCAAAGCTACAAGTGAGTATTTGCAGACTGATCTTAAAGTATTGTCAAGATTTCTATCCTCTTTGCATACAATTACTTACACAAAGAGAAGCACGACATCAGAGAGGTCATACTTTAATCCAGAGTTGTATATAAACAAGGACCTTTGAGGCTGGCCCATTATTGTCATTTCTGGTACTGATATCAAATGATGGTTTACCAAGTGATAAACCAGTAGGCCAACAGGAGCCAGGTTTTTGTGGAATGTCTATATGATGAATACTTGAAACACTAGAGGATAACATAAATACCTTGTGATATTTTATCATAAAAGTATACACACACACACACAAAAATGCACAGTTGAATTAATTTTAAAAAAAATCTCAAAAATAGTCCTTCATATAGCCATGCTATATATAAATGTAATAATAATAGAATAAATTAAGATTCAAAAATGTAGATTTTATAGACAGTTTCCTTCATGCCATTTAAGGCACTGATAAGCTCCTTTTTTTTTAGCTAAGTTTTAACTGAAAACAAGGGGTGGAAAGCATTGATCTTTCATTATAAGCTTTTTAAATTGAAGCTTTTTACTGTCATATAGCATGAGAAATCTAGGACTAATGCCCTTTAACTAAAACAACACCACAAATTTGCTCTGGTTAGCTCAAGAAGAACAAACAAAGCACAGCTGGTTTTGAGGTAATAGTCAAAGTTGCTGGTGCTTACATTGAAACAGTAGCCAAGAACAAAGCTACAAACATACATTATTATCCATACAATAGAGATGTTTGTAGGGTGTGATTCGTGGTGATGTCTCAATATACCAATTTAGGATCTTGAGATCTGGCATATTCATTTATGTAATCAATATGAGTGGAGAAGGGATAAACTACCCTGACAGTGAAAATTGACCTTTAGTTATTCTCTTCAAATCTGAACCATCAATTTGTCAGCCATGGTATATAAACCACTTCCTTTCTATCTATACTAAGGTGCAGCAAGCCTTCAGTTTGGAAAAAGTAAGGTGAATAAAGGTCATCAAATCTCTTTATCTGATTGCAGCCAAGCAAATTTCTGAAAGCAAGCAAGTATGCTGCAGGCATATTGGTGATTTTTCCCAATGTCATTGAGTAGAACCTTCAAATTCAGTGCAGTCATAGATCATGGACCTCACTGCACATACAGATAAACACACACATACACACACACACATAAAAACAAAAAAAGAAAAACAGAAAAAAAAAGAGAAACACAGATTTCAATGAGACTATTCCCTCACAGGACAGCCAGTGATTTAGGATTTGGTTTTGTTTGCCATTTCATCTTTTTAGTCTTTCAGTGTCTCCTATTTTATAACCTCACCCTATTCTTGCTCTATTTTTATACATTTATTCTTCTTCTTCTATTTATCTGTACTTAAGCAGTATAAGGGCAACCATAGAAAAGCTCTAGGTGCACATAAAATTAATTAGATTTACAATTCCAAATGATGGCCAGCAAACAGCATAGCAATAATCCCACAGAGAGAACAAATTAACTCAGCTAGCCAATAAATCAGAACAAGAGAGCTGTGTTTTCTTTTTCACCTCCATGAAATAAAATCTGAACTTGCTCAAATGCTTTACCAAATAAATGAATTTTCAAGGATGCTCAGAAGGTCATGATGTTTGACGGAGTGGTNTTGAACACGTCTGGTTTTTGTGTATGTGGTCCATCCCAGTAGGTATGACCTTGTCAGCTATCAAGATTGAAATTTCTCTTTTGTCACTACTTCTATTTATCATGTTCCATCCAAGAAAATAGCCATCTATTTATTAATTGGTTGAATCATTATTAATAATTACAGTTGTGCTAATGGTGCCTGTTACCCTCTACAAGACAATGGCTGATAAATAAATGCATACTGCAACCAGGAACGGGTGACCAAAAGCTAATGTTCTGTGTCAAGCACAGGGCAAAAAAATTCTCTCTCACTGTCTATTAATAACGGCTTGTCATAGTCCCAGATAAGCTCTTGGGTAAAGGGACCATCATATGGTTTATTCACTTAAGAAACAGGGCCCTGATCTAGTTGACCTCTATATTCCAAATTTACCCCATCTTGTTTTAAGATCTAAGTATCCTACATCTCTTAAAAGCATGTCTTCCCAATATGGTGTCCCTCCTCTTTCATATCCCTGAGCAGAGAGAGAGGCAGAGATATTTGCAGAGTGCAATTCAGACTTCATGTGTGTCCAAATACCAGCATTTTTGTCAATTACTATTTTACACTAGGTGTTACGAGTTAGAGAGAAGAGTCTTGATTTTCTTCAATATAAATGTTACTACTAATGTGAAAAAGTATAATATGTGCCATGGAAAGTAATGTAATGAGCTTCTTTTTTATAGTGGTTTAAGACCTAGTAGAATTACTGTGTCTTCCTATAGTTTGTAAAATGAACATTAGAAAACAAAGACTTGATATTAAAGGCAAAAGTACCTCTTCATTTTGATTCAAAACAATTGTAGTAAATTTGAAAGACAAAATTTACCAAGGTTAATAATAAAAAGTGGTAGCCAACACTGAACTCTGTTTCTGCCTGCATGGGTGGACTGCTATCCAACCGCATCTAGAATATGATTAAAAACATAATTTGACTTTGAAATCCAAACGTATCTAGCACCTTCCTCCCTAGAGGATCAAACCAGATGTGCCTTGTTTTTATCCTGCTGGTTGCTAAACATAATTTCCTAGGTTGACATCCACTGAAATCCTGTAATATCTTAAAAAGTAAGTTTCATCAGGGTAAACACAGTTGTAAAGCATTAGACCAATGAAATTTTAAACACCATCTCACAAAGTTATATTTCCAAAAGTGGAAAGCAGTTTTTATTCCTTTTTTGCTGAAAATTTTGTGAACATATGGTGTAATGTGGAAACATGGATAGTCAGAACAGTTAGCAGTTGCTGTGGTACTGCTGGCTTATTTCCACTTTACAAATTCATACGAAGCTAAAATATCACGCTGGTGACATATGCTTACCGGCTCTCCATTTACTGCCTGCAGCTATGGGCTCCTGTATTCTAATGGTAATTCTACAATCTGTTCACTGACAGCTCAGGGGGCCAGATGATATGCACACTACTGACAGGGACATCACTTTCATGAAACATTTACTTCTCTGCACCTGAATATTGGAGTAATCATATAGAGAGTCGACACACCATGAAATAGAGTTAGACTGAAGATTCTGAGAAGAAAATAGCAGACTGTCACTCAAAATAAAGTTCATTTTATACCCAGCAGAGCTGGGTTAAAAGACATTTCCATACACTGAAAATGCTTTCCATCTTTAAAGCTGCAGTTTAAAAGAAAAATATTTTCCCTGTATTTTTATTCAGTTGCTCAAGGAATAATTACACTCTGAGACCTGCATTTGAGAAGCTTGTACTTGTCCTGTGCTATTGAAGTCAGAATTACAGTGGGTGGATGGGCACTGAAAATTCGACCCTGCCACATTGTCAAAAGCACCACCAAACTACCCCTAACTTCATTTTATTTCATGCCAGGTTGGCTGTGAGGTTTTGAGCACATGAAGGCCATTTGCACAAAGCAATCTCTCAGATCAGATCTTCCCACCTTACTGAGGCAGTGGCACAGGTGCAGCTGAGCTTTTGGTACTGGCTCAGTGCCCAAGGAAATGTACAGCCAGGATGGGATTCGGTGGCTTGTTCTGGGGAGATACATCCATGAGCAACTAAAAGTCAGAGGATTCACTGCAGGATTGGGATCAGCTGCTCAGAGTAAGAACGGCTGGAGTGTTCCAAAGCAGGCACAGGCAAGGTTGATAATAAGCACATTCAGGTGAGAGCTGGCAAAATGTATAATGTGTTGCATAAATGTTGTATTTTACAAAAATGGGTAATGAGAAATTCCAAAGCAAAAATTTAATTTAAATATGTGAAAATCTGGGAAAAGTCCTAAAAGGCCAGATAATATCTTGTCAATCTTGCTATTCCCACCAGAAGACAACAATCAGTTATGTAATACTACAAAGAGGAATAGAGCAGTAGAAGAAAACAAAAATTATTCCCCTGCTAATATAGACAGGGTAAGGATAAACATAAAATATGTGAGCCACCCGTTGGTAAGGTTGGAAATCACCTTTCCAACACCCATATTAGCTGTGAATAGAAGTACTGTGTTGATGTTAATATATTTTCCATGTTCTAGCCTTTGTGAAAGTATTTCTGAGCAGAGATGGCACTGGACAAGAAATTTAAACATTACTAGGCAGGGGGGGTAAAGTAAAAAGCTGAGCTGGAAGGCACATAATGAAATACTATCTGGAAAGAAACATATTTTGAAGTCTTTCCACATTAATGTACCACTGAACATGAAACATCACAAGAATTTAGAAGGGGAACACACAAAAACAAAAATAGAGGTTGTTGAAAAGTAAAGCTTGTGATTGCTACTGCTGGTGATCAAGAATCTTCCGTGTCAGTCCCTTGTGATGGTCCATTGAAAATCTGATTTTTGTTTCAGTAAGGAAAACTGCCTTGATTATGCTATGTTGGAATTACCATATGCTAGAACAGTGAAGTCTGGTTAGACATCATCATAACAAGGTCTTATCAAATATCCATGTATGTAATATAAATCTTCATAGCTACTCCTCTAATACAATGAAAGCCACTCCTGTGGTTATTTCAGCCCTTTTCCAAATTCTGATCTTCTATGTATCTCAGTAGACAGATGCATAAAGCGTCACTGATGCTATCAATGTCAAGTTATAAAGAGTTTGTTCTATAATACCTCATGTTCTTAAGAGTTTCTCTCATAGAAATATGCTCATGTTGTGACCAAAGAAAGGCTCCCACAGTTTTATTTTGGGGTGATTTTTTGGCTTGTTTCAGAATGACAAATGTCATTAAATTATTTTGCAATGATTACAGTGATCATGTCATTGAGATTTCCTGTGTTCTAGGTTTAAACGACTTCCATTTGTGTTGTAAAAGTGTAGTATAAGCAATGTACTTTGGATGTACTCATATAAACTTTTTTCACTAAAAGGTATTAATATGTAAGATTTTTGTATGAAAATGCTTGTTTTGTAGAGAACTGAAATGTCTGGGTTTAGTTTTTGAAAAAACCACCAGCTTTGAGTAAACAGGAAAGAAACATTTTGGCCTAGTTGAACAGGGGTTTTTAAATGAAAATTAATTGGCAATATAAGAAAAACTTTCTATGGTTGTTTTTGTATTCTTTTGTTCAAGTGAGAATAAAGTATATAGAGGAATAATTGAAAAAGATGTATTTTCCCCCAGAAACTATTTTTGTTTTTAATAACATACCAAAAAAAGACACAAGAATACTTACGAGATTGAAGGATACCTACTTCTTAGTCTATTC
Source organism: Sakesphorus luctuosus (assembly GCA_013396695.1). NCBI lineage: Eukaryota > Metazoa > Chordata > Aves > Passeriformes > Thamnophilidae > Sakesphorus > Sakesphorus luctuosus. The sequence continues at coordinate 44,934 of VWZD01004225.1, read as the reverse complement.
CAGCATTTCATAGAAAATATATAACATCTCCAACTAAATGTAGTATTAGTGTTTTATAGGCTTACGTGGAAAACCTTTTCTGCTTATACAATAACAGGGATGGCTTAAGGCATGGAGGCTGCTACAGAATATGTGCACCCATTTTATTCTTTTGTGGAACATTTATTTATACACCTCTTGTTTTTATTTATCCAAATTTACAACAGTATCTTAAAATTTAAAGACTGCTTTCATTTTATCACAAAATATGATATGCTAGAATCATAGAATTGATTGGGTTGGAAAAGACCTCCGAGATCAAGTCCAGCCCTTGGTCCAACTCAGTTTTGTGTGGGATGATAAACAGAAAGGAGCACAAAATCTTTCCACTATTTTCCCCCAATTTTAAGTTTCCTCAAACACACTGCAATACAACTTTTTCTCAGAATTGCCTGAAGCACATTTTTGCAGTACTTCCTCTAGAGTGAGGATGCCATAAATGCAGTGGAGTCATGTGAACACCATGTATCTGCTGTCCCAAACCTGGAATGAAAAGTAGCACTGTGACCGTATTTTTATGAGAAAATTTTAATTAACGTTACATCTCAAGTGAATCAGACTTTTTGAAATTGAAATGCATCCTAAATTTCATAGAACAACATACTGGAGTATAAAGTGTGATAAATAGAATATTGTGCTGTGTCATTAAGAAGACTCAGGTGGATTTTGAAGAGAACAGCTCTCTTCACTCCAGTATCCCTGAGACATTGGGGGAAAATAGCTTTCTACCCAAAATATGCAGACTACTTATATTTGAAACCTTTTGCATTTCACTTCTAAGCTTACACATATTCAAACCATGAAATAGTCTACTCAGCAGGATTTACCATATATGTGTGAAGTGAAAAATCCCTGCTCCATGGATTAACAGTGATGCCAAGGGGTCTCTAGTTTTTGATTTTTCACATTCTGTAGATTTTAGAAACACTTTAGAAACACAGCAGTCTGTAGTAGTCTGTAGTGAGTTAATACCTAATGAGCAGCTTACAGTGTAAGATTCCTCCCTATCTCTAACCCCTGCCCCAAAAACAGGCCGCTAAATTTTACCAGTATTTAGTCTCTTTCTCAAGGTGCCAGATTAGAAGCTAACATAAACATAGAGCAGAGTGACCCAAAGACCTAGAAGACGTCCAAAGACCTTTATACGCTGAGGAAGAAGAGAAAGAAGAAGACGGAGGGTCTCAGCCGACCCCAGACCCAATTCAAGGGGGTAAAACCTAAAAAGGGACAGAAGTGGAACTAGGACATGTAGACTGTAGTCATTAGAAGAATCATGTTATAAAAGCTATAGAAATCAAAGCTTACACACATGCATGTCATCTTGTATTCCTGTGGGCACTTAGCCTGTTATTAAAGGACCTTTACTTTTTACCTTACCCCATATCAACCTAGCTCAGAGTCCTACTTTGTGGGAGGAGGAGAGCATCCACGGCAACAACAGTATGTTCAGTACCCTTACTTTTGAGTCCCATACTCTGCATATACTCACAGTAACAAGTACATTTTTATTAGATACTCACCATTGATTATTTATGATACAAATATAATGTATTTTCTGTCTTCCTTGATTCATCTTTCTGTGATATGGAACACTCTTTTTTTTAGGATCCTCTTGTTAATCTGTTGGAGTAACTAAAAAGAAAAACATATGACACATAGAATAATGCAAGGGCTAATCTATTTAACATGGATTCTTGGAAATCTCAGAGCAACCCAGCTCTTTCCCTTCTTGTACCACCTCAGACCTTCCATAAGCAATGGAGCTGGATGGTGTGGCATGTAGTTAAAGTTTGTTTGCTGTTTTGCACCTAATACTGTGCTTTAACGTGTCTCTGCTCTGAAAATTTGTCACTAGTAGTGACTTTTTCAGGTGCTTTCTCATCCTCTTCTCGCAGCACTGGAGCTTCACAGACTGAAATTGAAGTCACTCAGGTGCAGCCAGCAGTGGCTTTTCCCTAATGCTGTCTGATAGCAAGTCCTGCCTTGTGCCTCTCCCCTGAAGGGGAACTGATGGAGTTGCTCCATCCCAAAGGGCAGACTTGGCAGCTCTTTTCTGCCTAAAATTTTCCCAGGTCACGCTTGTGCTAGCAAATGCCATGGACGGATGGCTTCACATCAGCGCTGCTCTGAGGCTTCCTTTCTAGCACTCAGGCCTTAGTGCCTGGACAGGGAAGCTTGAGGGTGGTGCCTCATTTTCAGTTCACTTTTTAAAATGTATGTTCTGGAGTCTCTGCACCTTTTAGACTATTATCACTGCTCTTGAGGGCAAGAGGAGAGGCAGGTGGTGATCTCTTCTCTGTGGTGACCAGTCACAGGACCCAAGGGAATGACCTGAATTTGTGTCAGGGAAGGTTTAGATCAGTATTAGAAAAAGGTTCTTCACCCAGAACGTGGTTGGAACAGGCTCCCCAGGTAAGTGATCTCAGCACCAAGCCTGACAGAGTTGAAGAAGCAGTTGGAAAATGCTCTCAGGCACATGGTGTGACTCTTGGGGGTGGTTCTGTGCAGGGCCAGAAGTTGGACACGTCGTGGCTCCCTTCGAACTCAGCATATTCTGTGATTTTTTGATTCTGTGATTTCCCTGAATTTAATGCTGGGCAAGAAATATCCTTCCTTATTGGGGAAAAAAAAAAAAGTGATTCTATTTTGACAACACACATCACAAAGACACTACAGAATGGTGAACTCCCAGACTGACTTCTGCAACCAAATTCAATTTGCACATTTGGGTAGAAAATAATAATAAAACAAACTACGCTCTATTAATTTATATAAGCACCTCTATTCTACAAGCTTTGGCTCTAATCTGTGATTCTTCCTTTTCTCAAGCCAAAAATGGAAATTTGGAGATGGTTTTACAAACTCATATAATCTCCTCAAACCTTTTTCCATCATAGAACAGAATCGATGCACTTTCTCACTTGGTTCACATCTACACTTTGATGAGTCAAGCCAGGCTGCTCTGGCTCCTCTGGATAGTCCCACTGCCTGTTCTGGAGTTGTATGGAATCTCTGGGTAGTTCTCCTTCAGTCAGACCCTTCACTTCCTTTGAGGCACTTGCTGTGACAGTCCCAAGCAATATTTCTGTTTGTCTTAGAGTTATTTTTCTGCTTGCTACTTGTCTCTAATCAAGTAAAGACCAGGTTGCTGGCTGCCCAACTTTATCCTATAACAGGAGAATGATTCACAGGACTGAGCTCAGTGGGAAGGAGTCATCTATATGCATGGCTGTTCATGTTTAGAAAACAAAAAATTTGTGTTGTCCAAACCCTAAAACTAGAACTGATAGCAACTGACTTGATTCCTTGAACAGCTGTTTTGGCCTTGCATTTCTCTAGAAATTGCTGTGAGGGCTTAAAAGAAAGATGGTAACTACTGATGGGCTAAAGATATTAAGCAAGATGAGAAAAAGGACTTGTAATTAGCTTCCACCCACAACAACAAAAATCAAAACAATCAATTCCCCCAAAATTTAAATATCCTGCTTCTGTGTCTCTGCCTATGACTGCCTGCTTTTTTTCATGTTTTGCCCTCTATGCCCAGCAAGAGAGACACACCTTGTCTTCCCCTGTATTCAAACATTATTAACTCAGAGATGATAAATTTTAACACAGTTTTAAGAAGTCTAACAGGAAAATTTTCTTCTTCTAAGATCTGTCTTTACCTTTTTTTGGAATAGGTCCCCTCTCCAACCATTAGCCAAGGAGGCGTCGAGTGCCAGCTCAGAGAGCCCTGACTGGGTTGATTCAGGTGTGGAAGGGCTGCTCTCTGTGCACAGAGCCCAATGACTTCCCTGTGGCCTACACCTATGGCTCACATTATGGCTCATGCCAAATGTGGCAGGGCCACTGAATTGCAGGTAGGTCAGTCCAACTGCCTGTGGAATTGAGACCCTCTGCTGGTGTGCAGTAATCCCAGATCAGCTGCAGTGAGAGTGCTATCGGTTTGTAGGTAGACTCCATGTGTGGACAGCAGGCTCATTTCCATACGTCAAAGTAGCACCGAGATTTTAATTTGAAATGTAATGGGTATAAAATTAAATGCCAGTAGATTTTGATGGAGCAAGAAGTTAAAGTAATTCTGGGACCATGTGGCCCCTACAGAGACATCCAAATTCATTGCAACTCTGCTAATTTCATTACCAATTTTTCTACAGAGAGAAATCATTTCAGATTCTGGGATAGTAGTTTAAAGAGGGATAGCTATTCTTTTAACCCTATGAACTGAATGCACTTAATTTAGAACAAGAGCATATTTTGCAATTAAAACTAAAATAAAATAAGCAAACTGAATAAATTAGGATTGCTCTAAAATGTGAGAAATCCTATAGTGAGTTAGTCAGGTCTGGAGATTCCAGAATGCTTCCCTCTACAGAGAAACTAACATCAGATGTGAGTTTTGATCCTAGATTGGGTAAGGTCTTGAGCAAGGTTCTTAACTTCTCAGCTACACTTCTCTTTTGTTTTATTTTGTTTCTAAACCCTTATTGTTCCAACAGCTCATGCAGTACATGGCTTTGAGACTTAGAAAGTTAATGTTTTTAAATAACTACTTATAACATCATAATTTAAGCATTTAGGCCTTGAAAATCAGTCCCTTTGGAGCCCTTGAGAGAAACGTTATATATATGCAAAAATGCAGATGTTCGTAGGAGCAGCATGTACATATCCAAGAGCAACATTTGGCCCCTTAAGTCAAATGAAAAAAACTTTCACGCTTACATACACACTCACAAACCCACCCCGCTGTGAAACTAAATATCTTTTTCTGATTAAATGCTTACTCAGTCTGTCTCTACCACAGAGTGACTGCAATAGTAATAAAGCTTTGATGTGGCATAGATTAGACCTTGAGGACTTTGTGGTGATGCATTTCTAGATAATTACATAATCAATAAGACTAACACTTATCTCTTACAGAGGAACTTTTATTTCTGGATTTTAGGTTTTGCCAGCCTGTAAGGTTTAAATCTGAAAACAAAACAATTTAATCTAGTGGAAAAATGCAGTTAATGCATGGAAACGGACTTTCTGCTGTCTTCTATTTCTTTTTATGAAATTGAAATTATGGATGTATTACTCTGTGCTTGCTACGGCAAATGGAGGTGATCCTCAGCAGGGCAAGCGTGAATTCAGAGAGAATGTGCAGATTATGGGTAAGGTCACGTTTACAAGCTTCAGGCAGTTGTCCAGAGTACTGCATCACAATGGACAAATTGTGGTTTCTGTTGAGGGGCAAAGAAGCAGCAGAAAGGTGGAGAGACTCCTATCTCCCTCAAGCCTGGATACTTGCTGAAGAGACTGTCAGCATCCTGCTGGTGATACCTCCTGAGGCCCAGTGCTCCAAAGTGCCTGATACGAGTGTGTGAGGGGGGAAGTAGTTTTTATCCCATGTTTCTCTTGTCTCTTGTGTCCTCACCTGTGCTACTGAAAACTTAGGGGTGGTGTAACATCGCTCCCATATATCCTGTGGAACTCTTCCTCCCATAGCATCTCCCAGTGTGGGCTGCAGAACAATCTCCTGAAGGCAGAGGAGGTCCCAGTGTAGTCATCAGTGTTTTCCAGAAAGCTGGAGAGTCATCAAGAGATGGGCATTTTCCTGTCTGATACCTTTCTTAGCTGATAGCTCCTTTGGCACTGCTGTGAAATTGGGAAATTTTGTTTGCATGTTTTCCTGCTGGAGAAAGTCACTTTAACGGATGATTGAAGGCAAAATTTGGCAGCTTTAATACTTGCAAAACCAAATTTTGTGAACAAAGATTTTAAATTTTCTAAACCCTACATGTTCAAATGAAAGGTTTCAGTTCAAAATTACATGTTGTGTCTAAATTTATCTTTGTTCTAAAAGAATAAAACAAAAAGATAAAAATATATTTTTATTTAATTAAAAAGGATGAAAAAACTTTTAATTTGATCTGGTTAATTTTTTTTCAAACCATTAACACACTTTTTTCACTAATTTTGAAGGCTTTAGAAAATGTCATAGTTAGGAACATAATTTGCCCAGCTCTATTAAGAAACAGTACATTAAAATTCTTCCAAGCCCTTTTCCCTAGGCATAGACATTTCCCAACCCCAAATCCATCTCAGGATTAAATCCAAGAGGGCATTCATCTCATCTCCCCATGCTCTAATTTGTCCCAGAAAAAAAGTGAGGCCCCTGGTGTGGATGTCCATCTGCCACTCTGCCCTGGTTTGGCCTAAGTTCAGAAAGGGTCTGGGCATGTTCCATGCCTCCTCAGTGAAACCCTTGGAGACCACTGGGTTCAATGTGAGCTGCGACTTGGGCTAAGGACATTAACAGCACAGGCAAAATGATGACTGAAAAATTATTATAGAATGTGATGAATGTGATTATATGGTACAATTATGATAAAGTGATGTTAAAAGAGAATTATGAATGCTGTCCTTCAAGAGTGAAACAAACAGTTCAGTCACAACTCATCAGCTGTTCCTAGGAGACATGTTAAACTGGATGTTTTGACAAAATATCAGTAATATGGTTATTCTCAGTGACTAGTAGAGACCCTGATACAAGATTTTTTGGGGCCATCTGGTTTTTCCATTGGAAAAAAAAAGTAGATAATTTTATCTCTATTACTTTAACAGACCACTAATTTGTTTTTTATATAATTAATATTGGCTCAGCTCCAGTGAAGCTTTATTAAATTTAGAGAAAAAAATCTTCTGGCTTAAGATACTGAAACCCACTTATGGATCAAGACTTGCTGTTATTATACTGGGATTTTCTGCCGTTGGTTACAAGCATAGAATAGAATAAAAATATTTACAGATATAGATTGCAATGTGTAGTGAAATTCAAACCAGAAGAATTCCTGTGTGTCTTTCCCTGCCCTTTAAATCATAATTCAGAGCATCTGAGTAAAAAGTATGTTTTCACAAAACTGAAAGTCCACTAAAAGGAGTAGGGAGGAGCAAAATGTGGGATTTCTCACCACATAAGTTTAATTATAAAATGAGGTTGGTTATTCAAGATTTTCTATGTTGTGAACAGAAAGACTATTCCAAAAGGTGATTGCAAATTGCAGTAAGTTTCTGCCCAGAAGTACCTCAATAGTGGCCTCTCACTCCCCTTTGACTATGGAAGAAACCAAACTAAATTCACCTTGTTAAACTTAAAGAGTACCCCTCTGTTTGTCTCTTTTGTCTTTATATGAAACTGAGGTAGAATAGCCTTTAAAATGTTAGATGTCAAGAATTAAGTTGATGTAAATATTCCCCAAGACTTCCACAAGCTGCTCAAGTAATGACTTGAAAATTGCCAGCTATTACTTGGTGTTCCATAGGAAGAACTACTAACTTTCCCATGGAAAGAACTTGTTGGAATAGAAGTCCTGGTGGTTTTGTTTTCTCTCTCTCTCCTTCCCCGCCCCCTGGCCCCCCTCCCACTCTCCCTTCCCCTGTCTCCCCCCCCGCTCTGGATCCAAGGAATTTTGTACCAGTCAGATTCTTAGATTGCTGACATAAACTGCCAGAGTAGAAGTTTTGAATACAGAAAAAACACATCAATATTAAAACTTCAAAGAAGTATGTTTTTTCTTTCATTCTGTTGCTGTTATCTCATTTTCCCATGGGAATATTAAAATAATCTTTCAAAAGTGATATGCACAATTACTGAAAATGATAATTAGTTACAAAATGTTAAACCAATTCTCAGAAGAAGCTAGAAACTATGAAGGTAGGTATTTTAGGGATGAATATGCAAAGTAATTGTCCAGGTTGCCAATCTGCAAAAATCCCATCAGACCAAGGGTCGAGCTGGAAAGCACATGTATACCTTGGTAAAAGGAGAGGCTGGGGCCCATATCTTGCCAAACACCAAGTGGGGTTATGAGTTACATCTCGTCTGGAAGAAAGAACAAAACTAGTTCCAGTCTTCACAAAGAAAGAAACTTCTATTTGGAACTGAAAACTCCTCGTTCAGAAGGAATATATTTTTAGTTTAGATTCAAATATATGAATTTTGTGAATTTCAGGATACTAATTGCTAACATTGATTCCCTTAATTGCACATACTGTTAAAGAGTTGATATTATAAAAATATGAAAGATTTTTCCTGGCCATCTAACACACATAATGCCACATTCTTGTGCTCTCAAAAAGATCTATACTTCTACTACTACAGCTTTCATCCATGAGCTGTTTTATCGAGATATAACAGTATCTGTTAGCTGTAGGTGCCTGTGTTATCAGTGGAACAAAGATGAGAAACATATACTACTAGCTAGCTGCTGCAAATATAAGTTCTAGATAAAATCAAAGTCAAGTGCAAATGCAATTATATTACACTTATTATTAAATGACATGAATGAATCCATTCTTCTAATTATGTTCAAGCTCACATAGATGAGGGAAAGCAGAAATGATCATGAATGAAGGAAATTGATTTCACACTAGACTAGGGAAAAATTTAGAGAAGGAATCATAAAGAAGGCATTGACAACATCCTTATAAATGAGAATTTTCATGAGGACAAGAATTTTACCTGCTCTACCAAAAAAAAAAAATCAGGTGTTCACTGAGAAGCTCACCTGATTTTGCCCTAGGTAGTTTAATCTGCTGCTAAAAAATGATTCCCATGAGATCTAGCCTTCTCAATAGAAATTGTTTAATTAATTGTGAGAAAGATGATATTTTAATTAACAGTGGAAATTCTTCAGGTTGGGTTTCCCAGGAAAATTGTAATATTCTTTGTGATAGGCTTTACAAAAGACCTTCAGCTGGCATAAGAAATGAGTTATAACAGCTAGAATGAGGAAGGACAACACAAACATAATATCTGAGTCCTGGATCTTTTTTTTTTTTCCCTGTAGATACAAACCACAGTTCATCTTAAAATGGAACAGAGATACATTCTTGCACACACCCTAGAAGTAAAGCCTCCTGACACGTCACCTTCATCACATAAATCATGGGCAACTGTCTGAGCTTGCAGTGTCCTTCATAGTCAATTTCCATCTTACTTTCCATCCTTAGTAGTAAGATTAGACACTCAACTTCAGTCAAATGACAAGGCCCTACCCAGCATTTAGTCTTTTCAGAAGTTTCATTTGTGCTTTTCTCCTTCATGCACACTATGGTTAGGATGAAGTTCTCACTTCTAGCTTTTCAGTTTCTTAATGGAGTGCTTTCATGCTAGGATACAGGTTTTCTCCTGCCCATGTCCTTTGTATGTTCCTTGAGACAGAGAGAATCGTTTCCTGGGGGTAGGTGAAAAGTATTGCACAACAGAAGTCTGTGCCTGCAAATGGACCTTTCTGCTTTAGATTTTGGTTCCATGGTTGCTTTGACAGTGCAAGTTCAAGAGGCTTATGCTGCCTGAAACATCACAATTATATTGTTCTGGTATTGAAAGTTTTTGCATATGGCCACCTCAGCTATGAGTAGGGTCATAATTCAAGACAAATTGTTATACAGAGTAATGACTGAATGCAAAAAGAGAGGAACAAAACAACAGGAGGAAGTAAAGTTTGTACTGGTTTTCACAGATACCAGTGAACACTGCCTAGATCTCTAAAAATCAGCTTTAATTATCTTTATATTTCTATCAGTTTTCCATTTCTAAAAAGCTGTTATTACAAAGACATCTTTTAGCTACATGTGGATTTTCTGAGTTAAAGGTTACTGACTTAAAGGCAATGAAACCAGTTCATGAAATAGAAATATGAATGTTGCAGACAGATATTGATGGGTAGATATGTATATGCCTGTAGAAAAGCAAGAGATTATTTTCTCAGTGCATTCTTCTTAGATAGCATAAATCTATTTTCATCATTTCATGTTGTGCTCACTTAAGTACATGCACACTGGTGACTTTTGCATTATCATGAGGTATTCGCTGGCTATCTTGGGCGCTGGAAAGTGCTGTTGTGTGAACCCTTTCAAATTCATCAACAACTTACTCAAGCTGTTTGAGAATGAAAATTAAGTGTGTTTTCTGTATTGCAAAAATACTGTCATGATGTTTGACATTCAGCCTAACTTTGGCATTTCCTGACTTTCAGTGCCAATATCTATTGATATAATTCGACTAGTTTCAGTGGAATTGTGTCAGCAGAAAATATGGCCCTCAGTGTTTCACATTACAACTTCCACCTTGTTTTAAAATACTGTTACATTTAACTTTTTAGACATTTTAAAGGCAAGAAAGAGAGGAATGCACATGAAGACTGCATGGCTGAAAGAGTTTTCAGCAGAGTTTACCATGCCAGTATTTCTCTCTCTTTTGTATACTGGGCCAGCTTTACCAGATCATGACCAATCACTCATTTAATTGGTTTTACCTCTCATGCTCCAACTTACTCTCAAAACTTTTTATCCTTCAATATAATTTCAAATAATTTACTTCTGTTTGTTCTTTTGTTTTTGTTGTTTGTTTGTTTGTTTTCTTTTACTGCTTTGGAGTTTACCATTCTGGATAATAAACTCTTCATTCCATATGGCACAGCTCCTTCCAGCCATCCCCACATGTTCAGACAGGAAGGGCTGGAGGCTGTTCCACTGTGCTCTGCTTTTCCTTCTGCTGCCTTCAGAACTGAGGTCTGAGAAGCCCATATTACCAGTCACACACTAATTATTAACTAATTATGACCTTTTTCTTTGAATTGTGTTGATTTGTATCTAAATCTCCTTAGGTGGAGTCTGAAATGAATGGTCATACATACCAAGATCGTAACAATAATTTCCTTTTTTTTTTCTTTTCTTTTTTTGAATGGGGCGGTATTGGTGTTTTTAAGGGTTCATGACATCATGATCTACAAAATAATCAGTTACTTTGACTTTAACCTAATTTGAGGTTTTGTCTTTCCCTTTTTGTCTAAAAAACAGCAAATACCCTCCGTTGTTTTTTGTTGCTGTTTTTTTATCTTCCCACCTAAGACCTGACTTGGAGTAGTCCTAAAAATACAGTCTGAATTCCTAGTGTTTTCTTGAGGCAACAGGCTTTTTAACCTAAAGTATTCTATTAGCTGAGAGGATATCTCCAAGCCTTTTGATTAAAAAGGCATTCATCAGTTAGGGCACTATAGCATATGTTGAGATGAAGAGCAGGTAAGCTGATTGCTGTAACTACTCTAGTCCACAAAATAAAAATTGAACAATTTGCTGTAATTTAGAAAGATGAATGTGATGCACAAAATTATATATTTTATTTGAAGGCCAGATTGCATGTCTCTAATCAGGATTTAAAATCTGAATGAGAAGAAATTGCACCATAATTGTTTTCTCATAAGAGAATAAAGAGGTTGTAAAAGCACCTAATATATGTCTTTGAAGATTTTGAGAAACTACGGGTAGAGCTGCAAAGCAGCAAAGAAAAGCTACAGCTGCTGTTTATCTGAGCCTTATTAAAATAAAAACAGTTTTAAAATTCACTGAATCCTTTTTTTGTACAAAAATAAAAGATACCAAATATTTCCATATGCAAGTGTTCGGAGTCCAGTTTACCTTCAGTAAATTTATTTGGGTTTCAATGAACTTGCACCATAGATGAATGTTGTATTTGCTCTTTTCAGTTCTTTCACACATCTCTTTATCACCCTGAATTTCAAGCTTTTAGTGAAAACAAATTTTTACCACTTTTAACTTTTAGTTGGAGCCTAATGAGCCCTTTGTACTTCTCCAACAGGAAAGATGCATTGCAGAACATTGTCTGCCCCTTTCATTTACCTTCCTATGTGTAGTCTTTCTTGAGCTACTGTATTGACTCTNNGCCTTCAACAAAGCATATATAAAAAAAGAAAAAAAATATGTACTACATGGAGCTTTCTGCTATTTCTGCTAAATCTGCTTTATTGCCAGGACCCTGGCAATGCTCTGAACCAATTCGCAGAGAAGGGAAAGAGATTTCTACTTCTAGTTCTGCCTATCATTGTGATATTGAGCAAATCATTTCACTTCTCTGTTTTCCTTTCTCCTCTGACATTTCTCTGACTTCCCCTAATTGTTTAGAAGATGATTCCCTGTGTCAACTATTTATTTGCTTGCCATATTCAAAACACTTGTGCATTGAACTGGTGGAAGTCCAAGAGCACATGGAAACATTACCATCTGAGCCAGATTCCAGCAACAATTCATTCATTTTATGCATTGACTTAGCCTGCAGCACACTGAGCTCAACTGGGACTCTTACAACTACCCTAATAAAACGTAGTAATAAATTACAAATAAAATACAGTAACAAACATGAAAAAACTTAATTGACAGATTCTATCAAATTTCTCTGTCTTTTATTTCTAATTTCTTTCTTCTTCCTGCATTGTGATAAATGTTGAGCACTGGGAAACCGCAACTGGTGGTCTTTGTGTTTGAAGCAGTCCTTGCTGTAAGGACTCTTTTAGTGAAAGTTTTTTTTTCTTTTGCCCTTTGATTTGCTCACAGTGGAATTTTTCCCTATCTCAGGAGTCTTAGGGGAAGTAAGACAGATATAAATGGCCTTTGTGACTTTGTTTTGATCTTGGAATCATGCTTATAATTAGGAAAGTCAATTTCCTTTGCCTATACATGGAGAGATCACATCACCAAGTTCATACCTGGCTTATATATGGTGTCTTCTGTCACTGACTATTTCCCTTGGAAAATTGGACTACATGCTTCTGGTAGTCCTTGACATAGCTGTTTATAAGATTAAGTGTCTATATTATATTCCATACAACATTCCCTCTCCTCTCCTTTTTAACAGTCTTTCAGAGTCAGAGACAATGAGGTCTTCCCCATGGCCTGACCCTGTGAAACCAACACAAAATATACATATATAATCTTTAAGCAGAAATCTATGGACATGTATCACTGGCCTGCATATATGATCCACTGAAGCAAAATTCTCCCTATTCAAACTATGTCAGGGACAGTAGACACCTTTCTATTTGCAGGAGGAGAGCCCTGAGGAATTTAACACTTGCACTGATTCCTTTCGATTTTCCTATTCAAAGGAGAATATGTATATATCTGAAGCCCAGATGAAAGGAATGCTGATGTATCTCTCTCTGTGACAAAACAGAAACATCTTAAAAAGTTAATTTTTAGAGGAAATATTACCTTCTGACCACTGTCACAAAATAAGTCCTATTTAATCATTCTACAGACATCTGAGAGAGAAAAAATGTCTTTAAGGTTATTGTGACATTTTCTACATCACTTTATAAATAGGTGGTGGCACTAGTTCAAAAACAGTGTCTCTACTTTAAGAAAATCAGTTCCGACTGGGTTCTTCAGCTTAGAGCTGCGAATGTGCTAAAAACCTTGAAGAAAGGATATTACCATTAGAAAGAAAACCATTTAGAAAAAATCTTGCATGGGTAATATGGGGAGACAAAAAGATTGAAAGAAAAAAGGGGCATTATTTCTTTCTAGTTCTTGCTTTCTTCTGAGACTTTTTTTAATGAGAGACAAAAATGTTTATACGGAAGTTCTTGACACACACTTCCTTTTCCAATAAGTTATTTTGTGAGGAATTGCAGATATACAAAGCCTTTTTCATACTTCTTTGTTGTTTCATACTTCTTTGTAAGATATTAATTTTCAGAAAGGGATGGGTTAAATGCAGAAAGAGGTGGAAAGGAGCTAGAAAAGTACATCTGAGGTAATATCCATATTGTCAGTGATATGACTGCAGCTTGTGGAGATGGAATCATGTTAAATACAGATTTGAATGCCTGAATTCCCTTACTGCTGCAATGACTTCCGTGCTGAGCTCAGGAGGTCCCTGTCCACCAGACATGTACTGAGCCTGCCCCAGTACACATGCCAGCTGCTTTAAGCTAGCACAAATTACTCTCCACAAGTTGCATTGTGCTCCTAATTTCAAAAATTTTTCTTCTTGGGGACATAATGAATAATGTATTAGAGGGAAAGGAAAGGGTTCCCTTTCAATTGTCTGGCACAAACTATTGCAAATCTTTAAGATGAAAATTCATGAAAATGTAAGAAAATATAAATTGTCAATCAGATTCTATATCAGCTGTCTTTGTGTCTCACAAGAAGATGAGGCAATGTCATGGGAGCTACAGCACGACAGAGTAGATCCCATAGAGCAAATGGATCTCAAGTGAGAATCAAGGTAATAACATATAAGAAATATAACTCTTGGAAGTCACAAGATGAACCAAAGATAACGCATGAGCAATTGTTTTCCAAACATTTATATTGTTAGTTACAGATCAACAGGTATATTGAGAGCAAAAGATTGAAAGAAAAATCAAATCAGTTCTTCACTCTTTTTGACAGAGATTCCAAAGATCAAAATTTGTTACGTGTAACAAACTTATATTGATTATAAATATTCAGAATGTGACACTCAAAAGAGGAAATTGGAGCAAATTCTAAGGTTACTGAAATATCGAAGGATATTGAGTGATGTTTAGAATTTGATCTATCCTCCTTCTCCCAGGTAAAGGGACCCAAAGCTCTGTGGTATTAACTAGTGGCAAGGGAGGTTTACCATCTCCAGTCTTCAAAGTACACAGTGCCAAAAGAATTTCAGGGGCACTAATGAAAAAGACACACCTAAACCAGATCAGAAATTGAGTACATATATGCCTCATCCCCTTCCTGCCCAGCTCCACACCTGTCACAATGCAGGCTATTAACCTGTCAGATATCACCTCTTCATCCCTCATTATTTCAGCACCAGAAATGATTGTAAAACTCTCCAAATTCTTCCTGTTTTCAAAGTAAACATTTTCTGCTTTGTTTTCGTCTTATGAGCTGCTCAAGCCTAAACCACCACAGAATGCCCATTTTAGAAATTGTCATACTTCAGAGTATGGCTTTTCATAAACCAAACTAAAATTTACCGTAAGTTCTATTCTCCTTGGTTATTTTGACTGTCTTATGATACTGGAGTAACTTTACACATTTGCCATTTTTCTCAGTCTTCCAGAAATTTTCATATACTATGAAAAATTATTTCACCAGTCCAAACAGTGAAAGGTCAGGAGTAAGTTTTTTCTCCCTCCAGGTGCCAGGAGGCCTATACAAGGTGCCATCTTCAGTATGAGGAATTGTTTAGTCAAGGCAAGCTTTTAACTTAGGTATGGGATGTTTGACAGCGAGGCTGAAATCTTAATGGAGAATCATCTGAGAAAGACCATATATGGAAGTTGTATCAGGAAGAGGATTTCTTTATGAATGTTTGGAGAATATGGGACTGAAACTTAGACTAAGCATGTTGAGGGAGACAAACATCTTTGAATCACTGAAAAAACACCTAAGACTCCTAAGAGGTCGTCTGAACAACACAGACACTCGGAATTAAGTTTTAGTGCTGGTTTTGGCTTACTCACACCCGCCTTCCTTCCCCATCACCCTGCCCCAGCAATTCTAAATATATCTTGAGCTATTTAAGTCAGCTCTGTGTGTATATGTGTGCACACACTATACTTGTCATCAAGAAATAACAAAGAAACAGCAACAAATGTCAGCATCACTGATGTAGATTAGACATTGGAACAGCACACAATATTCCTTTTTCCCTTGGAAACAACTGTGCCAAGTCTGTGCTTTGCTATGTTAGCATGTCCAGATCCTCCTAGCCAGAATCTAAGCTCCATCAGAGTCCAGCAAAGCCAAAGGCATCAAAGGAGTTTCAGTTTGAGTTTCAAGTAGCAGCTTGGGATGGAAACTGGTAAAGGTTTGCAATAGTAACCACTGCACAACTTTTTCTTTAGCCATTTCTTCTGCTATGATAATTAAAATATTAGACAAATAAGATGCATTTTTGATACAAATTCTGGAACTTTCAGATTACTGTTTCATTTTTTTGTTGTTGTTTTGGGGGTTTGGTTCTCCTTTTTTTTTCTTTCTAATTAGCTTTGTCTAACAGGTCTTGGTAAGTTGTTATTTTTCCTTTTCCTGGCTTCCATTAGATGTCAATTCTAACATTTTTCCATTTTACTATAAAAAGAATGGAGTCTCTGTCACAATTGCTTTTCAGGTGTCTTTGAAGAGCAGTATCACTCTTTTTTAACTTATAAAAATTACAATGATTTGTATAGTCTGAAGTTGAGATGGAAATAATACTTGTTTTTTTCAGAATCCTGAGAAAAACCTTTATTTAATAATGAATAAAGAATGTTTTTGGGACATTAAAGGTGGCTAGAGTAGTGAGAACAGTGAGATAGGGCTGCATTTTAAGGCAAAGAACTTTTCTGATCAAAGGAAAAAGGAACTGAAAAAGAATAATCAATTATATTTAGTGTTAAAATATTAAATTAATGAATTGAAAGGTTTGTAGCTACTTTTTTTCTTTCTCCACCTGAAAGAGTGTCCTTTTGAGCTTAGGTTGGGAGGACATGCCTGTGATAAGTGCAACAAGAGGCTGTGGAGTAACTATAAACACAGAGTTTATAATAAACAAGGAGGATGAATCTATGAAGTCCATCGTTGGGATATAGGATCATTACTGGCAGAAAGCCTGTTAATGGATACTTAACATATATGTGAGAATGTCGAGGACAAAGAAAATACAAAATGATGATTGAGAACAAAATTAAGACAGGAAATATTTACCTTAAAGAAAATTTCTTTATTCCCACTCTTTCATTATACTTCCCTAAAATTAATTTGATAAATGGGATTTTTTAAAAATCTGTGTTAAAATGTATTTTCTTGGTGCATGTACTGGAAATTATGCATCTCTTTGGTTCTGATATGCTGCAGTAAAGATAAAAACATATCTCTGTCCTACATTGCATTATATCTAGTCCTCAAGCATGTTTTTATGTAAACTAGAAGAATGTCAACCAGTGAGCAATTAAAATATCCAAGAACATGAGTGTCCAAATAAAAGAAACAACCTGAGTTGAACTCAATTATATTCTAAAGCAAAGGTTAAAGTGACATTTCTGGTAACTTGGTGCTTGCATTTTATTATTTCTAATTTAGCTATTATTGTTGAAGTTGTCCAAAGTCTGTGAATAGTAGTGATTTGTACCTGACAAATTTTTTCTCTGCTGTGTGAGATGATCCATCAGGCGTGAGTCTTTCTGCTCTACAGCTCCTTAGACTGAGCTGAATCATACCCTGCAAGCACTCAGCTCCCTCCACTGACTGCAGAGAGATATGGGGGTGACAGGCATTGATTCAGACACCTCCTGCGCAGATGCTGAAATGAGTGACACTCCACATTGTGATATGCCAAGGGAGCACACAAAAGGCATTACTAAAATCTTCCAGACCTCTACTGTCAATCAAATCTAAATATTATTCTTTTGAAGTGAAGGTGCACTGAATATTCACTGTGTTTGGGGATAGTGATGTGCAAAATGGGGCAATTTTAGAGCACCCTTCTGGATTCCATGTGCCCTACATAACAGAGTGTATTTATTGGAAATCCCATTCAATGATGAAAGCAGACCTTTCCAGTATTGCACTTATGTGCTCCCTTGAATATAAAACTTCTTTAGGAAAAATGAAAATTGTTACTAGGTTTTCTGTGCAAGGATAAATCTGATGAGAAGGCAGTGGTTACCGCTGCATTCCTTCACTGGTCGCAGAGCTGGCAAGTCCTGCAAAGGAAAATACTATTGTATCTTGAGATAAAGCTCATTCAATCTGTCTAGTACAATGTTATGGGTTTAGCCAGGTAGGCCTAAAATTTAGGTTTTAAAGTTCAGACTAGGCTTGGAATTGTCAGATGACTTGAGCTGGGCTGGGCTAGCTAACAGCTGACTTCTAGCCAGTAGTGTTGTATTCCATACCATATGACGACATCATCTCAGAAGGGGTAAGAGACAGTGTGTGGGAGGTGTTAAGTCAGTTCCATCGTGGCTGAAGTAGAAGAAGAACGTGCTACAGCTCTTCTACTGTGCTAGGCCCTGCTCTGGCTGCCGCTACTTGCATTTTTTTTTTTGAGTTTCAGGGAAGTAGAAACATTTTGTTGTTATACTTTGTTTCTTGCAGGGTGTCTTTTAGAGTGCTTATGAATCTAGAGTAATAGACTTTGTATTAACTGGGGAGTGGGAGGTTATTTCTTGTTATACCTAACTTGTGTAAGTGTGGGTTATATTGTAATTTTCTCTTTTCTGTATAAATACATATAGTTAGTTTCAGCATAAACCTAGTTTGAGAGGTTTTTTCCGCCTTCCTCCCTTTTTTCAGCCAGAGGCTAACTCTGTTCTTTTGGCAGTTGGCATTTTGCCAGCTCAACCCTTAGACAGATAAATGGTGGGGAATGTGGGCAAAACCAAGGATGCTGGCAAGTGTCCCAGAAGGTTGGCAGGGTTCCCGGGAGCATTGTTATAGAAACATCTGTTGATATCTGCATTGTTTTGATACATCCAGAACAAATGATATAAACAATGTTTTCTTGCTACTGGATGCTTGCTTTAACTGTTTCACTGACTGTCTTTGTGAGTTCAGACAGGTCGACTTGTGCCTGCTGTGAATGTAGCAACTCGAGAAAGAGGCTTTACAGCCCAAGATACCTGCCTTTCGCTCCTGCCCCACCTCGACAAAGAGCAAACCCCAAGTGTGGGTCACATGGTGAACTGTGGTCCTTCTTACGTGACCAGGGGGAAGGCATGAGGAGGTGGGACAATGCATCTACTTCTATGCTTGAAACTCAAGTATGGAAATCAAAATGTAAGAAAGCTGGTAAAAAAACCTGGCCACGTGTTAAAGCAGAGATCCCAGAACAAAGCCAAGAACAGCAATAAGGCTGCCCTGCCTCCAGCCTGGAGGAGGAGGAGAACAACCGAGTCTACTGGACATTGCTGAACCAGAAGAGTAGCCAAGACTGTACCTCTACACTGACTTGTAGATGACAGCCAGTGCCCATCTGAGGGTACCTGGACTGATGGAAGAAGACTAATTGAAAGCATGGAGAGGCCCATGTGGGCTGTTGGTGTGTGGCAGAACACTGACGCTTGAGTAGAATCTCTGGAGATTAGTCATGTAGATGCTCATGTGCCCAAAGGCCGAGCTAATACGGAACATTACATCTGGACTAACATAAGGGAGAGTTGTTCCTGGCTTAATGGGCCCATGATGCCTCAGCCCACTTGTAGGTGGATGAGGCTGACGGGTGGATTTAACCATGAACACTATTTCTAAGGTTATCCACAATTGTGAAACATGTGCTTGCTACTGTGAAACCCATGAAAAGGGGATAGTGACCCCAGTGTGGGGATGGAGACCCCTGAGAAGGGGATGGAGACCCCAGTGAGGGGATGGTGACCCCTGAGAAGGGGATAGTGACCGCAGTGTGGGGTATAGAGGCCCCAGTGTGGAGTATAGACACCCCTAAGAAGGGGATGGGATAATCCCAATATGGCTCTCAAGGACACTTAACCTTGGGGAAAAAAGTAACTTGCATTTTGAGTTCTCTGTTGCAGCACATGAACCAGCGGATGAAGAAGACCTGAGCTGAACTGGTTTTAGTGTCCAATGATGAACTGTTTTTTCCTGCCTGAAGAATCTACTTCATCTTAATGGACTATTGCCCACAATATGGAGGGGTGGAAGACAGCTCTGAAAAGAATAAAGACTGTTTAAGAGCAGGAACAGATAGATTTAAGATATGAGTGACATACTATGGTATGGAATAAGGGGTGGAATGTTATGAGTTTAGCCAGGTAGGCCTAAAATTTGGGTTTTAAAGTTCAGACTAGGCTTAGAATTGTCAGCTGACTTGAGCTGGGCTGGGCTAGCTAACAGCTGACTGCTTCTAGCCAGTAGTGTTGTATTCCATACCATATTACGACATCATCTCAGAAGGGGTAAGAGCTGGTGTGTGGGAGATGTTAAGTCTGTTCCACCAAGGCCAAAGTACAAGCAAGACGTGCTAGAATTGTTTTACTGTGCTAGGCCTTGCTCCTCCTGCTGCCGCCACTTGCCTTTTGTTTGAGTTCAGGGAAGTGAAAATATTTTGTTGTTACTCTTTCTGTTTCTTGCAGGGTGTCTTTTGGGGTGTTATAAATGCAAAGTGATAGAATCTGGTTTTGGTGGGAAGTAGAAAATTGTTGTTATACCAAACTTGTGTAAGTGTGTGTTATATTGTAATTTTCTCTTAATTTTTTTTCTGTATATATATATTTTTATGTAGCTAGTTTAAGCATAAACTTAGTTTAAGAGGGTTTTTTTCTCCCTCTTTTTCCCTTGGCTGGCTGGGGGGTGGAGGGGGAACCCTTTCTCTCTGTCTTGGGCAGTTGGTGTTTCGCCAGCTTAACCCAAGACATACAACCATCTTTCCTTAAACATAGAGGGATCTGTTGATCTTCCCTACAGTATCCAGAAAGTAAAATTGCAGCAGATTCACACAGAAGAGGGGCATTCCAATGGATCTTTCAACTAGAGAGACCTGATGCTTGTCCAGGAATCACTTTAAAAATAAAAGTATTTAATGAACAGGAAAAAAAAATGCCCTGTGGGAGGTTATTTTACAGAAGTATTTTGATTCTGATGCTAGAAGGAAGCAAAACAGCTGAAAAGAAAAAGCTCACAATGAGAGCAAAAGACTTTAGTGAGGATTATACTGATAAATCTCAGCAACTCATGAGACGTCTACCATTCTATGTGTTCAGGTTTTGGTTGGATTGCTTGGTGGTTTTTTTGTGGTTCTGTTTGTTTGTTAAAGTGTGTTTGTGTGGTTGGGTTGGGTTTGGTTGGAGTCTTTTTTAATTCTGTGAGGAGTAATCATCTTGATGTGAATAGGGTCAGTTTAACAAAGAAGTGCCACATTTTCCTTAAATTTCAGCTTTGGCTGGGGAAAGTCACATGTGCAGTATTTGACCACTTCATGGAATAAGAGCTAGCAGAAAGGTCTCAGCTAAGAGAGACATCCACTCTTTCGTCAGCTAATATTGCTCGGGTAGAGACTGTGAGAACATAGGCCCTATTCCTTCTTTTTCTCGTAAGTTCCTTACAGCACCCAGCTGGAGAGGAAAGGGATGAGCAGGTACAGCCACCACTGCAGCTGTGGAGAAGGGCTGCTTTCTAAGAGAGGAGAATCAACAGAGATGGAGGCAAGAATGGACCCTTCATTGTGTCAACAAGAAAAATGACAAGACAGGATTAATTTCAAATAAAATTAGCTAGATCTTCATTTGAATGAAGAGAGAGTTAAAGCACAGAACAAAGTGAAGTACTCACTAAAATTAAAACAACGTTAAAAAACATCCCTTAAGACCCTAATAAAAAACCTATTCTGTCCAGACTCAGTCCTTGATTTAAGAATCATTGGTATTTATTTTTGCATGCCACAAGACATTTATTTAATTAGAGAAACATGCTTTCATTGCATTCTGAGTCAGTTAAATGGAAAAAAAAACATGGGTTTTATACATTTTGAGGGTATTGTAAAACCTCAACTCTCTCTGGATTCTCTGATCTTTACCCTTACTAATTATGTGCTTTGTTTTCATTGTGAATGCCATTTAGACTTCACAAACTCCTTTTACTCCTTCACTTCCAGTGTCAAGTAGCATATGTGTACAAATGCCCTGCTGTTAGGAGCTTTTCAGTGCATCTCCTGCTTTTTCACATTGAACCAGTAACTTTCTCTTGCACTCATCAGATAGATGAAGTCCTGTGGATCAGTAAGAAAACCATGTAGGTTGATTGTCCGTAAGGGGTCATGGTGATCCCTTCCCATTATTTTTCCTGCTTGATGTGGGAATGGCCAAAGCTTCAGTGTCACAATACCTGTGCTGTGTCTTTTCAAGCAGAAACAAAGCCAGCCCTCCTGAGCTTTGCAGGAAATGAAGGAACTAACTACATGCTTAATTTGTATGCACCCATGTAACATTCAGCCTTTCAAGCTCACAGGATAACTTATTGAAACAAATGCCTGCCATTTTCTATATCATAAATGTAATATTTAATTTGCACTAGTTATTTAGACAAATATTATTATGTACTTCTCTTATACAAGGTTTTAATAAGCTATGATGAAGAGTTGTACACAGTACATAATGCATTCACTGATATGTGTAAAATCTAAGATCAGAGAAGACAGTATATATTTATAGCAGTGTCTGAGAGATTATGTGTAATGAATACATTATACCACATACACACCTGAGGAGAGTTAAGGATGCTGACGAATCCTGCAGTGTGGCATTTTTGAACTTCTGTATGCTTAACCGTTCAACCTTAACATTCCCTGAACATTCTCCAATGGAATATCTATCAGCCCACATAATCAGCTTGCAAGTTACTCCCACAGAGAAGGATATTGTGGATTGTCCTCTTCCAAGAGACATTAATTAATACATTTTCATTTTGAAATGCACTGCTTTCCAACATGTCCTGATGAAGATTAAAAAGCTTTAAATCTTCTTGAAGCAAGGCTCCCCAGGAAGCTTAAAAAAATACTATCTACATCCCCTTTCTTAGGGGCTTCTCTGTTTTGCTCTTTCACTAAAGCTATTATGTACAACTTGAATTCTGGGAACACATGATACTGTGGAAATACAAGTAATTATAGTATTCTCTCTCATTTTTACCAACTAATATTTTCACTTTTGCTCTTCCTTTCCCTTTTTTTTTTAATCTGTCTTTATCTGCTGCAAACATCACTTGCAGCTTATTACTTGCAGAGAAAACGCCAGCTGAAAATTGGTGATAAATTGGTGAGATGTAAATGATTGCATATTGGGGGGCCCAAATTGCAAAATAGCTGTTTGGGTAGCCAACTTAATCTGACTTCTTACATGCTCAAGAATGCAATTCTCAAGAATTTTAATGCTTTTGTGCAAATTTTCTCGATGAAATTACACCTATAGTGCACTTTTCTCTATTAAAAGCAGTAGAATATAAAGATGTGAAAAATGTAGCATTCTGATTAGCAAGAAGTTTTGAATGGCACCACAGACTTATAATAAAAGCTTACAATAAAGAAATTAGAGTTGGATTTTCATTATTGAGTCAATTTCTAACATCCAGCCCACAAACCAGACCAAGAAGGCTGGCATGTACATTCATATAGTGATATTTTGTATTATGAATGGATTGTTTCTTTTAGGATTATTTATGAGTTCGTAGTTCCTTGAAACAGAAAAATCATTTGCCAGTGCAGTTTAGATTTTTGTTAAGCAATAAAAATCATAGAAAAACATTGTGTCACCTTTTAATTGTTCTGTATCTAATAAAGGGAGTGTATTTCCGAAACCCTCTGTTTTCAGAAAAATGGCACTGGGGAGAATATAGTAGGTGAAATGATGAAGGTAGATTTACTTTTATGCTCAACATTTATAGGTAGAAATGACTTCAGCAAAAGAAGTTCAGCTGAGAAATTTTAATGTATACAAGTTTGTGGGCCAAATTGGGATCCAGGGAGTTACACTACAGATGAATTGACCACCTGTGTTCATAAAGCTTTCAAACACTAACAAATATAAGCAGTAGTAAACAAAGATTGACTACTGCAAGCTGTAACAGCCCTAAAAGCAGCTCTTGAGATTTGATGTATCAGGTGACATTGTTGCCTGTATTAATTTCGTGCTGCTTTGGCTGTGCAAAGATATCCACAGCTGGGCAGAGGCAAACACCATCAAATGGGAACATGCACCTCTCAAACAGGGTCCATCTGAAGAACATCATACTGTCACAGACAACAGGGTGTCAGGCTTCTAGCATGAGGTCATCAAAGCTGACCACTGGCACCCTGGCTGTACTCAGGATACTGTCTCAGAGCTGGACAGTGATCAGTTATTTGACAGTACCCATCAGACAACTGAGTGAAATGAGGCTGGCATAGATCAAGTGCAGAGGGGCAGAAACTGGGCAGTTAATGTTTCTGCCCCTTTTTGTCAGAAAACCTGCCATAATGTCTAATGTAATTATTTATCCTGAAGGAAATTTTATTCCTCTTGCTTAAGGCATCAGGAGTTATTGGTGCGGAGTAGACATTGATAGGACACCTCCCCTAATTGCCAAGAGACATTCCTCGGGGAAAAGATGTTTTGAACATGTTAGCATTTTCCTCTAAAGATGAATGTGCATGATTGTTTTAAAAGGATTAAATTGATGCTCTTTGATGTATCTTTACCAGGTTTTATGAAAGCTTTGACCAAACAATGCCAGTGATAAATTCATTATGGGAGATAAACTCATTATAGTGATAAACCTGGTAGGGGTGATAAACTCATTACAAAAGAGCCCTAGTATGGTGAGGCTGATACGAGGCTTTCTATCACTGTCAGCAAAATTGCAAACTATAAAACTTCCTCTCACATAAATGATGATCTTGGCACTCTCCTCTCTTCCATCTCCCCCCATTCAAAGGGTGAACTTAGATACTCACAGAGTTTCAATTATTATGTTCAATCCCACAACTCACAAACCCCTACATATTCTTATTAACAAGTCCAAGTTCTCAGGTGGTTTCTGACATTTCTTCATTAGAGAGGCAGACCAGGAATTCCCTCCCTGTCTTCCCTCACTGCTCCAACCCTGTTCTTCTCCACACAGTCTCACCAGACCCCCTCAGGTGCACAGTCTGGGCAGAGAGTTTTCCTTCCTCTGATCTTGCTTGAGGAAGTGCTATTTGGTTTCACCACCATGACCACCTTGTTCAGACCAACATCCAGCTTCTCCTACAATCTTCTGTACTAACCTTTGTGGTCAGAGCATGGTGCTAATAAGGCAAAGGTGGTGGGTTCAATCCATGTATGGGCCATTCGCTTAAGAGTTGGACTTAATGGTCTTTGTGGGTCCCTTCCAATTCATAATATTCTGTGATTACAAAGCAGGTCACAAAGCACCAATTCTACTGTCAGTCAGATCTGTAAATAGAAAAAGCCCTCTTGAGGTCCTTTACTGAAGATGCCTTTTTCCACTAACTTGTAATGGTCTAGATGAATGCTAGCACAAATTTCTTGCAAAACAGCTTTTGCTATAGAGTCTTCAAAAATTAATGATGAAGATCTTTCCCTCCATCCCTCCAGCACCTGTAGGATAATAAGAGAAGGATCGATATGGCAAGGAAGGTCATGTAAAGCAGAAATGTAATTGCATAAATATGCATCAGGAAAATGTATTACTTAAAAGAACTTCTTTGAAAACCAGGAAATTCTAGATGAGACACCTAGTACAGACTGCACAGTCAACTGGCATCCTTGACCGATTCATTAAGTTTCTGCACTTGGTGTCCTCAGCTGAATCCAAATCTCATGTTCATTTCCATTCTCAATGTCTTTGCCCATCTGAGACTTAGGTGTTTCCCTGGTCCCTATTTCCCAGACTTCAGACCAGGTATTTACTAGAATGTACAAGCAATTGAATCTTGAAGAAACTCTACAGTCAGTTGAGATCCTGACCTTTCTAGCAGCTGTAGATGCTTTGTCTCTCTTACAAAGATAACAGAAGATACTTAGTCAAGTAAATAAACCATCCTAATTGATAGTAAACATACGGGATGTGGTAACTCTGTCACTTGGTAACATGACAGAAGTATATTTTAACAGGACTGAGGAGGCAAGATTGTGATGATTTTATTTTAGTGCCATGGTGGGGTTTCTGAGGGATAGTTTAGTGATAGCTGAATGGTTCAGTGTCACACAAAAAAAATTTCCCCCTGGTTCTGTTCATTGAGCTGTTTTCTGCTAAATTAGTGAATTGAATTGACTCAATAAAAGATCTTAAACATAGCACAAATAGCACAAAGTATTTGTGGGAGCACAATTTTCCAGTGTAAAAGCAGGACAAGGTGATGGGGAGAAAACAGTCCTTTTTAACAGGCCTATGCACTGTTGAATCAGGCAACAAGATACAAGGTGGAGATTTAGATAGAGAAATTTAATGAGAAAAACATTCAGAGTTAGCAGGACCTCACTACAGGGTAATATTTGCCCTCAGGGTGTTTTGTTTCTAAGTTTTTTTATCTTAACTATTACTTTTGTGGTGATATTGCAACAATATTTGCAAAAAGGATCCTGTTATGCAATATATTGTACAAATCCAGGGTGATTATCTCTCTTGTAGACAGCCTCAGCCTGAAGTCCTCAACTGTAATACATATATATGGAGTGCAGCATTAAATATGTCTTTATATGCATCACTACAAGCTCAGAGCTGAAGTTTTACTTAAAAAAAATTGAATTTCAAAAAGGAGAAGAAAATAGCACTTGCAATGGTATGGCCAGCTGGTGACTGTTTCATAACAAGGTCTTTTTTTCTCCCTCTTTTAAATATAATTTACTGGAACTTTACTTAGAGATGCAACAAATTAGCAGCTATTCATTTTGTAATGAAGAAGACCTCATGAAATCTGAGCTGTGAATAGGCAATCAGAATTTATTTGGATATAAAGGGTTATTTACCAGGCTAATATTTCAATATTGAACTCCATACTGCTGTCAGTACTATCATAGAACATTTTCTGCAGTTATTTTAAGTTATGCCATTGCACTGCCTCTGCTTTTGCACAATACCTGTAGCTATTGCTAACCCCTGCATGAAAGACCATCAAAAAGAGATGAAATAGCTCTTCTTTGCATAATATAGATATTTAACTCATTTCCCCTTAGGTCTGAATAAGCATATGGAAGCCTTTATTCTACTGGAACAAAGTCAGTTCTGAAGATTCAACAATATGACTACATGCAAGCTTTACTTCAGTTAAGATAACAGCAATTATGAACACCGAATAATCCAGCATTTGTTCATTTAAAGTAACTACAAAATGTCCATTACTACATCAGTTCAAACTACCAATCTATGCACCTTTTAACACCCAAATAATTTTGCCCTTCTATTCCATCTGTTAACCTGCAGGTGGGCCACCAATAGCTCATTGCTTTGATATTTCCTATTATGTCCAGAAAATGTATCCCATTTGGCAGAGTACTGGTGATGTTGATTGGTAAAAAAAAAGGGCTGAGACTCATGGATTGTGACTTCTTGTTGCCGTGCCTCTTCTTTGCCCCAAGCTTCTTTCTCTGTGTGAGCAACTCTATTATTTTGAAGAAATGGTCACCAATTAGATGGGCAATTGGTTTACTGTGGCTGAGGTTTCTGCAGTGGTTTCAGATGAAAATTGTGTGACAGCAGAACACACTGTATATGGGCAGTAGGGACAGCAGGTTTGTTGTGCCCAGTCTGCTGGGGAAGCAAGTATTCCAAATACTGGACAATGGTATAAAACTTTCAAAATACTCAAGGGAGTTTTTAATTATAATGTTTTTCTCATTTCACAAAGATGTGTGTGGGAAAATGTAGATATATGAGACCCGTGGTCCTGTGGTGTAGTGGAGAGCATGCCAGTCTCCGAATCTGAAGGTCACGAGTTGTACGGACCGTCCTCGGCAGTTCAATGCCTCCCTGCCATCCGACACCATCAGATCTCGGATGCCAAGCAGGGTCAGCCCTGCTTAGTACTGGGTGCTGTAGATAGTCCCAAGGACTTCACTGTCACTGTCCAAGCTTGCTTGGCCGTGGCAAATGAACCTTAGGACTTAAACGGTGGGGCCAGCTCTGCGCATGCTGTGCCTCACCTAAAAAATCCACTGCGCAGGCTCGAAGGGCACACCCACATGGGGAGTGCCCTTCCCAAATCTTCGTTCGTGAAGATTGGCCATTATGAGACCCCCAAGAGCCTTTCTGATGCTTGTGTGCATTCTTTCCTCTCTAGAATTGTCTGTGCTTAATAAATCAGTGACTTTGTGTGCAAAGGTATGTAGCTACCTAGTTTTGGAGAAGTAAAATTTTAAGTAAAAAAATCTCAGTTTCTAAGAGGAACCTATGCCTATGACCAATGTAGTCATCTAAAAATTAGAATCAGAGTCTGAACTAATCACATAAATTTCACTTAAACCATTGTATAAAAACTAATACTCCCCAGGGTTAGGAGACAGGTGTCCAAATGATCTGAAAGATCTCTGGAAGTAAGCTTTCCTCTCCAGCAGCTACAAATAAAGTCTTTAGTTTCTAGTCCATGGGGGAAGGAAGAAATTATGCCCTTTTGGGGGTTCTGTGCAACATTTCCCTCCCTACCTCCTGAAACAGTTCCACACACTTTAGTGCAAGAGAGATATGATGTTCTGTATTGGTAGTCAGGCCAGCAATAGCATGGCTGGGGCAGCATAGGGCTTCTGTGGGTGGTAGATTTTCTCCCTACATGTAGTTTTATCAGTCTGAACAGCTCTGCGTTTGCTTCCTCCTGTTTTCCTCCTAGCTCTAATTGTACTTTAGTCTGTGGTTCTCCATCCTGGTTGGTCTTTCATTGCAAGATAATTATTTTAATTGTGCTGGAGTCACAAGGAAGAACTTACGTGGGTATTAGGTCATGCATTTTCTCAGCAAGTTATATATATTATGTGGGCATCTAACATATCCCCATGAGCAACAGCCTTACTTCTTGCTTGTTTTAATTACTAAATAAATTAACTATGAATATCAAGCAATTTCTTCAAGCAACCAATGTACCAGATGAGAGAAAATATTCAGAAGGTATGAAGGAAGTGAAAATAAGTTGGGCATGTTCTTAAGTGTTTTGCCACTTTTGCTGAGACTGATTTTTCACAGCTATGCAAGTATATCACTCTCATTCATCACCCTACCCTCACCCAGGCACTCAGGGTCCTCCAGAACAGGAATAAGAGCCCTAAATCCCTGTCAGCCAGCTGAAGCTATGCACTGTGTAACAAATTTCTTATGTTCCTAAAGGTGGCCTCAAATAATTTTAATAAATCTTTAACAAAGTATTTTCTGTATCTCAAATACATAAAGGGCAGACGGTGCTATTCTGACTGACCCTGACCCTTAGGTATTTCCTTCATGACTGTAGCAGGATTGCTCAGGAAGTAATATACAGCAGCTGAGACCAGGAGAGGCAGAGCCTGGCCGTTCAGTTTTCCTTCTGGTGCCAATGGTCGTTGCCTCCACAGCCACACTTGATTTGCAGTGCCCAGGGGAGAGGAGGCAGCTTGCCTGCAGGGTCCAGCCCAGCCCTGCCAGAGCATGCTGCTAGCACAGCTCATCTGTGGATTTAATGAAGCTGCCTCTGTTTTAGACAGAGCTTCTTTACACCATTGCTTCTCAGCTCCCCCTTGGAAATTTCATTGTTTATTTTTTACATTTTCATTTTGCCAAAATGTTAAGGCAGCGCTTCACCTGCTGACTGGGTGTAACAGCACTGCAGCAAATGGAAGAAAATAAAAAAGGTGCTTAGCTCAGCTGAAGTCCCTCTCTTGCTGCCATAAAATTAATTGTTAGCATTATCTAGCTGCTTTCTGGAGACCATCAACTTACCTGCTACACAAACTGTAACGGCAGTAACAGCAGCTGGACCTGACATATAGCCCTGCCCTTGGTGTATTAAATCATTCTGATGTAATGTCTCACAAACCACATGACTCACCTAGTAAACCTTTTCAGGGGCATGTGCTCTGGCAGGAGGAGAAAGCTTGTAATGAGGCCAAATGTGCAGAGGATAAAAGGAACATATTATGAAAACAAGCTATTGAAGCTATGCATGCTAATTTGAGCGAATACATTTGGCCATGTAAGAGCTTTACTGTTTCTGTGTAAAATATTTCCAATTCCTTACTTCCAATTGCAAAGCTGATTGAGTCAGCAGCAGCTTGCCACTTGCATTCCAGGTGGCGTGATGTCTCCTCATGCACTAACTCATATAGGTCATTAATATGCTAAATAAGTTGTAGCCAATTGGCTCCCATGGTGACAGCTCCAAAAGCTTCATGAATAATCAATGAAGCACCTGGAGGCATGAAATTTTCATACAAAGAGTTTCTAGACTTTTGCATTAAGCTCTGAGCAGGGACAGACAAGTGATAGACATGACTGGCACTTTGAGAAGTCTCAAAAATAAGAAGTGTTATTTTAAAAGAAAATAGCAATCTTATTAAAATAAGAATAAATCTAAAAGTCCATGTCCTGGAGCATTTCTAAGAAAGGCACCTTAAGTGATTCCCTTGCCATCTTTTGGACAGAAGCATGTTTTACAGTTGGTGAGGGCAATAGGGAATACTTCGGCTATTGTATATAATCTGCAATAAGCTCATCACAGAACAATAAGTTTTAACTGACAGAATTAAACAGTTCCAACTTTAGAAGATTAATAAATGATGACTGCTTTTATGTTGTTTTTTGGTTTTTTGTTTTTGGTTGGTTTTTTTTAAACTGATATGCCTATAGAGTTCAGGAGTAAAAATCACATGATCTGAGTAACACTGTCAATTGTTATGAGCAGGGTCTCGATTCATCCACTTAAAAACATGTGCCTTTATGACATTGTTTCCTTTTTAAGTATTAATGTATTATCTCATAAACCCTTTCAGAAAACTTCATTACTGAAACAAGGAGATCACAGGCAAGACATGTTTCACTCTTTGATTGAGCAGTCCAGAAAATTAGTTAAGCATCCCATAGGGACTGGGAGGATGGTAGCTGTAGCCGTGACCTATGCTTTACCTAATTCAGCTTGTGTTTTACATGTTCCCAGTGCTGGCAAAAAAGAAACTGGAGATGTGCTAGGCCGTCAGTATGTGTATAGAGATAACTGTAAAAACTGAGGCAGCTCCAGGATTTCCCCTTCCACATGGAATTGTTGCACACAGGAGACTCCCTTAAAGGAGTCTGGAAGAGCTGTGAGACCTTGCCCTTCTAAAGCTTTGCCCCACTGACAAGTTCTCTGTTGTGAGCATCGGCTTCTCATGCAGATGCACTAGGAGGAGCAAGGAAAAGTGCCAGTACTTCATCTCTGCTTGACATATTTTTCCACAGAACTGCTGAGAAGACAGCAATGGCCCCAGCCGCTCCTTCTGGCACTACTATGGGCAGTTTTCCAAACCATTTCTACAAAGCCTGCAAATCAAATGTACTTCAGTCTCAGCTGTGTTTGGGGTGTTTCAGATGAAATCCTCAGCAAAATATTTGTGTTCTTTACTACCTATTCTTACATAAAGTCAGGCTGGGTCAGCAATAAAAGAGTTGGAGAGTTCAGGCTGTGGAAATACCATGAACACCATCATGATATTCATGTATCCAGACTTTTGCTGGTGATGAAAATGTATGGATGTTGGAATTAATCAGAACTGGCACAGCCAGTGTTAACTTAGAAATCTCTTGTTTTCCACCTTGAACACTTCTATAAGTAGGAAAAAAGAGCATAAGTATATTGCCAACATGGCCTCACATAAGCAGGGTCAGCCTTTAATTTGGATTAGTCAGGTCTGTCCTCATCAGAACTGTACAAAATTTGCTAGAATCTTTCTTTGTTGTCTGTTTAGTAGTGACATGCAGTAATGGCCCAACACCAGAGAGGCAACCTATAGGGTTGCTAGAAGGTAACATTACTAGAAGGTAATATGGAAAACTTCAAAGATATTTCAACAGATTTTTCCCCACAATAGTTTAACTGAATGCTTTACAGAGCTCTTGTTCATTTGTGTGCTCACACAGCAACTGTACTAGTTGACCCAGGAATGAAGTGATAGGCAAAGGTTGACTTAAAAAGAAGTACAAAAAGAGAAAGCATAAGGTCAAAGGTAATGTTTTCTAAATAACAGAACTACATATTTTAATTTTTTAGTATTATCCTGATAATGAATAACTTACACTGTTCTCACTTTGTACAATGTTGTTCACTTAAACATGTTACATTATATGCTCTAGCACACAGAAAAAAATTTCCACATGAAAGTGCACACACATTCCCATGCACACATACCAGTTAACCACACAACTTTTTTTTACGATCAACCATCAGCTAAAAAGCATTGAAGGTGTCTTCACGTGTCTTGGCTTAGACACAAATATCCTGAAATCTTCTAGCTCTTTTATTCATAAAGAAACAAAGCAGAGATTTTCATCATCAATCTCTCACGGAGAATCTTAGAATATCCACCACCAGGAGAGTAATGGCATTGAGTTCTGAGGTCTCCTACTGGAGGGAGAGAAATCGCCATCAAAAAGCTATAAAAGGAGGAATACTCTTTATAAACAGAAACAATTAAAAAAATAATACTTTTACTCTACTCTTTGGAGGTGAGGTGAGAGGTGTGCTCTGCACTTAAATGTGTTAGAAAGGTGAACCTCCACAGCTCAGCTCCATAGGCTGTAAGAGTTTGCTCAAGTCCTCCAAAACCAGTGATTTCCAAGGCAAAACACTTCTACCAGACTGATAACTCTGTTCTTCATGAAGTGAAACAGTGCAACAAAAAGTACTAATACAAGTGATTCTCACATTATTTTCTTGCAAACTTCCTCCACACAGCATTGTATGTTACTGTAGGAATACCTTGTGTCTACATCTTAGGCGAAGAGAACTTGAGACAGATGAGGAGTGGGCAGCATTGTATCATCATAATTTGCCTTCATAAAAAACAGTGATTAGTATTATTCATCCTCAAAGACTGTGTTATGACATCTGGGAAATATGGCTGGTGAGTCACAGAGTGTCTACACCTGTACTGATTTTGGCCAAGATAGAGTTTTTTTTTTTTTCATAGTAGGTGATATGGTGCAATGCTTTGGATTTGTGATTAAAACAAAGTGTGTTAATAACCCCAAGTGACCAAAGGGATGTTCCATACCATAAGACATTGCTTACCAATAAAAGCTGGATGAAGAAGGAGAACGGGAAGACATTTGATATTATGACATTTATGTTCCTAAGTAATACCTACACATGACAGAGCCCTGCTCTCCTGAAGATAGCTGAATACCTGCCTGCCCATGGGAAGTAGTGAATTAATTTCTTGTTCTCCTTTACTTTACTTTTTCTTTACCTATTAAATCGTGTTTTCTAACTTTTACCCTTCTCATTCTCTCCCTCCTCCCTCCATGGGGGAGTCAGTGAGTGGCTGTGCAGGGCTGAGCTGCCTGCCAGGGTTAAACACCACCACTACCATATCTCAGGAACATCTTGGGGCCATTGGAAAGCTCCTGACTCTGAAGATGAAGAATATTTTTTCCTCCTGGGTTGCTGTCCCCAGTTTTCCACAGAGCAGTGTAGGGCAGATAAACCTTAAAAAGATGTCTTCTCTCGTGTCTGCTGCCTTCAGGTTTGTCTGTGTAAGATTTTCCTTTCCCCAGTTTGCTTTCAGAGTTCTGTGTGCCAGATTTATTAAGCTTTGCAGTTTTGTTACCACATCTGGAATATACAATTTGGACTCCTCCACTGATTGCATGTTTAAGAAATTAAATGTCACACTGTATATAAATATCTTTTGATCTGAAAATTAAGTGCACAACTTAAAGGACAGTAAATACTTGCAATGACTTATGGAAAATTAGGAAAGTGGTGAAATTCATGTGTGGCTTATTATGACTCTATACATGTTAAACCTTATTAATATGTTACATGGAATAACTTCTATAAAGCATGCTTGTTTCTGTTTAAACTTAAACTCTACACTGTGTGAAAGAATCTTACATGAGATAATTACTAAGGGGGATAAAAGCTTGACTTTGACATTTTGAACATACATATTTCTAAATTCTGTTAGAGTCATTTGTAGTATCTAAGCAGCTATGAAACAGATTTGTGGCATGTCTTCTGACATATTTTATGTGTTCAAGTCCTCTGTAAGAATAACACAACTACTTGTGCTGTTTAAAAGGCTTCCTGGATCACTGCTGAAAACTTGCCCTCATCAAAAATGCCACTGAATTTAGTTATACTAGAATTTCTTCTCATATATTTGTAAAACCTGCTCTGATTGAGGGTTCAGGGTAAGTCTGAAGATAACTGTGTCAGTGATTAATCTGTCAATTTGACTGATATTTTAAAAATATATCTGAGTAGAAGAATTTTCTCCCAAACAAGAACAGCAATATCTTCTGTGTTCTGCCAGGCTTGAATCTTAGGATCACCTTGATAACACCTTGGAAGGTGCAATTACCAACTCTTGCACTGGAGCTGGGACTTGGCTGGGTCTGCACTCTGGGTCTGCATCAGAACAAGGCCCAGCCATTCTCACCCAGAAGCCACTCCAGCAAGTCCACCAGCCTAAATGAGCTGACGATCAAGGCAGGGCAACAGTGTAAAAGTAAATAGCATGGATCAGCAGTAGTGAAGACCAAAGCACTTCTGTTGACCTTGACTAGGTCTGACTCATTTTGCCTGTTATAAATAAAAAATTGTTTTATCCTTTTTAAGGCTTTGATAATTTTGGATAAAAAGCATAGAAGAATTTACAAAATAAGCTGTATTTGATGTAGAGATGCTTTTTATCCTGAGGGCAATATGCTATGTCTACTGGGTTTCACTGTTCTCATTGTTCCTCTTGGATCACTATTCAGACAGAAACATAAGAAAAAGAAGTGCTAAAAAGGTACAAATGCTTAATCTAACTTCAATTTTAGCAAATTTAAAGAGAATGTATCAGAAAGTAAAACATATATTGTCATGGAAGGGCTTAGTCTGCACAGTTGTTGTGTTCCATCATGAGGCTACTAAACACTAAAGCTACCATATAGGGTTGGGAGAATTTTTCTGCCTTTACATTGAAAACAAGCTTCCCAGAGTGTAAATCTGGGGCTCTGGGATGTCCCTGTGGCCAAAACTTCAGCACTTACTGTCCACTTCCTGTAGACATTTCCTAGATTCACAGATATTTTCAGTATTTACTTACCTGACATTGCAGGTTCACCTAAGTAAGAAAACCTACAGACATATTACGAAAGGTAAGACATAAAAAAACTGGCCAAAACAACAAAGTCTGTTCTCAGGCAGCATCACGTTATCACAAACACCTTTGTTCACCAGGTAGTGCTGCAATTTGATGTGTTCCATTTTGATTAAAACCTCTCCCGACTCAGAATAGGTTTCTACTATCAGCTAGCAGGATCATTGCTGCAGGTTTAATGTCTGCCAAGTATTGCATTTGTGGGGTTCACAAAGTAAATATTAAATTTCGCATTCCTTTGTGCATAGTAAAGGATGTTTTTCTAGGTACCTCACAGACCCAATCCCACAAAGAACTGAAACTTCATTGATCTTTCAACTTTTCTGTGGAAATACATGGGGAAGATAGGTAGGAAGATATCTGCTATTTTCAGGCAGTCACCGTCTGATGTGCTCCTGCAATGTGCATATCAACATCTGAGTTATATTTCTTAGGTCTCCTTTAAATTAATGAAAGAGAAATAAATATTTTAGGGGTCCAGTTCATTTGATCCACCCTAAAAGCATGCTTAAGGATTAGGTCAGTCATTCTTTAATGCTTTTCCATTGCCTCAAAAATGGCCAAGATTGAAAAGCTAAGGTATAGTCGTCTAACTCGGAAACATCTACATGTGGAAAGATGAATCCTCACTTCAGAGTCCAGCACATCTTGTTAATCAAAATCACAGAAAAATCAATGAGATGTGGATATGTGGATGATACATGTACTCTGTTTAGAAGGTGGTTTCAAAACACCTTTCTTAATTGCTTATGTAATCACAGTAATGCTATGTTTTATTGCAATATTTTCAAACATCACTATAAATGATTGTGAAGCAATATTTGAGTCTCTCATAGCTATAGAAATTAAGCTAAGCAGAATTCTAAATTATAGAGGCATATTTACAAAAAAGGACAAGAATATTATAGAGCTTTATCTAAGGTACAGAATATTCCTGGATATCAGCTTATCCAATGGCATAAATACTGCTTTTACAACTCTCATGTCACATAAAAAATCCTAGATATGCTTATCTAAGACTTGTGTCAGTTGTTTGTTTATCATCATTGACCATTACAGTAAATGTTATATAAAATCTACTAATTCTGGAAAGTATTTAATCTTCTAAGTTTCAAAGGGTAAACAATGTCAAATAAGAGGTGTTGGAGATCCTGACCCTGGTAGCAGCTTCTCTCAGAATCTGTTACTGGTTTGTTGGGGGTTGTTTTGTTAACACCCATATTTGAGACATGAGGAAATGGTGTAGATCAGTGGAAAGATCCCAAATAAGACACTGAACTGGTTTGATTCAGTCTGGTAGTTTGCATGTAGAATTGTAGCACATCATAGGCTTCAGAAATTAAAGTAGTCACAGCCTGCCATCTAATTTGTCCCTCAGCAGTTCAAACACGGACTGAATAGGGACTGAAGACCCTACTCATCCTCAAGACACGACAGTTCAGGAACACCATGTTTTTTGGTACCATGATTTCCAAACTTGGTCCTCCCCTCTATCAGTACTTTTTGCTACCTTTAAGCAGTAAAGACTGGTCTGCCGTGCACAGGTTGCTTTTTTTTGCATGTGGAAATGGAGGCCACTACAAAATCCCTCAGCTGAAGGCCAGTTCACTGCCATCTACCTGCAGACAGATGGATCCTCCATTCCCTCACCTTATTATGAGGACGAACCGTGTGTCAGCTTCAAATAGACTGGCACAGTGTGTGGCCACAGCTGGAGAAGCCTTTTGAAGCAGTTCAGGTGCCAGGAGTTGCCTCCACATGGGGCTGGAGGTCTGCTGCGCTGGCATCCAGCCTGAGAGAGCAGCTGTGCTCCCTGCTGCAAGCACGTGAAGACTTGGTACTTCAACCTGTGCTTAGCTGCCTTAATGCTTTTTCATTATGTGCCATGTTTCAAATAGTAATATTTTACCTGTAAGAATAGCTGGGGGCATTGAATCAACATTTTCAAATACTCGTATATGTTTTTGTCAAATTCTGTAGAATCTTCTGGCATCCTTTAGTGTCCAATGACTCCATATCATATTTGTTGCCTGTTCTCCAGACACAGCTGTGAATTTAGGCTTTGGGAACCAGAGACTAGAAGGGGTTTATTGCCACACTAAGAACCTGCTGACAGATGAGACCCCATCAATAGAGGACACAGCAACACAAAATTATTGTGAGGCCTATGGAACCTTCATCTTCTCCTCTATTTTGTGTCATACAAAGCCTGCTCTCACCACAGCCCCTCTCTCACCTATTTGTCTCTCATGACTCTCATGACTCCTGCTTGTATGCATGTACAAAGTTGTTTTCATCAACATTTTCCTATCCAGCCCTAGTTGTAATTCGTGTTTAGAAGGGGATTATATTCCACTTTTTAGTGGAAACAGACAGCATATAGTGAGCCTATTCTCAGCAGGAACTGTGGGATGGTACAGGTGCATAGCCCAGAATTGTGCAGAGGGAGCCCATTAGTACATGGGGACATATTCTGGTCACCACTGAAGCAGCCTGGCCAAGCATGCTGAATGAAGGTATAATTTTCAGAAATATTTAGTTCCAGATAATAACTGACTTGAGAGTTTTATAGGCTTTTAGGATTTGCCAGTATTTGATTAGCTTTTCACAGTGGCAGTATAGGTCTGTACAGGGTTTCTGTGGCCAGGTTTTGGTGGTGGGGATGCTACAAGGGTGGTTTCTGTTAGAAGCTGCTAGAGGCTTTCCGCAATGTCTGGTAGAGCCAATGCCAGCTGGCTCCAGGATGGACATGCTGCTGGCCAAGGCTCAGCCTAGGCTCAGCGTAGGAGTAATAGTTAACAACTCTGTGGTAACATATTTAGGAAAGCGTAAAAAGTTGTTGGGCAGATGAAAATTGCAGCCAGGGAAGGCCAGACTGAGAACATGTGAACAATTCAGCAGACACAAAGGTTAGTGCAGAAGGAAGGGGTGAGGTGCTCCAGGCACTGGAGGTGAGGTTCCCTTGAACCCCTGGTGCAGCCCCTGGTGAAGCAGCTGTGCTCCTGCAGCCCAGGGAGGACCATCGGAGTGCAGAGATCCATCTGCAACCCATGGTGGATCCCATGTTGGAGTGGGTGGATGCCTGAGGGAGGTTGTGATGCCATGGGAGACTCATGATGGAGCAAGATCCTGGCAGGGACTTGCAGCCCATGGAGAGAGGAGCCCATGCTGGGGCGGGTTTTCCTTGTAGGACTTGTGGTCCTGTCGGGGTTGCATGCTGGACCAGCTTGTTCCTGAAAGACTGCACCCCATGGAGAAGTGCCCCACAAGGCAGCAGTTTTGTGAAGAACTGTTGCCTGTGGGATGGACTCACATCAGACAGGTTTTATGCAGGACTATCTCCCATTGGAGATAGGACTATCCCATTGGAGGGATCCCACAGGGAGCAAGGGGAGGACCCCTCACAACTGACCATAAACCCCATTCCCCATGTCCCTGCACTGCTACAAGGCATGAGATAGAACTTGAAAGGAAGGGGGGTGGGGGGAAGGTGATTTTAAGATTATTGTACTTCTCACTCTTCTGCTGGGATCCTGTTAGTAATACATTTAATTAATAACTTCACTTTGAGTGTGTTGCCCTTAACGGTGATCTGTAAGTGACCTCTCCCGGCACTGATCTCAACTCATGAATCCTTCATTGAATTTCTCTTCTCTGTCCAGTTGCAGAGGGGAGTGAGAGAGTGGCTTTAGTAGATACCTGACATCCAGCTAGGGTCAACTGACTATGAGGTCACTTTTGTTTTACAAAGATGACTTCTTTGTCAAATTTCTAAATCACAATGGTGTAAAAGATGCTCACCAGCATAAATTTTTAGCATGAAGAACACAATATGTTTCCTTCCAGTCTTGTTCTCAGACATGACTAAATTCTGCTCTGACATTCACTTCTCCCTTACCTTTCTCCTTTCTGATGAAACAGCCTACTGGAATTTACCATTTTCTGTGCTTGATGGAAACTGTCAAACAATTCTAAAATAGGCATTATTATCAACAGCCATTATATCCAAGACAGCTTACTCCAGTAATGAATAAATATCCATTCTCCTTCCACCCACATATACACACCTGTCATTAGTGACAATCACAAACATGAGACACATTGCCGTGGGCAGGACCTTAATTATTTCCCTCAGTTTCCCCTTGCATCCCCTTAAAATCTTGCCAGTTTAATCAGCTGTGCCTGAGTTGGAAGTCACTGATTTAGAAGGAAAGAGTTTGTTAAAGGGTCTTTTAAGAGATCAGGCACGCTGCAGGTGTAGAGTTAAAATTAATGGCATCTGAGCTGAGGTGTGCAGTAGCTGAGATAGCTGTGACAGATGTAGTGCAGCTGCAGATTACACAGCGGTGCAGTCACCCTATGTCACGTCTCTGGGATGTGTTTCATCCTCAGGAGCTTCATTTGTGGAGAGAAAAAGGGCTGATGGTAAGCCTGTCCTAGCAGTTGCCTAAAACATATGAGATTGAGAACTACCCCTAGGGTAATGCAGTTTTCTAGCAAGGTCTACTTGCATTACAAGGAAGGAAAAAACCCACAACGTATCTTTAATATTTAGCAGTTGCCTTGAATTTGTCTGAGCACAGTGAATTCAGTGATTATTCTGGGCTGGCATACTTTCTCTGGAACTCATTACAGAGCTGGGCTGGGTCAGCAACAAAGATGTGGCTTCATGTAAAGACTTGAAACAAGGGAGGGCAGAGGGTTTGCAAGCCAGCTTGAGAAAGGCATTCAATGCAAAGGGGCCACTGAAGAAGAAGCTGAAGAGACAGTTGCAAAAGAATTTATCACATAAAATATGTGCAATGCTTCACAGAGCATGTGTATGTAATATTCATAAGACTGTCTATTAGACACAGTATTCCTCTAGATTTTGAAGCTGTCTGAAATCTGCCAACTTTGAAACCACTTAAATATAATAAAGCCTGCACTGATTATATCATGATTGCTGACATTTGGTGTCTGTCAGTCTGAAATAACTTTGCCTCCTTGCTGTAATTTCCTCTAAGAAGCAAAGCAGAGTCAGTGATTTTCCACAAAGCATTCTCCAAACAGCTTCTGCCTGAATGTCTTGGTGGTTTCTTTCTGAGGTCAAACACTCTTGCCCAAGAGCTTTTCTTTTCTCCCCACTTTTCACGCATTTGTTTGTTTGGTACTTCTGTGTCTGATGCTCTTGAGTGACAAACTGGAATGCTACCTTTGTATAAAAGAATGTTATTAAAAAAATCTTAAGAAGATCCTATTAATATTTTATTAGCATTTCTTTTCTTCCTCAGACTGAATGACAGCTTACCCAAGATAGCTGATTTTAATTATTTTTTTCAACCTGTATTCCTCTTGTCACTGTCTCTTCCAGCATCAATCCAGTCAGATGTTTTTCTTTATTATTACCATAAGGCCTCAGCAGCCTGTAATTACTCTAAAGAATTTCTTATCTTTTCTTTCTGAAGCTTAGATTTTTCTCTTCTTTTCATTTTCTTTTTTATTAATATACTTTGGTAAGATCTGTAATTAACCTTGCAGCTGTTGATATTCTTCTGGAGTCTGTAACTATTACACTTCATGTAGCTTCTCTCTGTTATCTCCCGCCCCTTTTCCTGTGCGACTGTTGGTGAAGGGCTGGTTACAGTAGTGATATTCCTGTCTTCAAAGCAATAAGCAAAATTTATACAACTAATTCTTTTTGGAATTGCT
Organism: Sakesphorus luctuosus; assembly: GCA_013396695.1. Lineage (NCBI taxonomy): Eukaryota > Metazoa > Chordata > Aves > Passeriformes > Thamnophilidae > Sakesphorus > Sakesphorus luctuosus. Next base: position 4,594 of record VWZD01004225.1, on the reverse strand, counting down.
TTGAAAAATCCATTTTTAACACTAAGATGATTAAAATCCTGCTCTTAATAGCACACAGTGCACATTTCCAGACATTTCTAACCTGCAGTTTCCTAGTATTTGCCGAGGACAGGTGATGCAGAGGACATGGCTGCATGGTGGTGCCCATGTGGCATCCCCTGTTCCCCAAGAAGGGAAACAGCAGGAGCCCCATATTAAGCTTTTGGCTAGGAGGGGACCATGTCAATACTGACAGAAATCAAATGTAAATAGTTGCATAGATTATATAACTACACTGCTTTCCCTGGAAATGAGTCTGTGCCTCAAATTCAAGAGATGGAATTACAAAAGTAAGAGAGAAACTGTTTCAGATCTGTGATGTAAAATACATAATAAGGCTACTCTTGAGGTACACTGCCTTGTTGTTAGAAATAAAAGGCTTCTTTCAGGATACTGTGTTATTTCCTAGAATTATGATTTATGAGGAGAATAAATCCAGATGCAATGTTTCCATGATAATTGTCCTTTCTTATATTTTTACAGAAGTACACTTCTCCTGGGGAGACTGATTGACATCATGTGCTTGTACATCTCTAAATTTATGTTTGGAAATAAGAAACTACATCCAAACAGAACATGTTAGAAACATATTTAGTGAAGGTATTGTTACAGCATTTTAAGACTTCAGTGTAACTTTTCCCATGGACTCCTGAGAGAAAGTTGGTCCTCTAGTGATAGAGAAAGTGGGTAGAGGTTGCTATAGATATATCTATAGCCTCAGTACTCTCCTTGAAGGCTTCTACAATGACCTCCATTGTGACATGCAAAGGCCACCTATTTTATTAGTCAAAGAACATTCAGGCCTTTCACAACCTCATGTAGAAGACATTGTGGATTTTGAAGTGATATGTGTCATGATTTTGTGTCCTGCAGCAAGGCAGAGCTGAAACTCCACTTGCTTTATTTCTCCTTGTGTAATACATAAAGAATATGCAGCTGTTTGTGTTTGATTGCCTCCTAATCTTTGGAGGTTATCATAAAAAAAATACACAATATAAAAGACATTCCTAAAAGTAGTTGTTCATGGTACTTTTTATGCTAACCTAGTTCTTGTTTCGCTGGTTTCAATATCTTGTAAGAGTTCTTGGTAAGGAAGATCAGAACTGGGAGAAATTAGAGCAAAGGACAAAAGTCACCTTTATCTACCTTCAGCTGTTTGCAGTGAAATCTGGTGACCTAAGTTCACCATACTGCTGGTGAAGAGAAAAGGGCCATTTCAAGGAAAAGTTCATCCTATTTTAAGATACATACCTAAAACTGACAAGAGAATTTGCTTCTAAAGATACTCGTCTTTCTCCAAGGTTTCATGTATGCATGAGAAGCACAGATTAAACATTTTTAGCAGGAAATTTTACATGTGGTGAGCCTTTCTCATGCAACTAAGTGAGAAGAAATGTAATTTAGTTGGACTACCTCTGCCCAAGCACTCATATGAGTGATATTTATATATTCCTGAGACAAAAAATAAACTCAAAGATCTCTCAATACACATCTGTGAAGTCCTTTGAAAAGTGTCCCAAACAAGGTGAAAAAAAATTACCAAATGTTGCAAAAAATTACTGTAGAAAGCAGACAGAGCAAAATCCAAAAGCTCTGTTTTAAGCACAGCAGCAATCTGAGCATCATTTGCTCTACTCAGCAGTTTGTTTTAAAGCACACAGTCCTTAGGACTATAAAAGAAAAGAGTAATATGTAAACTCCCATCATATGTTACATCTCAACATGTGTCAGGCAGAAAATTCATTAGAGTCTGGTACTTTCTTACTGTATCCTAGGAAACAGGAATCAGTTGGAAGTCTAGCTGTATTCAGGTTCATGGTAACCCACAGTGGAGGTAAAGATTTTCACTATCACAGCATAGATGTAAGTATACACTACATCGCATGTTGCTGTTCTACTAACAAATCTAGCTGCTCTCTCTCTCTCTCTTATTTGGTTGCTCTCTATAGATCTTCTCAAATGACAGGATGTGCTGTGGTAGTCAAACGTTTGAATTCTCTCCTTTAGGCTGGACCCATATTAGATGTGAAACCATGATGTTCAGTCATTGCATTTTTTGGTATCTGGCAGTTTTCCCATCTTTAGCAATGGCATATAGTGAATGCAGTGTCCTTGATATTAAAGGACATTCTTCATGTCAATGAACAAGTATTAACCTCTTAATGAAAAATGCAACAAGATGAGGCATTCTGAATAGTAATTATGGTAATTGTCATGTACTTCTGTCTTGCCAAATTCCTTCTATATTATCCTGGTTATTATTCCAGGTACCTTTGGCTCTCCTCTCCAAAATTCTTATCTGTCAGAAAAAGCACTTTTTCCAATTCAGGCAGGATCCTTTTCTTTGCCTGTGTTGAAAAACCTTTTCTGCTCAGGTACAAATTGTTTTTGAGAGCAGCCAACATCAGTGAAAAAATTATCAGAGCTAATAGTTTTGGCATTGCTAGAAAACCAGGTAGAGTCAATGAAATTATCATGTAGCAGGTTGAAAATTAACCAAAGCAAGTACTTTTTTTGTAGTGTATAATTAAATTGTGGAATTTATTGTCAAAGACTGTGGTGAAAGCCCAAAGAATAAATGTTGTTTTTAAGGAAGAAACTGGGTAAATTTATGGAGGACAAGTTCATTGGGAGCTACTCAATGCAAGGGTCAGATTTGACCATTCCTTGAGCCCTACTGACAACAGCCAAAAGCAATTTGCCAGAGTGGGTGCGTTCTTGTTCTGCCTCAGCACTGTCAGTCCTATTTTTTGAATTCCTTTAGTGTTTGATGAAATATGGCTGTACTGAGATATGCTTTTCTTTTCCATCTGTTTTTCCAGACAGACCTTTCATTGGTCTAAACCTCTGCACAAAGCACCTCTTATTTACAATATGATCAGCTTTGTTCCAATCCATCAGTTCCCCTGTTTTTGTAATTATGCAGTCTATTCATTGAAGTCTTTAGGCTCCAGCCTAAACTGATTGGAAAGATTATATGCTAGGTATATCAGTAAAGATATAAACAACACTTTGAAGTCTCATGCTTGAAAAGAAGACACAACTCCTCTGTTTACCAAGACTGAAAATAATTGCAATGAAAAACAAAAATCACACTTAGACAGTGACAAATTTCAAAGAATCAGAGGTAGAAAACACCAATGAAGTTCTTGGCTGCAAGGCCAGTGTAGGCTCCTTGATGTTCATTTTCCACTGTTTCAACCATTTCTCCTGGTAAACTGCTTTGCATGCATAAAATGAAATGTGAAAGAAAAAAATGAAGTGCTCGAATCCATTACTACACACACATTACAACATTAGTTGTTAGTGGGTTTGGAAATATTAGTTTTATCTTACCTATTTGGCAAGAGAATTATTTGAAAAAACTGAGAAGTGGATGGACACCAAGACAGCTTAGTCTGCTGAACCATGAACTTCATTTACCCGACTCCAACTTTCAGAGCCATAAGAAGACATAGTAGGCTCTCTGAAAAGAATGCTGTTGTTGAATTTTTCCATCACCAGAACGGCAATGACATTAATTACTTACTGATTGCAATACTGACTGAATTCAATAAACTATTCCTTTACGTAGCTTTTGTAAATATATGTCATTATACTATTTCATGGCTCCTAACTATTCCAAGTTTTCTTATAAAAGTTTAGCTTCCAAGGCAGATCCTGTAACTTATATATTATTAGTAGTAATTCTGAGATGGATCACAAAAGCCCAGGGTCCCAGGTTTTGGAATTTCTATCCATCTCTGAAATGATAACATAGAGTCTCTCTCACAAAGACATTGCAAATTCCTGTGAAATGCAAAAATTTGAGACAGATGGAGTCCATAAAATTCAGGTGAGTTTTCAAGATGATGGAGAAGAAGAGCAGCAGAAATACAGTCCTGTGGTTATTAACATTAATTTTGCATGCAACTTGATTATTCAAAAACTGTTAGGTTTTTTTGGTTGGTTTTGTGATGTTATTTTTAGGAGATATTTTGGGTTTCATTTTTAGGGTTTTTTGTTTGTTATAGTAAATAAGTACAGTTGTTCTGCTGTGGTGCATTGCTGAGCCTGGAGTAGATACAGCAGACACACTGAGTTCTGCGAGAATCCAGACAGAGTGGTGGTCTTCTGGATTAGATCTATAATTAGATCTTTTCTTTAAAATAAAGCTACATTTGGGTAGTTTCACTCATCCATCTGGATAGCCTGAAAATAACTGATTTGGCTTCTAAGTGTCTTCTTATAACTCTAAGTGTCTCAGAACTTATACTCTACTTTAAGACTTTAAAATTTAATTTACTGTTCATTAAAGGCTTCTTTCTCATACTCTCCTCAGCAAAATGTTATTGTCTGGTTGCTTTTGGAAATTCAAGGATCATGACAGAGCTCTTATACTACCTTCTCGAATTTCAGCCATTTTACCTAACAGCGAGAAAAGAAATAGGAGATGAGCTGCTGCAGGGGTTTTTTTCTATTCTGTATTCTTGCTGATACAGGGAGATAGATCTGTTTTTGTACACTTAGACTGAAATCCAATGTGATCTGTGATTGTCTTAGTTTGAGGAGAAAA
>VWZD01004224.1:24683-91008 GCA_013396695.1 Sakesphorus luctuosus | reverse complement strand
TTATTAAGTACATTTCCCTTGATAGTGAGAAAATATCAGACAAAATGTACTTATGCAAAATTATTTTTCCTGCTTTGTGTGCTCATCTTAGGCATTGAATGAGCTTAGGATGTAGAGTGAAAGTGGGAGCTGTAAGAAGAGCATGTGATTAGGTAACTGAAAGCTGTTTCCTGATTCCCAGAGTGACAGAATTATGGTTTTACAAAAAAATCCAAATACAACAGTTTCTTATATCTGTGTGGTTTACCTAATCTAATCTTTTCAAATTTCGTCTTTCATTATAGAGTTTTCAATGAGTTGAATTAAGGTCTTTCTTTAAGGAGAAGGGTTAAAAATAAATGTAAATAAATTAGGTCTTCAACTTTGGAGACATTCAGACATTGAAGTGGATAAGGTTTTGAACAAAGTGATTTAACTTCGCAGTTAGACCATGATCAGAGGATTGAACCAGAGGACCTTCAGAGGTCCCTTCCAGCCTCAGTTATGTTGTGTTGTGTGATAATAAATCTTTCCTGAATAACGTCAAAGAAGTGAACATCATCCTTTTTACCTCTTTTTTAACAGAAATTAATATGTAAATTATAATTTCTGCTTTGTTATAGGTAGTTGCAAGGTAGAAGTGGAAGATGCACTACTGGACTTAGGGTTCAAATAAGAAATTAGGAATAGATTACTTCTCCCCACTTTTATTTCCCTCCTTGTATTTATTCCCGGTACTTCCCTCCATGCCATGATTAAGGTTGGGAATTGGAACTGAAAGGCTGATCAGAGCCTCTCAGCTTTCCCTTTTCTTACATCTCTTCCTCAGTCACTGATTTATTTCCAGTTCATCATTTACCATTGTTGCTGTTGCCAAGGCATTGGCTTCAGCCCAGCCCACAGATTAGGATGTTCATGTTCAATTTATTATCTTGGTCAGTTTGCTACATCTTTCCTGAGGAAGCAAGCTACAAAAAAAGAAATCTTGGCAATCCATTGATTATGTCACAACCACACCTGAGCAGAATGGCAGAGGAAAAGAAAATACAGTTTTCAAACCCCTGGATTTTTTTCATATCCAATTTCAGATTCCAAAACATAATGGCAACATTAGAGATCTCAGAACTTCCAAGATATTCCTCAAAATAAATTTTAATGAAACATGTCAGGCAAACCAATCAGAAAGCCACTATCGGATCACTTGATGATAAATAGACTAAGTAGGAAATATATTTAGTCACTAAATAAGCCATGAGATGCCAAAATTGTGATTTGCAGTTAGACTTGGAATGTTTATACATACATCTACACACACATGCACGCACACAAACATATATGGGAGAAAGATATAATATTCCCTAAGCCTAAACTAATAACTATTTTTGCAAGATTACTCTGCAGTTTTCTTACAAAAGATCTACTGAGGGTAGAAATTAAAACAAACAAACAAACAAACAACAACCAACAGAACAAAAGAATAAACAAAAAAAACCCAACAACTAAAACAACAATAACAAAACTCTAAACCCAACAAAGACTTGGACAATGCAAATGGTAGTTTATGTAACACAGAATTTTGATATTGGAGTGAAATAAAAGATGTGATTTCATGTAAATTCCAGAAGATTGATTAAAGTACCATTGTACAATAAATTATTATCAGAAATCATATATGGAAAGGCAGATTTTTTGTTAGTAGGATTAGGTTGCCAATTGATTAAATGTAGTGTTTAGCACAGAAAAGTGTGCACATGGCTGTGCAGCACAGGAATGGGTGAACTACTCCCACATCTGCTATTTGAACTCTTTGACTGAATTGTCTCTGTATATAAGTGTGTTTGTGCACATCTATGTAAATGTGATCATGTATACAAGTATACGTGCATGTGCACATTGCCCTGATATGACTTCCCGCAGTGGGAACTTTAGACACCAAGATGCAGTGGTTTTCCCTTTAGTCTTTAGTCATCACTAACAGCAAAGCTCATGCCAAACCCAGGCTTCTGCATTTTGCTACTGAGTGACTGCTGATTCCAGATGCCTTGGGGAGACTAACCCTTTTGTTACATTCTCTGCTGTGGGGGTGCTGAAAGCATTTTGGTGTCTGGTAACTAAGCTATATTGACTGAGGAGTCAGAAAAATTATTTACCATTTTTTGCCTTGCTGGTTTTTTTTCCCATGACCTGTTACAGTCAGTTATGTAATCACATTTTCACTTACACAAGCTGTTTTTTTGGAAGTCTGCTGTCACAAAATGTTTTTCTAACACCCCTAGTTTCCCTTCCGCACAGTCTAAAAGGAAAATTTTTGTATCGTTCTTTAAAGCAGAAGGTCATAAGTAAGGTCAACCTGGAAGATTAAAACAAAAACCAACCAAAACTTTAAAACACCTAATCTAATATTTGCTTGTGGTTCTTGGCCTACTGCTGCCTTCAGAAAACACTCCTAGAAAATATCCTTGTATAATGTTACTTATCTGGCATTTCTAGAGAACATTATTTGCTTGCATTCAGTAATTCATTCTTAATTGCAAAAGAGCTTTCAAGCTCTCAGATGGAAAGCAATATAGAACTGCAAAACATTATAATTAATAATACATGTGAAAATTAAATGTTCTGTGAAGCCAAGGTAACAATTTGTTTATATATCTGTCTGTTCAACCCTTTTTTTGCTACATTTCTTAGGGAGATTTGTGGAATTGAAAAGTAATTTGTATCGCCAAGGTGCTCTTCCTAAGCTTTTATTCTCTCTTTTCAATGAACCACTTTCAAAACTCATGCTTTTGGAAATGCTCAGCTTCTGTGCTGTAAATGGCTGTGCAATAGGAACTGTGAAAAATGTGGCTCATGAACAACTGATAAATTGGTGAAAAATATCTTAAGCTTGTTTTCATCTTCTTATTTACCTGTAGCTTATTTTTACTCCTTTCCAAGTAAAAATAAATATCAATTAAAAGTTATTTTCTTTTGCAAAAGTGATTTTTCGAAAATATATCGAATTAGCTTTCAGCTAATCAGCTAAGCAAAGAATTAAATAATTCCACATACATATTTCAACACGTCTTTATCATCAATGTTCATATGCTTGCCTTAAAATCCCTATATTTTTTAAATTTATAAATTCAGAAAAAATAGTCATTATGCCATACATAACTCTAGCTAAGAGTCAAAATCTGGATTCCATGATGCATATAAAATTGCATCATTTATTAAAGCATTATATTTTTATGCAGAAATGAATTTTTTATATGCAATGTCTAATATGAAATAAAATGGTCTATTTTGTTAACTAAGTTGGATGTAATTTTAAATTTTACTTTATTTAAGCCTAATTTATTCTCAGTGGGCTACTTTGAAAAACTATATAGGAGGGAAAAAATAAACATATCTTATTGAAGAAATCTCTAATATAAAAAACCCTGTTTGGATATCTTAACAGCAACTGAAGGTAACACATTCCAGTAGAAGCTGTTTTACTGTTTACAGGAAAAAAAATCAAAGTAAAAAAATTTGTTAATTTAAAAACTGTTAAAGCAAAAGTTAATATAAGATTTTAGTGAAATACACCATATACAATGTTTTTCATGCTATCTCACCATTATTAATGATCCAAAGAGAAAAAGAAATAACTCCTGCAGAGAGAACACAGGGGTTAAGAACATGTGGCATTATTTTCACTGAAATAAGATATTCTTATTGTTTTCAAGTAACCACATTTTCCTCTTTAGATCATTACAACTTCTATTAAAAATACAGCCAAAGTATTTGAAACAAAATGTATACAATGTGTTGCCATATGAATGTTGCATACTGTGTTCATACAGTGGTGTTGGCCAAGATGGCAGCATTTAATACTGGAGTTATTTACAGAGTGTGACATCACAGTCAGTCTGAATTTTCACAAATGTTTGAGTGCAGTCAAAATTTCAAAACAGATATGGCTGAAAAAATATGTATAATGAGATCTTATCAATGTAATTGGAATTATTTTAGGGAAATGAACTTCTATATTTAAATTAAATTCAATTTTCTGTAATTTTGAATGTTGTAATGTAAGATATTTGTAAGAGTAAATTTGCAATGCAAAATTCTGACACATTCTGAAAATTCTTAATGTCTCTATGAAAAAACTGAAAAATGCTTTAATCTGTTAGATAAAAAACAAACACCCCCCCAAAAAAAAACAAAACAAAACCACCACCAAATCAAAAACATATGGAAAATTTCTCACTTGCACTTAACTTTATGAATAATACTAAACTCATCACAGAACTCAGCTGTAAAAATAAATATTGGGATGAGGCATCCATAGCTAACTAAGTTTCATATTCTCTTCTGCCAGAGTTCAGCAGCTCTTGCAATAGGCATATTTGGAACTATGCCACCTTTTGAACAAATACCACCTGTCTCTCTGCTGGAGACAAGGAGACATCTATCAGGCTTGAGAGGTTTTTAATCTTCTAAATAGAGTGAAAAAACTTTACCTGAGTTGGAAGCAAGGAATGAAAGGAATTCCCTGCTAGTTAAACTCCCCTACTTTGTTATAATGTCCATTTCATCATCTAATTAATAAACACACTGTTCTAATAGTTTCCAACAGATTCAAAGTACTGTCTATACCATCCACTGTCTTAATGGACTTGTTGGACTGGCTGCCTTCTCCTAGTCTGGCTCCAGACTTCTCTGTGGTGCTATGTTTTTAACATCTACTGTTGTTTTCTTGTTCCTTTTTATCTCTTTAGTAAAATGAAACTGTAAATTTTCTTTGAATAAGCTGATCAGAAGTTGTTCAAAAGTCAGAATTTATTTTCAATAACCCAAGGGGAAAAAATAGAGGAAAAGAAAATAGAGTTCTAATTCTGATTACAAAGTATAGATTTGTCAAAGAAAGGAAAGTTTCAAGTGACTTTTGCCCTCTTACCCACAGGTGATTCAACCTGACATCAGCTGTGTGAGCTGTGAGTAATGCTTACAGGGAATTAGGATCAGCTTGAAGTCTCCTGGTAACTTCTCTGAAGGCATCAGAGGAATTCTCTAGATTGGAACTGATATCTCTAAAAAGTCAGAAAGCTCTGCAGAGTTCAAGATCTTCAGGTCAGTCTTATCTCTCTTAGTCTACTGAAGAACCTCACCAGCTTTCAAGCAGTGGCCATCTTCCTTGGGTAACCTTCCCCGTGCAACACCATTTCTCCCTCTTACCAAGCTATTTATGGCACAGACCAGTGAAGTTCCATCATCAAGTTGATCTTGCAAAAAATGTAGACCATACCAGGGAACTTTTTCCCATTTCTGTCTGAAAGTTTCACTAAATAACCCAACTTGATTCAGATGATTAAAAACTTGGGTAAGTCAGTCCTTACCAGTGAGGATTTCTTTATGATGCTGTAGACCATGATAGATGTCCTTTGCAGACACTTAGTCCTAGACTTTCTCAGTGTCTCTTCAGTGAAACTACAGGGGAACAGAGAATACATATGAAGTTTTAACAAAAATTTAGCTGCTTAGAAATAAATCTTTTGCTACCCAGAAAAATCCACACAGAATCATTTACATGAGCTCTTTTTTCATCATAAAAGAAATGAGAAATAGATGCTACGTAGACAAAAACTGCTTCAAGCAGATCTTTCTCAATTCACCAACAGAAGGAATAGAAAACTCATTCCTCCTAGGATGTAATTGCACATTACAGTAAATTTTTTCTGATCCATAATATATTCTGTGATTATTCCACAGGTTTTAACAGGAGAGAGAAGAACATCTTGGCTGTAGCATTTTCACATATTGTTGTGGATTGCAGTTATTTTCCTATGCAAGAAGCATAGGAAAAATGCTTCTTCAATTTTAAATTTTTAGGGTAAAAATGCAGCCAGAATTAATTACCTCAGACCACAAGCTGTACTGAAGGTGGATCTGGGAGGAATAGGATAGATTTGACTTCTGGCAGAACTTGCCAAAAATTTTTCAATATAAGAAATTAATCTTTGTCAACAATTACTATGACAGGCAAAATTGGCTTAAATGATTGATCTACTCTCCCAGTGACATAACAGCTGATGAACCTGGCCATACAGGGTATGAGGTCAAAATGGAAAAGATAATGAATGGCATTATGCAAATATATATAAAGTCAAAGAGTGGGGGGAAAAATCAATTTTAACAGTGAATTCTCTTAAGAATGGCTGTTCTGACAGTGTAAAGGGACATATTAGATACCTTGTGAAGCTAATCCCTTCCTAGTTTTAACACAGAAAGCTGCTGCTAACAGGAGTTATAGGGATGTTTGCATTAAAAAAGCTGATTTTTCTCCCAGTGAAACAGGTTATTTACAGCAGAAATGCAGTTGCGCAAGAGCCACAGTGAGGATTAACAGTTTGGAAAGGATGAACAGAGTATGGTAAAACTATTTTGTATGAGATAAAAGTTAATTATGTATACATGACACAAGACTTCTGCTCTTGAAAAGTATTAATCCATTAGACTTGGGATTGTCCCCACACTTCAGGACCTGATCAACCCCTGATTGCTCCCCAGCCTGTAGTGGAGTGTGCTGGTTTTGGATGGAGTAGAGTTAATTTTCTTCATAGTCACTCATATGATGCTGTGTTTTGGATTGGTCCTGTGCTTTGCATTTTTGCTGAGTACAGGGTTGATAATACAGAGATGTTTTCATAATTGCTGAGCAGTGCTTACACAGAGCCAAGGCCTTTTCTGCTTTTCTTACTGCCACACTGACAAGAAAATTGGGGCTGCATGGGAGACTGGGAGGAGACACAGCCAGGACAGGTGACCCAGAGTGAGCAAGGAGACATTCCAGACCTTCTGGTGTCATGCTCAGTATATAAAGCTTGGGGTGAAAGAGGAAGGAAGGGAGGAGGCTTGCAATGATGGCATTTGTCTTCCCAAGCGTGGTAGTTTTGGCCTTAGTTTTAGCTAGGCCTTATCTAGGCCTCAGTTTTTAGCAGGCCCAAAGGATGTGATATAGATTAGAAGGGACAAGCATGACCTGACTTAAGCAACCAGAGAGGTATTTCATATCATCTGACATCATCAGAAAGCATCAAGAGTTATAAAAAGACAGAGGAGAAGCTTCTGTCTCTTTTGGTCTTTGCCTTGGGCTGGTGAGGACACACTGCCTGCCTCTACCGAGATTAGGCCTTGCCACCATCCGCACTGTGTTATCTAGGGAGGTGAAAGTTTTCTTGTATATTTTGCTCCTCTCTTGCTGGGAGTTTTCTGTGGAAGAGTTGTTGCGAGGGAGGTTTTGTGGGGTTTGGGTGGTTGTAATCTGTATTATTGGGTTGGGCAACTCAGGAGTTATTGTTGTTAGTCTGGTTTTCTTTTCTCACATTTGTATATATATATGTATTATATCATATTCTGCTTTTGATTGTCTTTCTTTTGTATAATATAAGAAGCTTGCTCCTTCATGTTTTGGGGTTTTTTCTCCCCCTCCTTTTCCCTTGGTTGAAGGTGGGGGAGGCGGGGGGAGGGACCCTTTCTCTCTGTGTTGGGCAGTTGGCATTTTGCCAGCTCAACCTAACACACCAAGTCACCCTTATGCGTGGTGGAGCCCGGCTCTCCTGGAGATGGCTGAACATCTGCCTGCACATGGCAAGAAGTGAACTAATTATTTGTTTTCTTTGTTTATGTGCACGGCTTTTGCTTTTCCAATTAAAATGCCTTTACCTCAACACACAAGTTTTCTGACTTTTATTCTTCCAATTCTCTCTCTGGTCCTGCCAGTGGAGGAGTGACCCAGTGGCTGCATGGAGCTTGATTGCTGGCTGGGGTTAGACCACAAGATTGGGTAAAACTGAAATATACGTGAGCCTTTCACCCCATCACTGAAAAATAGTCCAGCCCTTCTGATCTGTGGTTAACCTTAGTTTTCTGTATAAGAAGAATGAAGAAATATAAATAGCAAAGACAGCACTACAAATGAACCTTAAAAGTCAAAGCATTGATACAGTTCTGGATTTTGTGATCAATATAGATGCTTACATACAAGCTTGTTGTATGAGAAATAGTTTTGAATGTCTAGTTTATAGAAATCTTTTAATTTGTTTACTTATGTGTGTAAAAATAAGTAAGACTCCAGTGATTACACCCTATGCTTATCAGAGGTAATTACACTTTACATTTGCAAGAAACACAGTACTTCTGTGAAGTTTGAATCTGCAGTGAATACACAGTGGCACTAACATTAGTGAGAAGCTTTGAACTATGCACTGTAATCAGAATTTTCATCATTTGACATGGGACAGCCACAGTATTTTACTTCCTCTAATGTCGGATTAGGTAAGGCTGCTGTGTTTGTTAGGAGTTTTTGCTACCAGTGCTAGAGGTTTTCTCAGTATTTTCACTACCTCAATAAAATAAAAAAGCTTTAGAAGGACTCACAAAATTGACTGTGATCTTCCGTTTAGTTTCATTTTATGAGTAATTCACTTTCAGGCAAAATTAAACACCCTTTTAAAAGCCATGCCTTGCAGAGTCTGATTTCCATTCCACAGTTACTATTGTATAAATTTATTTTGCATAAGCCTATTTTCTCAAGTAATACAAAGCACTCGAGACACAGATCACGACATTGCCATGCTCGGTGTGCTTACATTTTCTAAGATCAGAGAGCAGGCTGTCAAAGCAGTTAGCACATGTGCTTATTCAATTCAGCATTTCTAGGGTTTTCCTTTAAAGTGTATCATCTCTCAAGCATAATCAAGAAGGAAATTATCTTGTCAGGACCATCAGATTAGTTTTCCTCTCTAGAAGCTTGTAGGTTTCCAGAGTGTTTTGTTTTTCCCCAATGCAAATCATGCTGCCCTCCCCTTCTCTTCTGTTAGTTCATTTTGAGCAGAATTGGAAATTAAATTCAGAGTTAGATATGCATCCATGTTTCAGCAGCAAGTAAGATCTGTTCCAGGTCAAAGACTTCTAACATTAGATTTCTGGGATTTTTATTTCCCCATTTTTTTCCTTTGCCACTGAAATTATTATCCTTCTTTCTTTAGTATTTTGGCCATTAGTTGTAAGTAGCTGGGTTCTTTTCTTTGAATGCAGAGAGGTGAGAAACAACAATATAAAATGCAATATGAAAAGGAAACTGTAGAGTATGCTCTAGGAGATCTAAATTGCTCAGCAGATGCTGTTTGTCAGAATTATTTGAATGGGAAAGAGGCCTAAAAATGACCTCTTAGGTAAGGTTACTGACCAGGACAGCTGAAGTAGCTTGTTAAGGGACTCTTGGATGGAGAATGAAGAGCTAGAACACATTTCTTTTAGCTATTAAGCTCTGGATGGGCAGCAGCATAATGTAGCTCTGAAACCAGGGAGGAAAAAAAAAAGATTAGGTAAAATATATTTTATTTGCTTTAAGAAATGTGCCTTCCCTTAGAACAGTCAAATAAGTTAGGACCAACATTGTCAAAGATAATGTGCTTCAGTAAAAGAGTAGAAAAGTATGAATAATAAACAGTTGTAAGAAAGTAACATGGACCTCTGTGTCAGCAAATAGCTAGGTTTCCAAAGGGTCTCATTTTCTTAGTCTGGAATTAGGATGCTTCCATACCTTGTTTGACTTTGGTTTGGAAGGGCAAAAATTGTACTTCTGCTGGCTTTGTTCTGGGTCTGCAAAGGAAATGGGAAAAGGAAACAAAGGGAGATCCTGTATCAAGTTTATTGCATTTTGTATCACTTGATTTTGGATCCTTGTTTCAGTTCTGTCCCAAAACCTGCTCCTGAGCAGTTCTGCTGCCTCTATGTATCTTAAGGTAGAAAAAAATGGCAAAGGGGAGTTAGTAGTACTTACATCCTTTATGTGGGAAGGGGTACTGTAAATCTAGCATGACACCTTTCTTCTGAAGAAAAGTCAAAAGCATGTTATTAAATATTTTACCATTTTTCTTAAAGGAAATATTTCTTTCAGTCCTCATGAGGTTCTTTTGCTCTGCTGAGATGGAGCATTTTTACATGTAAGGGGCACTGAGTGTATTGGTAGGTCAGTGCCCTCATGCAGGAATTCTTTTCAAAGGTCAGCTTCTCTAGAATCAGGACAAAAATTGTCTTGTCTTGTCATTGTCAGTCAGTTTAACACCTGACAGTTCTTTCTACTGGCCTCCTGAGCATTGAACATGCTACAAGCTGGTTATTACGCTTTTAATAAGACATATAGCCATGATTGGTTGCATCATTATAATCTGGTCATGAAGTTCAATAAGTCTTTTATCATAAGGCAATGACAGAAGCAATACTGTGAAAGGTGTTCATTTAAAAACTCCTCTTTTTATCATGCTAGAGGGTATAACAGCATTCCTAACTTCAAAACCTAAGTGGATTGAGATCTATTTAAATGTAATAAAGCAGAAATAATCTTTGTTCTTATTTCTCTTTAGACTCTTAAGATTTCAGATGTAACCTCTTCAGTCATTTTTACATGATCAAAATATTCTAGTCTTCTATTTTCTTGCCAATCTTACACAACAACTGAATAAAATATGAATTAGTAATTTGGACATTAGACTAAAGGGCTTGAGAAAACCTGTGTACACGCATTGGATTTTCTCTGTGAGTTTACATTTCTTAATCTTTTCAGGGCTTTGGTTCTTCATTTGCAAAATCAGGATTTGATCAGTTTCTGCCTCACACAAGTAAGGCCTATGAAATGCCTCAATATTAAAATCTCCATGGCTGATAACCTAAGTAAACAGCAAAAAGTCCTTACACTGGTAGTTAGAGCTTTAAGAAAATCACCATATGTTTTGGGACTCACAATAATGCTATACAAAGTGGCAGCATGACAATACCGGCTATGTTTGCATATCTTCAGGACAGGCTCCCTGGAGGAAGCCCATGTTTCAAAATGTCCTGAAAAAAGATGCAAGAGAAATTAGGAACTCCTTGACATTTAATTGTATTTGTTTATGAAGAAAAAGAGAAAATTATTGCTTTAGTTTAAGGGGTTTACTGAGGAAGAATTTAATACACTGCATGAAAAAATGCTGGAAACTGTGAGGCATTTCTTCAGATGTTCATGCTGGTGCTTCCCAGGAAGTGAGCATTAAGACAATCATCTGGGTTTGTTTATCTGTTTGCTCACCCACACCAGTATGGTGGGGTCCTGAAATGAGAAAGGATCTAGTGTTTAGGGGCTTGTCTCTTTTGAGACTCTTCTCTAACAACTTAGCCAATGAGAACAGTCCTCAGGAAAAAGTACATTGGAAGAAAGAGCCTGTTTTGGAGTTAGTAAGGCCTTGGAAGCTGATGTGTTTGGACTCTTTTTCACCATGACAGGGTCTGGTTCCAATGTGCCTAAAACACCAAATTTCCTTTACCTCAAATAAAACCTGAGGCAGAAATAGTTCAAGATAAATACTTCACATCTAGAACAACGTGGTTGCAGTGGTTGCACCTGAAGTATCCATTCATTTATTTGTTTTGTCTCTTCAAGGTACTTTTTAATGTATTCCTTATTGTGGGTAGTTCTTAGGGATGTCAGTGTTGGAAATAAAAATTCCAGGGTTTTTCTTGAAAATTCCATATAGATGGAGTTAAAAGCAAGGGGGAAAAAAACCCAACAGAAATAAACAGAAATAAACTCAAAATTAGCGTTAACAAATTGATCACAAATAGATTTTTAGCTGTTTAGTATTCTCAGGTAGGTAGGCATTTCTGCTTCCTTCCACACATCAGTAGGAAGCAAAGAAAGTGCTTAAAACTTCCTCTTTACTTTTATGTTCTTTTTCATCGTATGTTGTTGTGATCCTTTAAAAACTAATTCATGCAGTCATGATTTGGGAAATAATATGTACTATTTGAAGACAAAGTCAAGAAATTCCATTCTGAAGGTTGGGTGGGTTTAATTTTCTTTTCCTACTCTCTGGGTCATATTGATCATAGTTCCTCAGTAATCATGAAATGTGTTACTTAAAAACAACAGATGAACGAAAAAAGGGAAGACAGGAAGCAGTATTTTGCTAAAATCTTATGTATTTATTGTCTCTCAGAGCTTTCTTAATAGTCATTAATTTTAATTAAGTGATACAAATATGGATAACTCTTTCTGTTAATGGGTTATGCATAGAAAAAGAGAATAAAGACTCCCTCTGAAACTTTGATCAGTCTGTGTACTTTGATGGAAAATCAATGTATTGGATCTCAGAGCCTCTTATTCTTGTTGAATATGCATACCATAGTTTAGCAAAAACTAAAATAAAAACCATGTGGACAGAAAATCTTGAGATGTCTCCAACTTTTAGTTACTCGTCAATCTCTGGGTCTCTGTCAATGCAGTGTGAACCTAATACAAATGCAAAACAGTAGGGTGACTGCAGACCAATGTCATAGCTGTAATATCTCCCTAGAACAAAAATCATACACATGTGCCTGGACCGTTGAATAAAAGAAGACAACCAGCTTGAAGCCCAGGAGTGCAGCTAGGAGTCACCAGAAGAACTGATACACCAAATGTTGCACAGACATGTTTTATACAAATTAAGAAATTGAGCTTTTAACGTTGAGCTCTTTCCATGCTATTCCATCAGAAACAACCTCCTTATTTCATTCTGTCAAGACATTTTCCACAATGTCTCCTAAGGAGTGAAAATGCAGAAATAAGTCTTTATAAAGGTACACTAAGCAGTACATACAAGAACTCTCCTGGTTATCAGTTCCAGCTGTGATTTTCTTAGGAGGCCTACCTTCTCTGTCCTTACCTCCTTAAAAACTAGGCTTATTTGAATAGGTACCACTAAGATTTTTTGAGTTTTCTTCAGCAAATCTTCACCTCATTAATGAATAAACGTCATGCAATGTCTCATTTTAAACTAAATCAGTATAGTTATTCACTTTCTAATGTGGTGATTAATGAATATAGCTGCCTAAAAATGAAGTTCATAAGGACTGAGGTGATTTAGTCAAGTGAAACCTCTCCCTTTAGTTTAAAAAGTGATACACCAATAGTACTGAAAGTTGTGGTCATTATAGTGGGCTAGCTCTCTGATAATAATAAAATGCTAGGACCAAAAATCAGGCATTACTAAAATGTTAATGGTACTTGTCATTGTAATCAGGCCAGTGATTTTTAATGAGGAATCCAGCTTGCACAATTTAATTGTGAAACTGTTAAGGATATGCTGCTAGGAATGTGACTGTATGTCAACAAGACAAAGGCCTGACTCCTGCACACTGCAATTTGTTTGGAAATTTTTCACTCAGAATATGTGTATTAGTACAAGGCAGATGATAGTCTGAGTAATGTAGAACTTGGTAGTATTGTAATAGCAACAGTCATTCAAAAAGCATCACACAGAAGAAAAATCTAACCTGTAAACCTTCCAGAAGATTTAGAAAAAAACCTCAAGACTTGGGGTGTATCAATGTGTTAGGACAACTGGAAATAAAGAGAGAGAGATTTAGAAAGAAAAGAAGAAAATAAATTCAGTTACATTATTGATTTGGGAACTATAAGAAAAAAGTTTGAGTTATACCTTGTCCTTCTCAAGAATGCTGGAAATAACATAGCACAGTAAGTACTTACTGCACAGATCTTGTGCAAATTAAGCAGTTTCTTCAGAACTGCAGTTTCACCTTTGTCAGTTACTGAATGTACCAAGAGCCTGAATTAACTCAAGATAACCTTGTATAGATGAGGACAAAACCAAAACACCAGGTATTAGGTTTTCCCTGCAAGTAGAAAGTGAGGACTGACCTCATGACTCCTGATAGTTTAAGAGATGTCACTCTAATAGCTCCATTTCTCTTCACCTTTGCCAAGAGGGTTTATCATCCAAAGTGGTATCTAGGAAACAAAGCATGGTGAGTATGGATGCTCTCTGTAAGGTTCCTGAATAAAACAGCTCAGCTGCTGAAAAGTTCATTTATACCATTTCATCACGAACTAATAAAACTGCATCAAAGTGCAGGAGTCACAAGACCTGAGGCCAAAGATGTCTCAAGTGATAGCTATTTCTTTGGTAGAGGTGGCTTGTCTCATGACCTTGCCTTTGCTATGTGGCATTTGGAACACTGGCCTCATTCAGGATTGTCAGTCTCTCTCTATATCTGTGTGTAGATAGATAGATAGATAGATAGATAGATAGATAGATAGATAGATAGATAGATATAGAGATATATATCACAAGTTGAGACATTATTATTTCTACATAATATATAAATGGCGATAGCATGGGCTAGTCACATCTGTGTGAAGTTTTAATCTGCTGTGAGAATCTCTATCCAAATAAGCTTTGTGCAAAAGCATTATACCCTATGAAATGCCATGTGGAAAAAAATGGATGTGTATTTTTCTTCGTCTTGATCTGTAACCAGCCAAGAGGAGAGACTTCTTAACTGCCACATAAGATCAAATCAGCAGGATTCTTTTCCCAAATAAGTTATCTCTTTCCAAAAATGATGGTTGAGATCCAATAAAGCAGAATAATGGGAGGTGATCTTATTTAAAAAAAAAAAAGTGTTATTTGGGATTTTTTTGATTGGTTGGTTGGGGGTTTTTTTAGAACAGGACTTAAGGTCTACAGATGGGATCTTGTAGATTAAAGTAATTTAAGTGTTCAATATAAACTGGCTTTGAGTTGCCTTATCTCGACAAGCACTGCCACACTCACCAGCATGCCTTCTGTGTGACAGATGAATAAAAATTTATATCTTGCTTCACAGAGTGTGGTAAATATTAATTGCTCATTGTGACTTCCTAAGATAAGAATTTCAAAGCCCATGTCCTCCTGCAGCACTTACTACTTGAGAACAAATATGTAGCAGGGTCAGCAAACTGTCACACCTTCTTTCTTCAGATTGTATAGGAATCAACGTTCTGACAGCTCACCACCTGCAGAGCCAGCCTGACCAGAGCAAATTCACAGAACCAGGACTTAATATTTTTCTGTATGCAATGGTGATCCAAGTATTGTGAGCAGAAGTAAAACTTTAACCATGAGGGCAGCCCTAATGAAATGGGAACAGGAAGACAGGCTGAGTCTCACAGAGAACAATTCTTGATCCTTCTAATATCTGTATGTATTATGCAAATGTTTGTAGTGTCAATACACAGCTTTAAAACAGAGGAGCAGGGGTTCAGTCGAGAAACTGGTAGCCACAGCAGATCCACTCAACAAGCCACACTATATCTCTGATGACAGATTTAGTTTGCCTTTGTAGAGTCTCCTAGAGGCTGTTATGGGAATAAAATCATCATGCTGTAAAGGCTTTGAGAAGTCCTAGTTAGTACTTTTCCATATTCTACAACTCTGCCAAGAACAAATGACCAGTGAATTTATGTTAATTTTACAACACCTGTAATGAAGCCATGTCCAGTTAGCAACTAAAAGAAGCTGTGTCATTTGGCACACATTTACTTTTGTTGACTGAAAGAGCAAAGAAAGTATACCTTTTGGAGCTTCTGCGATTGCAAGTCTACAATTACTAAGTTTCAATTTTTTTACTATTTTTTTTGTACCACAAAGGAGTTACAGTATTATGTATGACAATGATTTGTAATAAAAAGGATAGAAATAAAATTTTTCCTTAGTTATATTGTAAAGTATGATTAGCAGCAAGTGATGGACAGTATCATTCTTTATGACTGTACAATTGTCAAAGGCGAAGAGAGAAAACTTGATTTTAATTTAAAGAATTTATTTTATATATGAACTATAAGAATACAGGCTAAGTCTTGCATGAAATAAGATGTAGGTGGAGGTTTTCTGCTGCTTCATGCACCTGTAAATTTATTATGAAAATATTTCTTTGTGACCACATTCAACTGGAAAAGGAACCAGGGTGGTCTGGAGAAAAAAAGAAATAAGAAAGAAAAAAAATGAAGGAAAAAAAAGAAAAAAAAAAGAAAATTTAAACCTTAATATGGGTTAGTTTGTTGATTTTACTTTCTCCTTAAAATTTTCCTCATTACAAAGATATTTACAAAGAAAAGATCTTTGTGTACTTGAGATTTTTCTGTGTCAGTTCTGAATAAGAAGACAAACATCTAAAATGTCCTATATTTATACTTTCAGAAAGAATTTTTTTGTGAGCAACAGTACTAATTCTGTAATCATGAATATAGTTGCAGTTCTTTACTACTATCAGCAGTCCTACTGAAATCTGTGGCAATGTCAACATTTGACATTATTTGAAACAAGGTCACAGAGAATATCTTTTACTGAATCAACTTGAAGTTGCTTGAAAATTCTAACATGCTCTTGGATTATTTAAAACAGCTTTCTAGTTTCAGAAGGGAGATAATGTATGATAGCTGCATTACATCTGCAATAACATTACCCCTTTAACCATATTTAAATAAGTGACTGAAAGCCTGAATCTTGATAAAAATTATGCTGCTTTTTTCTTTTTTTTTTTTTTAAGTACTGTTTGTTTAAACAGCTTTCGAATTCACATTGGTGCCCTATTTCCACATTATCCCTTCATGTGCAGAGCTATAAATGTAAATGAATCACATTGTGAACCTGAGTTAGTAAATAACAGAGATGAAAAATAACCTTAATAGAAAAACGCTATCTTACTTTTAAATCAGATGTGAATCCCATCCCTCAACATCTACCAGCACAACTGAGTAGGAAGTATGATGATAAAAATAAGCAGGAAGGAGCAAAGGTTAAGGTTTCTTAAACTGACACTGTTATTGAATAAATGGCTCATGAAATTCCACCCTGGGCTCTATCTATGTCTTAGAGAACTCCCTTCTCATCTGCTTAGCTAGCAGCACCTGCAATCATGTTTTTAGATGCAAAAATAAACTTCATCCAGCTGAAACTGCAACGAAATTCTTGATTATTCCAGACCAAATTTTTGTTAGGAAATCAGGATTAATAGCTCTGACCCTTATAACGGCTGTACTGGAATTTTTGAAAGTTGATGAAATTGTGACTCAGGGATGGAATTTATGTGTGTACATGTGGGGAAGGGTAGCTAGTAGAGAAATGTGTAGCCTTATATTATGGGCTACTAAATACAGAACATGACAAAACAATGATGGGAAATGGGTCCTGTACAACCCCACCTTAATCCAAGTGAAACTGAATCTTGGTTTGCATCATGAAAGACAAATACTTCCCACCGTATGTTGCCTCTTAGCACCCTTCAGGGACGTTTGTTCACAGCTGACTCAAAGAAGAGTACAATCTGTTGAATCATCATTCAGTCTTTCATAAACAAGTAAGTAATCTGTGAAAAGCTTCCATATGACTAAGAAGTGTCTTCATTTTCTGTAAAGATGTCAGACATTATAAAGTACAATATAAGTGTGGAATTACTTGCTGAAAAAGGACATTGTGGTTTAGATATCATAATAAAACTATTCCTTGAGAACAGCTTTATTTTTTGAAGACAGAAGTGGTGAAAACAGAAGTATCTGCCATACAGACAAAGGCCCATTTTATAAATAGTCAGAAGTAACACTAAAAAAATCCCACATGTATGTACACACACAGCCATCCAGGACAGTGCAATATACATCAGTACTGTAAGTTGTTTCTAAGTGAGGGACAGCTCTGATGGTTTCATGAACTGCACTGATTTGAGCTACGCTGGAATTCCAGCCTTCTGACAGTTTCTCTGCAGTTATTCCTGGCACTGATACGTATCCCCAAAGTTCAAATGAAGACACATTCTGTGCTCTTATGTCAATAATACCTCTATATAAGGTATTATAAATAAAGTGACATCTAACAGACAAAAAACCTTATGGGAATGAAACCATGTCCCCTTTATTCAGCTTGTGGTATAAGTTGTTTCCTGAGAGTTTATTTTTAACTGATTGCCCTGATCAAAACTGAGAGTAACTTCCAGTTTAGCATGCTAAGAAGCAGATTAGATACCAGACAATTATTTCCTGTATTTTCACAGGTTGTTATTAAACTTCCCCTATTCAATCAGTTACTTGTGTTCCAGACCTTTATCTACCTTACCTCGGTGGTATTTTGAATATTTAAATTTCTGGATTCAAAAAACAAAAACAAAACAAAAACCAGGCAAATAAAAAAATCAGTCCCAGACTTCACAAAACTATTTGGAAAGTTTTTGCACACACATTGCTGTGTAACATCTATGAATTTGCTTTTCTATGACTGCTTTTCCTCAATCATTTAGAACTGTCATTCCGGGAGGTTGAGAGTACTGATTGAAAATCATGTTGCTACTTTTCTGTGTCCTAGCACTGCGTAGTTGTTCAAGTACAATCCTTGAAAAACAAAACAAAACAAAACAAAAAAAAACCAAACCAAACTGAACCAAAAAAAACAACCAAAAAAATAAAAAAACCCTAACCAAACAGGGGAGTTGTGAGCACTCAATTCATTGTAAGTGCCCTTTTTCAAGCAGATGCACCAGAAGTTGTTCACCTTAGCAAAGCTCTTTCAATAGCTGTATGTCCTCAGGATCACATGTACCCTTTCAAAAATTAGGAGATCATACAATATCACTCAGATTTTAAATACCTGCTGTCAAATCCCTTACCACCAAATTAAAGTTTCCTTTGAGCAGAATACTGTGGTGTCAGTCTGTCACAAGGTCATGTTCTTACAACAGATGTTGTTACTTTTGAAAGGGAAAAAGCGAGTCTGTAGAGTAAGATACTTATATAAAACTGTAAAAATGAAATGCAGTGAATCCAAAGCTGTATGTAATATGTGATATAGTAACAAGAAATCAATTCACTACATCTACAACATGTTGCTTAAAGAACTAAGCCCTTCACAACTGTTTTGGTTTAGCTTGGGAAACTGCTAACTGCTCAATAGTCCATCAGAGTCCTTCCACTAGAGAAAGAGAGGGAGGAGTTAAAAATAACTGAAGAAGAAGAAAAAACCCCAAACCCCAAAATGTCAAGCTTCTTACATTTGTACAAAACAGAGACCATTAAAACCAGAATATTATATAACACACACACACACACATTTATATATATATATATATATAAATGTGGAAAAGAACAACAATAACCACTGAGTCATCCACTTAAACAACACAGACCTCCACCACTGCAGCTCACAAAAGCACTCCAACAAACTCCCTCTGAAGGATACCTGGCAAGAGAGGAGAAAACCAACGACAAAAGAAAAAGAAAGTACTTTCCAAACCAAACAGCTGTGAAGTGGTGGCGAGGCCCAACACTCCCAGCAACAGTTATAGCAGGTCTGCTCAGCACCCAGCCATAAAGGGGAAAGAGAGCTAGGCACCTGTTACACTTTCTTTTATACTTGATTTGACATCAAAATGATATGAAATATCTCTTTGGTTGCTTCCGTCAGGTGATATTTGTCCCCTTAAATCTATGTCACACACTCTGGGTCTGAAAAAAAATGAGGTCTAGTTAAAACTAAAGCCAAAACTACCACAACTCCCAAAAGTTAACAGCTTTCTTTTCACCTATTTTCTTTTCTCTTCACAGGCTAACTATCTATTCATGCACAACCACATTTCAAGCTACCAAACTCACAAGGTACTTTTTGACACAAGAAGTTTCCAAGTATTGGCATAGAAAGCTGAACATTGAAAGAATAACAGGTAACGTCTTCTCTTGGAAGATATATGCAAAGGCTGGCTAAATATTAGTATTGTCCCTTAAGCAAAAATCCAAATTTAGATATATATCCATGGTTTTCAGGGATAAGCATAGGAAAGAAGAAAAAACCCACAGTATTATCTGTTGCATGAGACCTAAATGTATCCATGGGTTTTCCCCTTGTTTATGCTAAATTTTAACTGACAATAACAAAAATAAAACCAAATAAAATTACACAGTGTCTTGTGAGCTTCCTATTTACCATACAATTCTATTCCTATAATTACACTGGTCATTAAAATAAAATGCTAGCTCTTTGACACCAAAGTGCCCTGGGATACTGAAGAAATGAGGATTTCAGATTATACTGTGCTATTATATTAGTCTAAAGTTAAGATGTTGATAAATGAGCAAAATAGAACCTATTACTAATGGAGAAAAAGCCCAAGTAAAACTGTGTAGGATAGCACAGTATGCCTCTTACTGTAGTACCGCTCTCACTAGTTGCTCTCCCGGGAAAACCTGTGATGAATATCTCCAATTTGCTATCTGAAGAGAACAGTCTGTGCACTTGCCTAGTTACTCTAACTTCCTTCCCCTGAAATCATATTCTCCTCCTAATTCATCACCCAGCTCATTGTACTGATCTCCTAGAATAAAAATAAGAGCTACAATAGGCTGTGAATATTATACCCATCTCTGCTTAGTTTATTTACTTTTCCAAGGGAAACAAAGCCCAGTGTTTGATTAATTTTGTGCTAAATATCTTCTAAAAATGTGTAAGATTGTCCATCTGTGGTGGTTTGGTCTGGGCTGACTGCCAGGTGTCCACCAAAGGTGCACTACCAATTCCCTCCTCAATTGGACAGGGAAGAGAATATATAACACACGGCCTGTGGGTTGACATAAGGGCAGGGAGATATCACTCACCAGGTATTGTCACAGGCAAAATAAACTCGACTTGGAGAAAATTAATTCAATCTGTTACCAATCAAAATCAGAGCAAGGTAGTGAGAAGTAAAACAAATAATAAAACCACCTTCCCCCACCCCTCCCTTCTTCCTGGGTTAAACTTTACTCTCAGTTCTCTTCATTCTCACCCACAGAGGTTCAGGGAGATGGGGAATGGGGTTATGGTCATCACATGTTGTCTCTGCTGCTACTTTTTTCAAGGAAAGGAGTCCTTCCCCTGCGNATAAGGGCAGGGAGATATCACTCACCAGGTATTGTCACAGGCAAAATAAACTCGACTTGGAGAAAATTAATTCAATCTGTTACCAATCAAAATCAGAGCAAGGTAGTGAGAAGTAAAACAAATAATAAAACCACCTTCCCCCACCCCTCCCTTCTTCCTGGGTTAAACTTTACTCTCAGTTCTCTTCATTCTCACCCACAGAGGTTCAGGGAGATGGGGAATGGGGTTATGGTCATCACATGTTGTCTCTGCTGCTACTTTTTTCAAGGAAAGGAGTCCTTCCCCTGCGCCAGCATGGGGTCCCTCCAGTGGGAGACAGCCCTATCTGAATTTCTGCAGCCTGAGTCCTTCCCACAGGCTGCAGTTCTTCACTAACTGTTCCAGCATGCATCTGTTTCCATGGGCTGCAGTCCTTCAAGAACAGACCGTATGAGTGGGCCCCCCAGAGGTCAGAAGTTCTAACTAAACCTACCCTAGTATGGGCTCCCGTCTCCATAGGTAGAGCGGTTTTGCCAGAGCCTGTTCTAGAACAGGCTTCCCACTGGGTCACAGGCTTCTTTGGACATCCACTTATTCTGGCATGGACTCCTTGACAGGCTGCAGGTGCATCTTGGCTTCACCATGGATCTCCACAGGCTGCAGGGGAAACTCTGCTCTGGCAGCTGGAGCACCTCCTCTCCTTCCTTCCTCTCTGACCTTGGCATCTACAGAGCTGTTTCTCTCACGTACTCTCACTCCTCTCTTCTGTAGCCACAATTGCCTCTGTCTGATATTTTTTTTTCCTTTTTAAATACATTATCACAGAGACATTACTACTACTGCTGATCTGGTCAGCCTTGACCAGCAGCGGGTCCCTCTTAGAGCCAGCTGGCATTGGCTGTGTTGGACATGGGGCGTTTCAGACAGCTTCTCAGAGAAACCACTCCTGTAGCCCTCATAGTACTAGGACCTTGCTACACAAAGCCCATATGTAATCTCAGAGTCAGTGCCACATGATCCACCCTTTGATGTGCAAAAACCTCTGGCCAAGATTTTCACAAGGGGCTGTGTTCTTCAGTTCCCCACTTAAAGCACATTAAATGGTATTATTTCAGAAAATGCTTATCAGATTCTGTTTGAAAGCTGATAACTTGTGAAATGTCCCAGAGTAGATATTCTAGAATGTAGGGGCATCAGAATCACTAATTGTCATGATCTTATTAACCCCCACCAAAGATTTACAGTCTTCTTTCAAAGTACTGAAAATAGACTTGTGCCTAGCTTAGCAAATTCACATATTATGGATTGTTTTACTCCTCATCTGGTAACTGAATTTATAAAATCTTGCCTATTTCAAATATTATCTTGAAGTATTATATGCATTGCTAATCTAAAGTAGCTACTGTTTTGAGCTTAATTTTTTTAACCGAGTACTTTTGTCTGTTTCAGCTTAGGTAGAATTAATTTTCTTCCCAGTAGCTGCTGTGGGACCAAATTTTGGATTTGTTCTGAAAAAAAGTGTTGATAACATAGAGATGTGTTTGCCACAGCTGAGCTGTGCTTACACAGAGTCAAGGCCTTTTCTGCTCTCACCACACCCCACTAGTGAGAAGGTTGGGGGTGCACAAAAAGTTGGGAGGGGACACAGCTGGGACAGCTGAACACAACTGACCCAAGGGATTTTCCATACAATATGATGCCGGTATATAAAACAGGGGAAAGAAGGAGGAAGGCAGGGAAGGGGGAGAGAGAGCAGTTGGAGTGATTATGTTTGTCTTCCCAAGTCATCATTACACGTGATGGAGTCCTGTCCTCCTGGAGATGACTGAACATCTGCCTGCCCATGGGAAATGGTGAATTAATTTCTTGTTTTGCTTTCCTTTTGTGTGCAGCTTTTGCTTTACCTATCAAACTTTACCTCAATGCACAAGTTTTCTCACTCTTTTCTTCTAATGCTCTCCCTCATCCCACTGTTAGGAAGTGAGAGTGGGACTGCATGGGGCTTATGTGCAGACTGGGGTTAAACCATGACAGCAAGTAACAGAAGGTGGTCTGGTTCATTTAATACAGGACTTAAGCACAGAAATTTGTGTGTTTCCATAGTGAAAAGCCTGGGTCATAAAGCTAATTAACAGTACAAAATATTTTCAGAAATTCTGTAATTGCTGTGGTTTCAATATGTGCAAAAATGCTTCTAGTTTTATTAAGTGATAGCTCTCATCTATACTTCAGGGAAAAAAAGTTTTTATAGTGTGCCAGAGAAATCTACAGTCTTTCCTAATAGCATGTTTAAAACAAAAAAGTAATTTCAAAGTCTGATTTAAACCACTCATAGATCGAGAAGAATCAGAAATGTACTTTACTCTCTGGTCTTGTGGTTACGTGGCCTTGATTTTGCCACATTTGATCACTCAGTGCATCATGAACTCCATTTTTTGAGCTGAACCATTGACTGAGACTAACCATTTGCCATTATTCTCCATTAATAACTAGTGCTATTTAAAATAACAACCCATAAATCCTAGGAACATATTTGTAATAAGATGTGAGTGTCAACAGGATGGCTTCTGGTGAAAGACAGATGAGTGATTTGCTCTTAGAATAAATATTGTTCTGTGCCTCCAAACTCCTTTCACTATGGTCATATCTTCTGTGTGAACCTAATCAGAGGGATGCAGACGATTTATGGTCTATAACAAAAAACATGAGTAATTTTTTTACGGGGAAACATTTTTTTTAACTCTTTTAATTGTGTGGCTGCAGGACTAAATTTTAACAAACTTGTACACTATGCACCAACCTGTCTGAGACTGGGGAAATGGCAGACACAAGGTCTGGCTTAACTAGTTGAGGATGTAAAAAATTTATTCCTTTTTTGTCATAAGGTACTAATTTGAGGAAATACATGCAGATTTTTAGATCTGTAGACAGAGTAGAATTGGAAGCCTTGCTGAATTCTTGCAAGCTTGCCTAAAACATTGCTAAAGAGCTTACATTTTCACATCGGAGTTTCCAGAGCAATTTGCCATGCAGCCTATTTCTGAAGCTACCCAGGCTTTTTACAACAAAGTCAGTCCTTCTCTAAGAACAAATATTTAATTTGCATCCTCACTAAGAGCTCGACTGCATGACCTAATAATCTCAGCAATATCAGAATTGAAATGAAGTACAGGAAGTAGGAGTTGTTAATTCCTGGGTTTTTTACTCAATTTAGATTTGAATTATCATCTTGGTTTTGTCCAGAGCAGTGAAATAGGAATTGTTAGTCTTTCTCTCTTAATTTATTTCAGCATCTCTAAAGCAGAGTTAAGAATGGGGTTTTCGTGCAGCAATTGGTTTTTACAGAAGCATTTGCAGTACAAAATTTATACTTAAAAGCTGAGAGTCTGGTGCTCAGAGAAATTTAAAATTACTGGCATGCTACTGATTTGTAGATTAGTAATTGTAAACGGCTCAAACACAATCTTTGTGGTTCAATAAATCTCTTAAATCACCTATTTTCAGAGGATATACATACATATTAAAAGACAATATTACTTATAACTCTTAGATATGTCTCTTGGAAGTCTGTAGTCCTATACTGTCTATTTAACAAAAAGAAAAAGATGCTTCATGTGTCCTTTAAAAAGGTTGTGATTTCATAATTGTTAAGCACCTTTAAGTATGTAAAATACTATGTACTTGAAAACTTTTAAATGGCTACTAACCATTTTGAAATAAAAATGCAATTAGGACAAACCATGTTTTTGAACAGTTGAAGAAAATGCTGTTCCTTGGAAAAAGGTTTAAAACAAAAGCAAATTAAAAAGAGAAATGAACCTGATTGACATTGTTAGTTTTGCTTCTGTGTGGTTTATTTTGTCTCAGCGCGTGGATAAATGTCTGTGTACATTTCACATGCCCTCCTTTAGCGTGTTTCTGCTCATGTTTGCAAGTGTGCATTCACTCTCAGATGCTGATGCAATCATACTTGTTGCATGTGCACTAACACCATACTAAAAGATGAGAGTTTGAAGTTGCTGGAAATCTCTTTCTCTTCCCCCATGAAATCCTGAATCAACAGCTAATGTGTCTAACAAGGTCGTTGTGACTGTGCCCTGGTGTAGTTCATGACCTCAAAGAGCATGGTCCTGTCGATAAGCAAAGTCAGAACCCTGAACTTTGGAAGAGACAACTCTCAGCTTTTTAAAGAATTAGTGGACAAGATCCTTGGAAAACTGTCCTTAGGGACAGCATGGATGAACAGAGCTGGCAACCCTTTAAGGCCATGTCTCAGCATACAAGACTTCTTCATTCTCATGTGTAGGAAATCAGGCAAGACAGACTAGAAACTGACATAGCTCAGCAAGGATCTGCTCCTTAAACTGAGGAGCAAGATAGAAATGTACAGCCAGTGGAAGCAGGGAGGTGATCTGGGAACAGCACAGAGGTACGGGTCACACATGCAGGAATGGGGTCAGGAAAGCCAGGCACAGATGGAAATGGACTTTGCAAAGGATGTGAAGAATAACAAGAAGGGATTCTATAAGTATATAGGTCAGAAGAATGTACTCTTCCAATAAGAGAGAACTGGTGACAACGGATATGAAGAATACTGAGGTGTGCTCAATGAGTTCTTTGCCTCAATCTTCACTAGCAGTCAGACTTTCCACATTTCTCAAATTCCTGAACCTTTAGGTGGGAGCTGGGGGAGCGAAGTCCCTCCCACTCTAAGTAAAGAGTAAATTTGAGACCACTCGATGAACCTGAATAGCCACAAGTCTATGGGGTCTGATGAGATGCAACTCACGGTCCTGAGGGAACTGCTGGATATTGTTGCCAAGATCCTCTTCATCATATTTGAAAGGTAATTGTAGTCAGGTGAAGTCCCTAGTGACTGGAAAAAGGGAAAGATCGCTACTATTTTTAAAAAAGGATAGAAAGGAAGACCCAGGAAACTACAAACCAGTAGAGCCCCACCTTTTTTCTTGGGAAGATCATGGACCAGACACTCATGGAAATAATGTTAAGGTCCATGAAAAACAAGAAGGTTATCTGAGACAGCCTGCATGACTTTAGCAAGTGCAAATCACACCTGACCAATCTGGTAGTCTTCTAGAATGGAATGGAAGCAAAGGTCAACAAGGGAAAACTGACCAGTGTCATCTACCTAGAGTTCTGCAAGGCCTTCAGCATGGCACCACATGACAGTCTTCTGTCCGAAACAGTCAGGTATTTGAAGAGGACTATTTGATAGGGAAGGAATTGGTTAGATGGACATAGCCAGAGAGTTAGAATCAATGGCTCTATGTTCATATGGAAACCAGTGACGACTGTTGTCCCTCAGGGCTCTGACTTGAGACTGGTGTTATTTAATATCTTTATCATTGACATAGACAGTGAGATTAAGTGCATCCTCAGATTTACAGATTACACAAAGATGAGTGACGCAGCTGATGCAACAAAAGGACTGTGTGCCATCCAGAGGGAAATGGACATACTTGAGAATTGGACATACACGAGATAGATATATTAAATGCCAAGTCCCATAATATAAACAACAAAAAAAAAAGGACAAATAAGGAAAGTGTGTGTGATTATTTTGTGCTGGTTAGGAAAAAAAAGGCAGGTATGACTACCTGGATAAGGAATATTTTCATAAAGACTTATTGTGAGTTCCCCTTGCGCATTTATTTCCTTAGTTCTGAAATCCACATTCATGATTGTTCTAAAATAATAGTTGAAACATTAGGCTTGGCTGGCATGTTTCCAAAGCAGACTCCTTAGACTTAAAAGCTTTCTGGACCACACTATACAGCATTGTCATGAAATGAACAGAAACCAATCTGTGGTGACTCACAGTCGCTTGATTGTTAAAGAGGGCTTTTTTAATTAAAAAAAACAAGCGAAAAATGCATTAGTGATTATAGTATACCTTTCTAACATGCAGTGAGGAAAAACCCAGAGGATTCAAAGATAATTACCCCATAACAGCAATGTTAATATTATCGTGTCACAACCCCATCTTTTTGTTGTTGCATTAGCTGACTTTATTAGGGCCTTTAAAAGATCTGCTTTGAGAACACAGTTAGCATTGAACAAAGCATTTAAAAGAGACATTTTGTAGTTTTTTTGTACAATAAATGTTTTTAAAAAAAAACCAAATCCAAAACAAACCCACAACAGAAAAAATATTTGTTTTCTCAACATTTTCATTTCCCTTCCACGCATTTGCCCCTTTTTTCTTCAGTCCCTTATCTGTTCTGTCCATGCTGTTCCCTTGTAGTATTATTCCCAAATTATTTTATTTATGTTATACCTTCCAATTGCATATCTACTTTGTGTCAATATCTCCCTTGGGGCCTCTTTACCTTCCATGAAATCTCACTGCCTTAAGATGTCTTGTCCTGGCTTACACTATTCCTTTTAGCTTAAGGTGCTTATATGATACCCTATAAAATTATCACAGTACAACAGGTCAGTCCTCAGTCCTGATAATGAGATGGTCTCTCCTTTCTAGGGGAATTACAAGAAAAGTAAGTATATCCCATCCAGGTGGAATAAGCGATCAAATTGTTCCAACTGCCAAAGCACCCTGCCCCTTAAAATCTTCTTTCATGCTGTTTGCTGCTTGCTTGTTGACTTCTGATTTAGGTATGAAACTCAACAATTTATAGTACCAGACTGGGCCTGGAGAATACTCAGTCTGCTTGTTATGTTCTGCTCTGTGAAACAGGGCTGGCTTGTCCCTCATTTGGGTGGTAGTTATTGAGGGAGACCAGCTTGCTGCAGTCCTAACTACTAGACATTAGCCCCAAAGATGACTGGCTTAACTAGGCAATCCACAAAGGTGTAGGTTTCTGACCTGAGTGGCAATATCATACACACATTTAGAGGTGGATAATTGAATCATGGTGTATCAATGCTTTCTGATACACTCCTGCAGGAATATATATATGAATACACATATTCACTAAGGACATCTATTACCTCTGACACAAATACATGATTGACTTGTTTAATGGGTCCTTTGTCAAACATCTGCACTAAGTATCTTTTACTTCGGATTGCAAAACTTCAATCAAATGTCTACAATGTTTTCCTAGATTTTGTAAGTATATATTGCAAAGCTCTGCTAAAAACAGTAAAAAATGCCTCTCTATGGAAGTATACTAATTATTATGAGCAATATTAGGAATGGGTTTGCCATCACATTTAAATGAACAACTGATTGACACTGGAATATGCCGGGTTGTTCTGAAAGCATAATTAGAGAAAGCTCATTCTCATAGCTATTAACGTTATTTTTAAACCTACTAAATATAGATCAGAAGTCAAATGAAAATATCTTTAAAGGCTTGTGATTGTTCATGCAAGCTTGAAAGGTATTTGGGAATTCTTAGTCAGGACATCTTAAATATCATTGCCAAGTGACTTTAGAATCATAGTACGGATGTAATGTTGCTTCAGGAAACACCTGAGTGACATTTAGTATTTAATGCTTCCCTGGACTTCTCTGCAAAGATTAGAGAAGAAACAGTTTTAGATTCTGAGTCAATGTTATCACACCCAAACTGATAAAACACAAACCAGAGAATATTGCCCCAATGGCCTCCAGGTGAAGTACATTTCTGTAAGAGAAATTTTCGCACATCTTCTGAAGTGTATGTGTTATAAAGGTTACAGGTTTCTCCTTGCTTGCTAAGGATTTATATTTGAGCTGTCCATGAACAGTTCAGTTTTACCCCAAAGGGAAATCTGATATTTTAGAAATACATATACACTGGAAGTGGAATAATTTCAAAATTAAGCTTAAGGAAATCAAGGCTTTTCTGCTGAAGACAGTGCACAAGAGATAAAAAAATCAACCAACCAACCAAAAAACCCAAAAAAGTAACCAAATGAAAACCAAACAAAACCCCAACAAAACAAACAAAAAAACCAAAACCAAACAAAAAATCAAAGACAAACCCCAGCAGAACAGAAAAAAACCCCTATGAAACAAACCAGCATTGATACATTTTTTAATGTTTTTTTAGTAGTTCCTGTCCTTTTGAATAAAATGTAAGGAGAAAAAGCTGGTCTGCACAGAAAGTATGTGCTCTGCAGATTGAAGTTAGGGCTGGTTTTACTGCTTCACTAATTGATGAGAGATGCAAGGTGCAAACATGAATGCAGAATCTAAGGAGATCTGTGGAAGATGTCCTAGGATCAGGCTGTCCACAGTGTTTGATTAATTGAGAAATAAAGTCTCTGAATTTCATTGCTTTCTCTAATTTGTGGGTTTCATGTATTATACAATGTGTCTCAATATTTGAAGACATATCCAACCCTTTAGATGTATCCTGACCACATCCCTCATAAGCAGCAAGAAGTATTATTCTGTACATATATTGTTTATCTTTTGAAAGACACCTTGAATTGAGAAGAAGGGAGGTACAAGTGTTGGAATTTTTTAGGGGAAAAGGAAGGTGAGAGATGCTTTGCAGGGTCACCTGGTTATCCTGAAAAAGCTCAACATCTGCAAGATTACTGAAAAAAAATCCCATATTCACTAATACTTGTTCAGCTACATACAGTAAATCTGCTCTGGCAAGTATTTGCAATCCCTTTTGTTTGCTTTCAGTGAATATTCGGGAGAATAATGTTTGATGAAAGAGATAGTGTTCCAAACTCTTTTGCAAATATGTATTTATGAGAAAAGTATTTGCATGGGGATCTTGAAAGCTGAGATTTTCCACATAATGATTTAACTCCTCTGCCTCCAAACCTTGCAGAAAATGGAAAGAAAATGTACCCTCACACTTTCTTCCTTAGTTTAGTACATTGCGTTAATAATCCTAAAAACAGTGACTTCTGCAAGACTATTTGCACTGTCAGAATTATCTCTAAAGACACAAATTTTAAGAAGGGATCACCAATAGACCAGAGTCAGGATTGAGATCTGTGGTAATTTATTTACTTCTATAGCACTGAGTCATATTTAGATCCCAATTTGTTTATCCAGATACAGGTATCTAGTAATGTCGTGATGACCTGGGCTCTTGTTGATACTTTGCTTGTCTTCCACAGCTCGTGCATCTCACCATGCAACCCTAGGAAGATGTGCCACATTCCCTGGGGCACTTTGAATACCACCAAGTGCCATGGTCAGAATACTGAATTGCACCCTTTGTTCAGGTCTCAGTTTCTGAGATTATCTCCTTGGTAGCAAGGAAATAATCTTCCTTTCCCAGGAAAGAATACTATGATGATGAAAACTGCCACAGACTTTAGTGCTTGCATACGATAGTGATAATACTTATATAAGAAACTACGGGAAAAATTCTGATTGTAGGGACCTTTTTCTTTGAGAACATCTTCCCAAAGAAAATTAGATAATAGCCATAAAATCACCAGTGTTTAAATACACAAGAAAATATACTCAATAGAAGTATATTTGTGCAGGAGTTTGTAAGTTGTTTGGGAATATTGTATTTTCAATGATTTTATGAACAACTAATTAAAGCTGTTTCATTTGAGATTTTTAAGTTTTATGGTCACAACATGAGTAAGATTCATAACTTAAGTTATCATCCTGTAATATTTCCTCTTATTGGCAGTATGATACTCTTGATTAACTGTGGTTATTGAGGAAATCGAGACAGACGCATAGGGAATAAAACAAGATCTTATAAATCTAAAAATAAGTATATGTTTTCATAGGGAAAACATTTTAAATTAATTTTATGGATTATTTTATTTAAGTATTTTTGTTATAGTATTACATGCAAAAATTATATTAAATATAAAATTCAAAATTTATATTGGTAACAAAATATCTTTTCATAACTCTTAATCTGAAGGATTACGGATGACCAGCTATACAGATACATATCTGCCCTCTAGGGATTGGAAATGAATACAGAAACAGCTGTGAATGATGTACTAAATTTGATTTAGCAGGACAGCATGTTCACATGTGTATTTGCACACAGTATACAAAAAGTCACACATCACTCAGTGTTCCTTGTACAGACAAAGATGATCCAGCTTATATTGCATTTTAATAAACTCATAGGCATTAAAGCAGGTTAGCAAAGTGTTAAGAATCAATGACTGATAAAAACTCTTCATATATATCATCCATACAT
Source organism: Sakesphorus luctuosus (assembly GCA_013396695.1). NCBI lineage: Eukaryota > Metazoa > Chordata > Aves > Passeriformes > Thamnophilidae > Sakesphorus > Sakesphorus luctuosus. The sequence continues at coordinate 60,212 of VWZD01004224.1, read as the reverse complement.
AGACAATCCTTATTCATACGACCTCAAAAATATAAGTCTTAGAAAATAAGTATTCCAATAAACTACAAGGGAAAGGACTCATGCTTAAAATCTGTACCAAAGTAGGATAATGTTTCATAGCCTTTCTTTTATATGTGCATTATCCACACATATCTGTATCTTCAATTGATGCAAATTGTGAATTTTCTGTACCAGTAATTTAAGGACTACACACATGACATTCAGCAATTCCACTGGGGAATAGTAAGTGAAGTAATTTCACTGTTTAGAAATTCCAGCAAATCACAACTAAAACATAATCTAACTTTATTGCCATTTTTATTCACTAGCTATATCAATCTTTTTTTTTCTGACAGACAGAAACACCAAGAAATGACAACACTGTTTGAATTTGAGGAAATACATATAAAGAAGAGATGAATGTCTGATATACAGTCATTACTATCTGACTGATATTCTTAGACACTTATCATTAAATAGTCACCCCTCTGCTCCTTCCAAATGTTTGAGGCTGGAAGGGACCAGGTTTCCTGGGCCCATGTCCAGATGGCTTTTGCATATCTCTATTCCTTCTCTTCAAGGATGGAGACTCCACAACCTCTTTGAGCAACTTGTGCCAGTGCTCTGTCATCCTCATGCTGATAAAATGGTTTCTGATGTCCAAAGGAAACATCCTATGTTTCAGTTTGTGGCCATTGTCTCTGGTCCTGCCACTGGGCACTGCTGAAAAAAAAAAACACCAAACCTGTCTGTCTTCTTTGCACTCTCTCTTCAGGTTTTGATATTCATTGATAAGATCCCCCTGAGACTTCTGTTCTCTATGCTAAACAGGTTATTTCTGTACAAAACCAAAAAGGATGTTATTTAATGTTTTCAGTCATAATCATTCTCAAAGATGCTTGTATAAATGTGTTAGTCCAATTTTAATCAATAACTGGGACATTGTATAATAAGATTTGCATTGATTATTTTGACATTGAGTTTTTAACTTAGCCTAAATTAAAATGTTACTAGTGAGAAGAATTTCTTTTCTAAAGGTCATAAACTAAAATTATGTCTTTTGCCTTCAAGTGGAAAACAAACAAACAAAAAAAAAAAGTGAGTCATTCTTATAACCAGTCACTAAAATACTGATATAAGAGAAGAAAAGGTAACACTTAATGCAAAACAAAAAGTGGTCAGACTGAAGGAAGAGGAACCTGGGCATCCTGAAGCAGAGAGCAGATAAACCAAATAATATAAAGAGAAGGGGATTGATATTAATTGAAAAACTGTTTAAGAAGAAGGAGGCTGAAATGGGGAGCTTTGAAAATGGAATAAAATCCTAAAAAATATCCAAACAAAACAAAACAAAACAAAATCAACAACAACAACAAAAGGAAAAACAAAAAAGAGTAAAAAGAGAGAAAGATAAGTGTACAAAAGGGAAATGTAACCATCTCCTAATTGAGGTTCCATCTTTGGATAGTCTATGAAAAGCAACAGTGAACTATATGCAACACTGCAATACAAGCTCTTGTTGATAATTGTCAAATTGATTAATTGCTAAGGCACACAACTGGGAATCAAGATATACTATCTCCATTCCCATTTTTCAAATATTCAGTACATGTCTGGACCACAAGAATTGTACAAGTGGATCAGTAATATTTCAATTAGTATTAGTCCTTTTGCATAATTTACAATATGTATTACTAATTATACAAATGAATATTAAGTTGAAACGTAAATCCAAACCAGGCTCTTCACAGCAGTGAATGGCAGGAGGACAAAAAATGACAGACACAAACATGGAAAAGTAGATTTTGACTTTATGTGGAAAAAATATTATTCACTATGGGAACTGTCAGGCACTGAGACACTGCACAGAGAAGCAATCAGTGTCCAGCCTTTGACATTTTCAAGACCAAGCAGGATAAACCTCTGACTAACCTACTCTGGTGTCATATCTCTCTCCACTACTTTCAGTAGGTTATTGGACCAAAGACCTCCCAAACTTCCTCCTAACCTGAATCATGCTCTAATCCTATGGTTCTACCTAAAATAGAAGTGTAATTTTATGTCTGAGCATTTCAAGCTGACTAGATGCCATATGATTGTGTTAGAGTAGTGTTGAGCTTAATGTAACACACTTTTTCTCTCAAAAAGCTTTATAAAGTTGAACTTGCAGTCACACCAATGCTATGACCTCGAGTTCAGTCATTTTTCCATGTGAGAAGGTCAGGTTTGTGCTCCTTAGAATATCATCTCTAGATAAACCCTTTATGCCTCCATTCTGTGCCCATAATACATGTTATTCCATAAGGGCATTATCAGGATACAGTCTTTATTATATGTGAGATGTTAAATCTATGTAGTTAGGAAAAGCCTATAATCACAAATTAAATTAAAGAAATCACATTTAAATTTTACCAAGTAATTACATGCCTTATCTCAGAAAAAAGCAGAAAACTCCATCTAGCTGAGCAGGATAAACCTAGCCAGGAAAATGGAAAGCTAAACGTGACACTGTGCTTTGATTTTGGAACAAAGTTAGTAGTTAGAAAGAAAATCATTACCATCCTAGCTAGCATAAAGCATCAAAGAAGTGTCTGGTAATGAGCCCAAAAGAGCTCACAGCAGAGAACAGCTTTAAGCTGAGCTGCATTTCTCCTTTACTTGTGGAGTCACCTTTTTGTGGACTCAGGCATATAATACCAGGGAAAGTTCAGGGTGTGGCAAGATGAAAAAGATGCTTTTCAGATCTCTTGTTTCCCCTCTGAATTGAGTTTCACCAAAATGATGTAGTTTTTATTAGAGATTGCTCTCAGAAGAGCTATGTATGAGCCAGTGAGCAGAGTCCATCTGACAGTCCAAAACAACTGGCATCACATGAGGGAAGTTGAAGATGTTTGCACTCTGAAAGGGATATGATCAAGCTCAAAGAGAATGCTTGTGCTCCATTCCCACTGGAGGCCAATTCTGGGATTTGCATTGTGAGTGACATACACCTGTGACAGTATCTTTTAACTAAGCAAGTTTTCCATGCTGCTGTCTCAGGGCCAACCTGCAAAGTCTGTTTAGCCAGGCTAATGGCAAGTACTGAGTATTCATCTGTGTGCAAAATATTAAAAACTGCCCAGTTCTTCATATTCTTCAGCATTTCTTTTCTTCTTAGGAAGAGAGAGCTCAAGAATATCTCTTTAATTTTAGCCATCCAGAAGCTAGGCTTGTTAGGAAAGAAGGAGCAGCCTTCTCAAAGGACTTTTATTTCCAGTGATAATAGATAGAGCCTTGATGCCTACCTTACAGCTGGGAAAGAGGAAGTGAACGGAATCTAACACAAAGTACCTGCCCATAATGGTCTAGAAATATTGTGGCAAACCTGGGAACTGAATCCAGATCTTCTAGACTCTTATCCAGTACTTCAATCACAAGACTATGTTTTGTTGACTGCATGTAATGCACGGAAATGAGCCTGTTGCTACCATCACTAAGCCGTATTTTAGAAAGGGTAGAGCAGTCTTCCCCAAAAATTTGAGTTGGCTATTCAGTGTCTGGCGACTTCTCAGATCATTACTCTTAAAAAATAAAATCACAACATAATTTTTTAAAAATCTGTAAGATAATAAGATCTCGCTAAAATATGTATGTGCAAGATCATTATTTCAGGTTCTGCACAAAACATGTTGATCTATAGATTCCTGTCTCATAATAGCTACCTTATTTATAACTTGAGTTGTCTTTCTCCTACAGTGGTTCTTACAGTAAGTTCCCCTAGTGATTTTTGAATCATGGAAAAATCTAACTGTATTTTATCCAGCTGTTTGGACAAATTAACAATGCCAGCTATGATCTTAGTTAATATAGTAGCTAAGGATGAACTACATGTTCAGAAATCAATTGAATGTAAGAAGCTTGTGCTCCTGATCCTATGTTAGCTTAGGGTGAAAGACAGAGACAAACAAAAGTGGCATCCTGTGGTCTTTAATCAACTCTCTTTACCAATGTCTACTCAGAGGTTTGTTGTGAGTATGTAGTTTCTTAGTATTTGGGTTTGGGGGGGGCTGTTGTGCTTGTTTGCTTGTTTGTTTGTTTGGTTGGTTTTTCCCTGTTCATTATGGAAGTTTTGTATTAAGCTCTATAGCTGCAGGGCATATGCAGACACCAACTTGATCATGAAATTCTGTAACAGAGACACTTTATGTTTGACACATAAGCAGAGATGTTGCACTAAGGGACTTCATTTGTCCTGTTTAGATATTCTGTACAATCTTCAACAGCTAATGTTTTACCAGTCACTCCAAAACGCAGAGAAATTGGAAGTGAAAACACCTACTATTTACTCATGTAGATTGTCACCCAGGAAAAATTAATGACTCCTCAGACTGAAGTTGCAATATGCTACTGAAATTAAAGTTACTCTTGACAGGAAGAGGCCAAAGAAACATCGCTTCAGACCTAATTGAAGCACCTGTTCCAAGAGAAATATGAAGAATTTGAGGGAAAGGCAAGGAGCTAAGCTTAACTTAGGTGGCCATTGGAGGAAGGACAGTCCATATATCTCATGAAACAGATCCGTTTTCAGTCAAGGGTTAGTCATTCAGTTTCCAAACACATCAGGCCCAACCACTGCAGATTAGGGCCACAGACAGCAGTGCATGGTTTCAATCTCCACAGGGCCAGAGAGCAGGGAACCATCCCACCATGAAGTCTTTACTTTCAGGATTCTTGGGCTTCCCTACATTCTTCCTCTGATCTATTTGCTACAAAGAATTTACAAGGTGTGGTTAATGCCTCAGCATCTTGTACATGCAGTAAAAATGAAAGCAGTATTTCACTGAACTTCTCCACAATGGTCTTATCATTCTTGAGTTCCCCTTTTAAACCTCTTGTCATCAAACAGTCCCACCAACTCCCTAGCTGGCTGACTTTGATGTATTTTAATAACTTTTCATTATCAGTTTCAGCATCCTTTGCAAGATGCTCTTCAAGTTCTTTTAATTTCCTGCTTCTATTTGACCTGTTATGTATTATAGATTTTTCTGTTCTCCTCAGCTGAAAAGGCTTTCCAATTTTTAAACGCCAGCATCTTCTGTATGATAGTCTCTTTTAACTTTTTTGATTTTTATTGAGCAGCACAAGTATTTTAGCTGGATAGGTTTCTGGTTTGTTTTTTTTTTGTTGTTGTTGTTGATGTTCATTGTTTTTTTAGTCTTAGTCTTCTATTGCAGTATTTTTAACTCGAGTTTTTTCCTTTTTGGATTTAGCCTTTCTGATTTTTGCATTTCTCTATTTTTACTAACTTTCTAACTTTTATATACTTCTCTTTCTTACAATTTCATATTTTTATGCTACATTTGTTCAACCTCTGCTTTCCCACTACAAAGGAAAAGCTACTTGAACTGTATCCGATATTATAGAGTGACATTCCTAGTAAAACCACATGGACTAGACCTACTGCAAGGCCAAGCCCAAGAGATAGAAGGAGGAGAGAGATCTTGTGAATGGCCTTATCTTCATAATTTTTTGCTGTTTATCTAACAAGTTCAATGATATAAACAGTTAGAGAAATGTTTCATTGAATAAGAATTACGGGATATAAAGCAGGAGTGTTCTTTTTCCATTTGTAACATTATTTTTTTACTTACATAGCTCATTTATGGGGCAGTCCCATGGTGTAAAAGAGAGCACTCTGGACTCTGAATCCCAAGGACCTGAGTTCGAGTCTAAGTAGGGACCATCCCCTGGCAGTTCAATGCCTCCCTGCCATCCCATCCTGTCAGATCTCGGATGCTCAGCAGGGTCAGCCCCGGTTAGTACCGGGTGCTGTAGATAGTCCTGAGGACTTCACTGTCACTGTCCAAGCTTGCTCAGCCATGGCAAATGGACCTTAGGACTTAAAGGGTAGGACCAGTTCTGCACACTCTGTGCCTCACCTAAAAAATCCACTGCACAGGCCCGAAGGGCACACCTGCATGGGGAGAGCCCTTCCCAAATCTTCGTTCACAAAGTCTGGCCATACACAGCTCATTTATCCAGTCAAGGGAAATAAAAGTACCATCTGACTTAGACAAGCTGTGCCATATCATATGTAATATATGGTCAGTTGTCAATATTCACAAGCAGTTCAGATGCTTAAAAATCTTCACACTAATATGTAAAAGACTATAACTAGAAAATATATAAAGACAGAATTTAATTCAGAGTGGTGATTGTTTCCATAAATAATTCATACAATTCTAGTGGTAATGCATGCCTGACTCCATGGTAGCATATCTGATAGTCTCTGTCAGAGCATATCATACTGTTCCTATTGCTTTCTTTGTGAAAATGAAAAAATAGGTTCAAAAAGGAACTGCCTGACATATAACAGGATTTAGGAATTTCCCTAATATATCAATTTCTGACATATGTGCATGTGACATGTATTTATATGTGATGTTCAGATGTATATATTAGAATAATATTTTTACTAGTATTTAATCTTTAGTTTACCACACAAAAGTATGACAAAGATAGAGACACAAAGAGAGAAAATAATCTTAAAAAATCAAAAAATTCCTTTATTAAAGAAAGATAAGATGAAAGGCAAAATATTCATAAAATACATCATTAAAGCTTAGTCTTCAAGGAAACAGGCAAAAGGAAAAAAAATCTGAGAGAAAATTATTTTTATCAAATGACAGAACTCAGAAAGCATGTTCCCCACCTGTCTTGAAAATTCATATTGTTTTGGTCCAGTAGACTATTACAAAGAATTAGGATAAATATGCAATTTTAACAGGTTAAAATTATATAATGTTCTTCCTCATTAAAGAACAATTATTTAGTTTCTGTTACTTTCTTTTGTTTCAATGGAAAATAACAGAAAGAGAATCCTTTATGCTTTCCTATAATCATTATCTCAAACAAACAAAAAAGGCATACAATGGTAAACTACTGCCCATATATTTGTTATACATTACATCTGTTTTAAAAAAATCTGCTTTCAAGGGTTAATCATTACAAGGCTTAGGAGAGGTACTATAACCTCAGTCTAAATGAAAGGGAAGGGCTATAGGGTCACATATCTGTAGCTTCCTCACAGAAAAAGGGGGCATGTATTGGACAAGGTTGTGGTTTAAGTGGAACTGAAGCAAAAGACAATACTGAAGTTTTGTCCTCTCTTACCACCTAACTTTATATCTGACTTACTCAGAGAAAGATTCCCACTATTGTCAACTTGACCAGCCAAATTGGTGTTGGCTTTGGTGTTTCTAAAGGGCAATGGAGGCTTTCAGGTGACTTGCAGAAACCACCTGTGTAATCTAACCATTTAGAGTGGTTTATTAGCTATCACAGTGATAAATAATACACCATGGCTTAAGGGAAATTACACCCAACTCCTACTGTTTGACTTTGCCAAAGAAGAGAAGCACACAGATGGTGAATTATGGTGATTTACCATGTCTCAAATGAAGAGAAATCACTTCTCAAAATATGCTAACTCCAAAATTGGAATATTATGTGATTACTGGGAGTCTGTGATGTAAACTCACTGTGCCATCATATGGTATTATAAGAGCCAGCTCTGGAAGAGAAGCCAAAAGGCTGCTCCAGTGTGGTATGGTACGCAATTCCTGAAAGGTAATGGGTATTAGTTTAGCAGCACTTAAGTACTGTTTCTCAAGAGCTTCCAGAGTGCTCAGTTAAAACTTTTTGAGACTGAACGCACATCCATCTGCATCTTCCAAACATATTTAACTTATGTAACTTTTCTAATGCTGTAGAAGTTGGTGGCAAAGGAAGGAATTGAATCCTGATTACCGAAAGCAGCAGGCGTGCTAGTGCTGGATCATCAGTCCACCCACTACTGATATTCATTAATGCCACCACTGCTCACACTGTGATTTGCTTTGCAATACTTATAGTTCCCTTGGTAAAATGGAAATCATGCAGGTGCTCATCAATGTAAGAACAGGTGGTAGAAGTATGCTTTTAAAATGTGATCAAATGTTGTAATTTGGAGATGGGAGACTTATTGTTTCTGAATTCAGCTCAGAATAAAGCCAGACTGACAACTAAGGATGTCCAGCATGTCTGGATTTTTTTCCAGATATGTTTTGTCACCTTGTCAATGCTGTTCCTTTGCTATCACAGCTGTTGCTTAACTCCTTGGCAAATTTAAATCCAACAACAGTTTCTGTTATGGAATAAAACCTGTCTTGTCCCTCATCTCCTCTTCTTCAGCCTGACAATATCAGTACTAATTTCCTAATAAGACCGTTAATAGCTTGGTGCTTTATAATATTGTGGATATTGGTAACATTCTCACATATCCTGGTGTTTAAAGCTTTTAATGCTCTATTCCCCTGTGTTTCCAGAATTTCTCCTTAAGTTTTACATATACTGAGGAAAAAGTTATTCATATTATCTTTCCTCAGGAAAAACAAACAAACAAACAAACAAAACAAACCCAAAAACCCAAACATCACCCCCCACCCAAAAAAAAAAAAAAAAACACCCCAGTGTACACTAGTCTATTTTCTCTGGACTTTTTATTAGTTTAGATGATTGTCAACTTGTATCTATTAGAAATGCATTTTAGTAGAAAGGAGTTTATCTTTCAGGAGAAATAGTAATAGCACTGGTAATTTGAGAACTGGAGTTCTGCATATCCTTGCATCCAACTTGGCCTATGCAGTAATTACGGAAGAGTCTTCATATGGTTTTTGCATAACCTTCAGAGATCATTCCAGATGGGAGAGACTAGTTAGGAACCTCTGCAGGGTTCCCAAAGCTCATTCACTCAGTTTGAGATCAAGCAGCATGTCAGTTACATGAGTGGTGATACTGTTATCCTTTATCAAGGACAGAACTCAGTCCAGTAATTTAGCATTTCGAAGGTCTGACTGACTTTCAGATCCTACTGGGCTGATCAAAATGCTGAACAGTGATAGACTGCATATCATAGCTCAGGAAAAATTTAATGCACAGTTAAGAAGAAAAAAAATATATTTTCAAGTAACAGTGGGACTGTCAATCTTATTTTCATAATACTGCTATAAAAAAAATCAAAATCAGAACTCAAGAAAAAAGGGCTTTGTGTTAGCATTTTTTAGCAAAATATCACCCAGTTATTACTCCTGTGTTTACGTCATTTATTTTAATGACTAATAATACAAAGTCTTAAGTGAAAGGAAAAATAATGGTGCCTGCTAAGATTACAACAAGCCATACACATTACAGTCTTTAGGGAAATGTGTATCTTTCATAGCCTTTCTTGAAGATAGAATCAATTTTTCTTTTTTCTGCCTCTTTGCCGATCAGCCATTTTTGCACAACTCCCTTAGGAAATACCAAGCTATTTGGTATAGAGCTTTACTTCAGTCAGCAGTTCTGACTTACTAACCGAGTCAGCTTTCTTGGTTTTGGTATGTTTAGCTCCTGTGTTTCAATTATTCCCTCATCATTTTACTTCCTGTCCTCTCCTCTGCCATACTTTTGATAAAGTAGAGAGTGTTGTGGGGCTAGAAAGCCACTGAATCATTTTGCACTGTAACAATGGATCTGGATACCTGCCACCAGGGCAAAATGTTACTAGATTAAAATTGAGAGAGCTATATTTGAGAGACAGGATAGTTTTAATTAAGAGACTGTACTTACACTAAAAGGTTTTATATGTGTTTACAGCTTCCTGGTATTGCTGCTGAAGGAGATACAACTGTAAACCTGAAGAGATGCAACAAATCTGTATTGCCCCCCCCCCGCCCCGTTATTTTTTCTTCATAACTGTGTGACGGAGTAAACCACTGTCCTAGCTGTAGACCAAAGAGAAAGAAGTGACTGATACAGATACATTAGTCTGGTGGGTGGAGCATTAGCAAGGTTCAGCATGCTCTATGCATTCAGTGTAATAATTGCCCCTCCATTCTGTTCAGAGGACAAAAATATTGAATAAAATCAGGGTGCACAGTAATAGGGAACAAAAAGCAGACTGAGCATAAATCAGACATTAAAATAGTTGTGCCTCAGTCAGTATTCAAGGTACTTTAACATTCTTCTTGCTTAAGTTTAAATAAAAACGCTCAATGGAATGTTTTTTCAAAAAGATGAGCTACAGTGAGTGCTGACAAAACCACTTTGAGTTTGTAAGAAACAAGACTCTTCTGCCTTGAAATAATTTGGGAAAGTAAAATGCCACTACAGTAAATACTCTCTTTCAGATTTTTGATTGTTGATTTTGGAAAAAAAAATAATAATAAAAAAATACAGAAAGACTGGAAGAAAAATAACTACAGCAAAGAACCAACTTTTACATTCTAAATAAATCATATGACGATGGAATATTCAATTTTTTGCCATTTTCTTTAAATATGTGTGATAGAATAAAGATTGACTGCAACAGTGAAATTGTGAAGATTTCTCACATCTTTTGAACTGCTGGAGAATTTCCAAAGCCAGCTTATGTTACATAAAACATGAAATATTTGAGTTTTTTCAAACTTGTCCACAGTTTTTACCTGTTCAACAGCTAATACATTTTCTGTAGGCCCAGATTTCCAAAGCTTCAGCATCTTGTACCACCAAAAGTTGTGTTGTATTAAAAATTCCCCATGTCTAATAAATGTCTGCTTGCACTCCCTGCTTTTATGAGAGATGGGGTTTGACAACACCATCATCTGCCTCAGAACTAGCCAGATATTGTCTGGTATGTTCTTCTCAGAAACTCTTTCCTACTAACTGGTCTTATTTTTGTATCTCTTAAGTCTTGTTTCAACTTTTCTTCTCATTTCCAAATTGACTGATTGATGGTACTTCACATCTTTCTGTTTTCAGGCTCTACTTTTTCACATGTAGTTTTGCTATGAGCCAGTCCTGAATATTTAGGACTTGATAGACCCACTAGACTCAAATATTAAAAATCCATGCCTTCTTAGGTCTTGAGATTGGGTTAAAAATCAGGTACCCTAAGTGCAATGCATTCTCTGTTCTTCTTTGCCATCTGGTTCTGAGCTTTTAAAGATTATTTTTCTAAGTGTATAGTTTTAGTTAGAACTGGTTGCTACTCAAGCTTGCAAAGCTGACATTATCATGCTGTTAAACACATCTGTAAAGGATTACCAATATCCAGAAAATACACAATCCATCTTTAATGCCCTCTACAAAACTAATTTTTGTTCTTTGTGAGGAAATGACAGCTGAGTACAAGTGCAGTTGCATAGATGAGCCTCTTAATTTGTTCTTAAGCTGGAAAGGATAACGATTTGTTTGAAAGTAAGGACTAGGACTGCCAATAAGATTTGCTCAAATATATACTAAATTCTAACTTTAAACAAATGTTTATACAATGGCAACTTTGTATCTAGGTTTGGAAATTCACATGCAACTAACTTTTCTATCTTTACAATTCAATTCAAATAATTAAAGGTTCTCTCTTCCTCATCCACCCAATTAACAAATCATCAAATCCTTGTGTTTGACCCTAGAATATTGCTAGAACTTGGCCACTAATTCCCTCCAAAAATTTTCATTCAAGGAGACAGGTCTTAGTCCTGCAGATCTGCATGTTGCTGCTGCTCTTCTTTGCCTACGTCATGTGAGCTTATTCAAATTTCGTCTTTGTTTTGCATTTATCACCAAACTGAAACCTGTATTTTAAAAGATCTGTTTATAAAAGATGAAAAGGTAAGGGTTAAACCTGTGAAACTGGTGCCTTAGTGCCTCTATCCCTATCTCAACCTCCCTGACTACATCTATTTTGAAATAATTGTTTGCATCCCACTTATGTGACAGAAACAGTCTGAGTTACTTGCTCTAAATTACATGTGTACCTTCCACTGTTGTGTCCATGGATTTCTCACTTTTTAGAGTTTGACTGACAAGGAAATCTGCAAGCCTCTTACAGGAACGCAAATCAGAAAAATAGACTCCCTAAAGAGGTGCTCAATTCCCCAAGCCTGTCAGTGTTTAAAAGGCATTTGGACAATGCCCTTTCTAATATGTTTTACCTTGGTCAGCCCTTAATTAGTCAGGCAGTTGAACTAGATTGTCATCTTGGGTCTCTTCCAAATATATTCTACTGTAGCCTAGTCTAAGAGTGTGACCCTCTCCCAGAGGCAAAAATTACTCTACTACCCTTTTTCCCTGAAGGAATCAGCACCTGCCTTTTCCTCCCTCTTTCATAAGTCTTCTCCAAGTTTCTTCATGTGTACTGGAAGCCCATTCAAACTGTACATTCAATTTCTTCAGGTCACTGACTGATGTTTTTAATGTATGGAGATAAAGTCTTGCTGTATTCAAATATAATTTTGCTGATGATGTGAGATACTTCAGGTTCTATAACACACAGACTCTCTTTTTTCCCTTAGATTTATATTCCTTTTTTTTTAAATTCTAATTCAATGTAATTATAAAAGAGCATTTTTTAAAATCCCTGTTCTCTCCTGGTGTAAATTTAGACAACGTCACTGATCTGTTCAAAACACCAGTGACATGAAAAATCTTTACTTCCAAGTGTCCATTCTGTGGATCTTTCATATGAAAGACAATCTACACAAATGAGGATTGTGCAGCAGGTAAAATATATGACAATAGCTATATTTCAAACCACTGTAGTTCATTAGATAATACCAAAACCTCTTTAGAGACATCAATTTCTTGCTTAGAGTAGCTAAGTTGTGCTGTGTGTTTGATTCTACTGAATAGTGTTATTGTCCTGTATACACAATCCTGGTACAGATGTTCAGCTGGGTTAAATCAGTATAATATTATTGACTCAAGTGAGCTCATTCAAATCTCAGTTTTGTTTTGCATTTTTTACTGAGGAGAAACCCAAGAGTATTTTAAGAACTTGTTTATAGAAGGTACTATAAAGAAGTAACGGTTACAGCTGTAAAACTGGTGCTTTTTAGATAGATAAACTATAATTTTTAAAACCTGCTACTTTCATTTGTAATTTCCAAGACACTACACATTTTTTTCCGTCTGTTCTGTATACCTACTTCTAAGGGCCTGCTTCCTAGAAATCTACAGGCAGGAGACTACAGATGAAACAGTGACTACCACTGCACTCAAATCAGCTTCAAGCAGAGTTCCAACATCTTGGGAGGGAAAGTAATGGTCCCTGCAGCCGTCTGCCCTTTCTTCCTGCTGGTTGGTCCTCTGCCCACTTTGTACCAGCCTTTGATCAACTGGAGGACTGTCATATGTCATCAGTCCTCACCTACCATACACACACACATGTTCTGCCTTCTTTAGGTAGTAAACAAATTTAATTATTTCAAATTTCCAATATATCTATGGGTAAAATGAGAGTACATTTGAGGCTGAAAGATTAATTCAAATATACCACCGACACCTTTCCCACTGTTTCCCTCTTTTTTCACAATGAGCTTTCTGAGTTTTTTTGCAAAGCTGGGCATTATCCTGCTACTCATTTGTGCACCTACCTCATAGTGGTCTCATCTGTCCCACCTTCCTGTAGGAGTTGAGAATGTCTTGAACATAAAAGCTATCTTATAGTCAATACTGAATATGGCAGTAGTGCAAGGTTGACAGTTGGACTTGATAATCTTAAAGGTCTTTTCCAACCTTAATGTTTCTGTGATTCCATGACAAGTGGCATCCATTTTTCCCTGCCCTCTTTTCCCCCTCCCTTTTTCCCTTTCCCTTTCCCTTTCCTTTTCTCTTCCCCTTCTCCTTCCCAGCTGGTTCCAGCACCAGTCCACTTGATGGGATGCCCAGGGACCTGGGGGTGCTACGTGGGCTTGGTGGGGGTGTCTATTTGTAGATAGGCTTTGCCTCCCTAAGATGGGTTTTCTCACTTTCTAAGCAAATTAGTTGTCATACACAGGCCATTCTTTCAGACCTTTCTGGAAGTGAGCTGGAGGGTTTTGGGGGTCATGAGTGGTCTTGATAATCACCTACAGCCCATGCTCACTTCTTGGCCTCATTCCTGCACTTGCTCTATACTGTGTTGTGCTTATCTCCTGGAACTAGAACAAGGATGTTTGTCATGGAAAATTGCTGTCCCTTCCTCTGCATGGCCCTCATCTCCAGCCACATCTTCTTATATTTCAAGGCATGTTATTGCCAACACTCCTTGGTTGGCTTCACAGCCATCCAGCTATTGGGTTTTAAGACATACACATTAGCCCCTTATCTTCTTGGCTCCTACAGAGTCGAATTTGTTCCCTCTCTGTTATAGTTAAAAGACTCCACATTTTCTTAAATCAAAAACATTTGCAGTTATTGCATTCTTTGTCTCGATCTTTTGCAACATATTTGCTTCTCAATTGATTTTGTATGTATTTCTAAACTTCTATGCCAATTTTCCATATTTGTCTCAGCACTCTTCTCTTGCATTTGAAACCTTTATAACTTCATTTTTACTTCAGGTAATCCCAATTCCTCCTTTGCATTTTTCAGTCTCAAAGCATCCTGATACCCATTGTCAGTTAGACTAAAATTTTGCCATCTCTGAATTTTTGAGCAATGTATAGGGCCATGGTTCCTTTTGGACTTTACAGTTTCCTGAACCCTGCAAGCCATTTATTTCTCCAAATAAACCATGTCTAATATCCAAAATGAGCTAACATTTTCCAGTAAGAATCATGACAGACACTGCTAATGCTTACCACTGTTTTGTCCATGGATATGCTGTTTACGTCTCTGGTAGAATTTCTCCAAGGGACAAAGTCTGACAAATCAAGTAATACTTTCTTCTGCAGACCTATTAGTTACCTGAAGTTATGAAATGTTTGCAAATAATCAAAACAGTGCAGGATCTAGTTCTCCACAAAAATGGAGAGATAAATAATAAAGATAACAGTGCTGAGGATGAAAAGAAAGGCACATTCAACCTTCATATACACCCCCACAAGGTGAAAACTCAGAAACATTCTGAAATGGCACAAGTTAGAAGTTCTTTTAGTGGCTAAGGTCANAAGTTCCAACTGGCTGGAAAATGGGAAACATAACCCCCATTTTCAAAAAGGGAAAAAAGAAAGGCCAAAAAGGGGAACTATAGGCCAGCTAGTCTCACCTTCATGACCAGTCAGACCAAGGAGCTGATCCTCTTGGAAGCTGTGCTAAAGCACATGGAAAAGAAGGAAGTGATTGGTGACTGCCAACATAGCTTCATTAAGGCAAATCATGCCTGACAAATTTGGGTGACCTTCTATGACAAGGTTTCGGCAGTGGTGGATGAGGGAAGAGTGATTCATGTCATCTGCCTGGACTTGTACAAGGCATTTGGCAATGCCCCATACTACACCCTTGTCTCTAAACTAGAGAGGCATGGATATGATGTATGGACCACTTGGAGGATAAGGAAATGGCTGGAGAATTGCTCACAAAGCATTGCCATCAATAGCTCTGTATCCGTGTGGCCTCTATTTTGTCACTTGGGCACAGGTTATTTGATCCCTGTTTTCCTCATACCTTTCACACAGCTTGTCACATTGGCCCTAAGCTTACATTGTGGTGGAATGACAGAGATCACATTGAAGAGGCTATTGGAAGAATACTGACAAATTATCTTTGTGGTACCTTTCCTGCAGTATTTATAAAAACAATAGAATTGCTTACCTGGCTATTACTTATTCACGTATTAACAGTGCCTGTCTTTATAGCATTCAAATCTCACATACAGTAAAGATGTATTGGACTATGATAATGAAGGAGCAAAGATTATCATACAGTGTTGGTGTCCCAGGTATATTTATTTTTTGGTGTTACTGAATGAAGAGTAGAGATACTTTTGCTGCTCAAAGATACTTCCCATTTAAATAGTCAAAATACATGGATTCACTGAGTTCTGAAAACTGCATAAACTTTCCTGAAGTATAAGCCACCAATAAATGGATGATTCCTAAATCACTTCCCCCCCCCAAATTCCAGTATTCTGTTTTCATCTTATATTCTCCTGAAAGCAATATCAAGCCATAAACCATGAAGCAGAGCAGCTGAGCAGCAATAAGTATTGCAAGTGGAGTGTCAAAAAACTGCTGAATTAAAGTGGAAAGAGTCCAAACTAGAAAGACACTCTTTGCTCTTTCTGTAGACCAATCACAGTCCAATAATATAGAGTCTAAAATCTTCCCTAACGCACTGCAGTTCCTTCTAGTTTGTATTGCTTTTCTCTTTTTGACACTCCATCCATTCAAGCAGCCACCACTGAACTCTGCAATTGAACGTCTAGGGCTTGATCATAATTCTAGTATCAGAGCTCTCTCTAGTGGTGACTGTGCTACCTCATTATCTATTACTCATGCTATCTAAATACAAGTGAATACCTCTCAAATGAGACACCAGTAAATTCCTCCTTTTGTGACACCCATTAGTTAGAGAGGTTTTAGGCTAGTTAGAGAGATTTAAGCTAGGATGAGAATACCCAAGTGTGAAAAGAGATGTGAAGAGATGGACTCTTAGTTAGATTGGGACCTTGGACTTTGTGCAGATGAGGTAGGGATACAATCATCCTGCCACCAGCTATTTCAACTAATCAAAGGGCAGTACAGACAGGAACTAGTGAGGGGTTCACCATTTCAGCTCTTTGCTCTGCTGAAGACTGCTGTTTCCAACAGCAGCACTGACAGGAGAGAAGGTCTGATAGGGCCTTATCTGCCCTAGGCCAAAGGCTGGCCAGTTATTTTTAACCATTATGTTGGTACTTGTACTCTAAAGAATCCCACTTTACAGTGAAAGGCTTGAGCGGTCAACCAGCTTTTCTTTAGCTCACTGTTCTTTGCTGTCTGTGGCAGGAGGCCACGTCTATGTTTGTGGCTACAGAGGTTGCAACAGAAACCAACGTAAGTTTGGTCAAGATTAGTTGGTCTGCCAGTATCCCAAGACAAGAAAATAAAGCTGTATAGCTTCTTTTTTTCAAACCGTTTCCAAATAACAATAGGCTGCTCTTAAGGAAAAGAGACGCTGGAAAGCATGACAGATTGTGTAGAGCTCACTAGAGCATGTTTTGCTTATGGAAAAGGCAGAGAGAGGCAATGTGATGACTACACCTGAGAGCCTAATTTTGTCCTCTCCTCTTTTGTGGAGGAGATGTTCTTCACGAGAGAGGATGAGTAGCCTTCTGCCCCGGTAGCTAGCATCAGCCAACATAAATTATCATCTCATGGAGTCTTTGAAGAAATGTCCATGAAAATGCAGAAATAAGAACTTTATGCATTCCTTGGAGACTGGAGGTGTAAAGGCTCAGCAGAGTATAATGGAAAAATCTGTGACTCACTTCAGCAATTTATTTATGTGTTACTGTAGTGGCCACAAAAGGCCAAGTTCTTACCAAATATTGCTGAAGGTTGCAGTGCAGGAATTGACATGGGTAAAATCACACAGGCATTAGGCAGGATTAAAGTAACATACAACTAATACAGGAATAAACTCAGTTTGTTTTTCACAGTTAGAAGCATCGTTGCAATGGTTGTTAAAAGGCACAGAAATACAGTGGACTGCACATGAGCCTAGGGAACTGGTTCTTTTGTAGAAGAGTGTATCAAATTTAGCAGAAGTGACTTACTCTTTAAGATAATGAGATGGCCATAAGAAGGCAGAGAGCTCTCTAAATATCAGGGAGTGGGCATATACTCCTAGAGTTTAAAAACTAAAATTAAAATAAAAATTAAAAAACTCCTCATAGTATTACAACTGCAAAATAACACAATCATTGGACCTGAAACTAGAAGCTCTATATTTTCAGTTTAAGAGGACTCATTTATCAGAGAGTCTGAGAATTCTGCAAAGGTAACGCAAGAGTAATGCAACTGCAATGATAACAGCAATGTGAATGAAGAAGAAATAGTTAGGGAACCCAGTCTCAACTGCAACTGCATTGTCTACTTGAAGGTACACAAACATCATACAAAGACTTATGGTCCTGGTGGGCTCACAAGTTGAACATAAGCCAGCAGCATGCCCTTGCAGCAAGAAAGGCCAGTAGGGCTGCATTAAGAAGAGTGCTGCTGGCATGTTGAAGGCTGTGATCCTTCACCTCTATTCAGCACTGGTGACACCACACCTGGAGTGCTGTGATTAGTTCTGGGCTTCTCAGTACAACAGAGAGATGGACATGCTGGACAGTCCAGCAAAATGTCACTAAGATGTTTAAGGAATTGGACCATCTCTTCTATGAGGAATTCTGAAAGACCTAGGACTACTGAGCCTGGAAAAGAGAAGGATGAGGGGAATTTTATCAGTGTATATAAACACATGTGGAAAGGGTATATGGAGGACAGAGACAGGCAATGACAAAATCAGTTCTCTTGTACTTTTTCAAGAGGTGCTAGCCTGGGAACTCGTTTTGAGTTGAATATGCTAACTTCTGTGTTTAATTCTGAAGAATATTGCAAACTTTTGACTCCTCAAAGGAGAGCTTTGTTGCATATGAGTCATTCATACTGTATACCTTTGTGCCATAGAGACCTTAACAAGTAGGACTTAAGGCTCCTCCCTTCCTCCAGTATGCCAGGCAAAGAGTTTTCTTGGTTTCTGCAAGGGGCTTATGAAGCTAGGTAGAATGACTTGTAGAAAGAGGAGTGGATTTTACTGTTGAAGTTACTGTTATTAATATTCTTCTGGCCAGGTCCTCCATATGGAAACATCCATGAATCTTTCTGAGTACAGAATATGCAATAAGGGACAGAGTGAATGATTTTCCTGAAAAAAATCTAAAGCATCACCAAAACAATTATCATCATCAAATTCCAGCCTCTGTGCAACACCACCAAATAATTTATTGCAAACTGTATTCTCCTGTCTTACATTTATGAGAACTGAACAGGCTTTTAATGTTGGATTTAAAGGCATACTGCCATCAGCTGAAAAGTTATAAAGATCATCTTTCCATCTATTTTTTTCAGATCAATTTGGCAATAAATTGCATCTCTAAATAAACCTTATTTCTTCCTTTTCAAAGATCACTTTCCACTCCTCTTCTTAAGCAGTGACACCAACTCTTTTAATCTAGTAATTTTAGTAATTTGATTCATAATAGTAATAGAAAATCCCTAGAAATTTAACAGTACTTAGATCTTAATTACCAAGAAAGTCATTGTGTGAATTAGATTGGAATATAGTACGCTTTTATATAGCCCCTTTCCCACATAAGGTGCAGAGGCAGTGAGACGTTTATGATGAACTGAACAATGTCTGATAATAAAGCCACATCACTCCACTAATTTGAAGGGTCCTAAGAGTGATACACTTTTTGTCAAGGTGGCTTATAGTAGGATTCTTCAGTCTAGAAGGCAGGATGCTGTCAGGCAATATTTCATTTTGCAAGTCTTGTTACTCTCATTTCTCATGCTTGGCAAGGTAAGAAGTGACATGCTGAGTCAAAGCTGTGCTATCTTTGTCTAACTGTACAACCAGACTGACATGACAGCCTTAAAGAATCACAGAGTTTTTATAATTATTAAGCATGTTTGCTTCTATTCAGTAGGGAAATCAAATACATGCATTGAGGGATTTCACTTGGCACTGGCCAGAAATTACATAAAGAACATGTTGTTTAGGCTGGTTTACCCTCTGTATGAAATGATAATGAAGAAATTCTAAGTAAACTTTTGGTATTTTTATTTCATGAAATTCAAATATTCCGCCATTTTTCATAACAAAGTCACCATAACTTAATGGAAACAAAAAAACTAACAAACAAAACCCACAGTAGATCTGTCCAAGTTAATGTAAGTTTTTTGTTTTGATAGAATAGAAAAAGTACTTGTCTATGCAACACTTATTTATATATTTTTGTTTAAACTTCCAATTATTCTGTCTTGGTATATTTCTGTCAAAGAAGAATTTTCTGTAGGCAAAGAATACAGTAATATGCAGCATGGTTAAACTGCTATATCAACTTATAAAATTAACAATGTCTTCCATTTGTCTTGTACAAGGCAATCTTTTGCATATGATACAGAATTAGTCTGTTCTTCAATTCCAGAAAGACAGCCAAAATTCTTCAAGTGAGTTGAATATTTTTTGTGGTATTTTAAGACTGGTATATAATCGTTCATATATTTGGCCTATGTTTTTACACAGACCATTTCTCACTTCCAAGTTTTATCAACATAAATCATAAACCATGCTTTGATGTGATATCACCTACAGATGCCAACCTCAGACACATATTCTCCATATTAAGTGCCTTTGGATAGTCAAAACAATACAGCAGGTTTCCATGAGTTCCATTTCAAATAGTTCCTCCTTTAATCACATATAATTAGAAGCAATGACGTCCAGCTTTTCTAGTAGTATTTACTGAATGCTTTTTAGGGTTCAAGGCTGGTTGCATAGACACAACTGTAGAGGTTCAGAGGCAGAGAGAGAAGTTGAAGAGGAATTATCTGCTGTGTTTAATGGGGTGTGTAAGCCAAAAAGTTGAACCACCAAAAATTTGCTTTGCATAAAATGAGGAAAATAAAAGGCAGTTTTAATTCTTTAAAGAAAAGAGATCTCAAGGGTGCAAAATGCTTTGGAAAATCTGCCCATGCATTATGAAAAGTGTTTTGTTACTCACTACATCTGTACTTCTATTATAGTCTTTGTTAGTGTAACTGTATGCATAAACGCCTAAATATAATTTCTTTTTTCTCTTGTTTGTGCTTTACCTTTTGCTATTATGGCTTTTTCTTCATGAATGCACTGTTTAATTATTCCATCCTCAAATGCCTTATTCACAGCATGTTTAAAAAAATTAAAAATGTCTCTGCCTACCAGTCTCCAATTCTTAGTTTCCTTAATTATTTTCATTATTTTCTTCTGTCATTTTCCCTTTTATTCTTTCCATGTAAACATATTATGTTTTACTCAATACAAGCAACATGTTATCTTGCCACCCTTCAATCCACTGGCTGCTAGCATAGAGGATTATACTTTCATACTAGCAGATCAGGAGACTAGATGTCTTTGTGACCCCCAAAAATGCAGACAGGGTAACATATGACTTACTCAAATTTATAGTTCTTGAATACATATGCATGTTGATTATTATACATAAGTGCTAATCAAGGGTTCAGTTCTGCCTTGGACTGAGTCCCAAGGCTAGGACAGCACTCATTACAGTCTATAATTTCCTGGTGAGGGGAAGAGGAGGGACAGGCACTGATGTCTTCCTTGTGGTGACCAGTGACAGGACCTGAAGGAATGGCCTGCAGTTGTGTTGGGGGAGTTTTAGGTTAGATGTTTGAAAAAGGTTCCTCCCCCAGAGGGTGGCTGGGCACTGGAAGTGGAACCCCCAGGAGAGAGTTCATGAAGCATTTGGACAATACTCTTAGGTCCATGATGTGATTCTTGGGGATAGGCCTGTTCAGGGCCAGGAGTTAGACTCAATGATCTTTGTGAGTCCCTAACAACTCAGCATATTCTGTGATTCTATGATTTGGCTAATCCTGGTAGCTGCCAGGTGACTAATTAATGACAAAATTGTTCTCAGACACAGTGAAAACTTTGCTGTTGAAACTAATTTTCAACTCTGATGGAAACATCCATCTCCATTTCCCTCAGTATCATAGTATTTATTATAACTGGACTTCAAGAACCAAAATAATAAAGGAGTCTTATTATTCAGGGTCCATTTCAAAACACTATAATATGAAACTATTCCACAGAGTAAAGAGGTCTGGAAGAAAGAAGAGAAGAGAATGGAACAGCTCAGATAGGTGATATGACATTCCAAATCTCAGGCTTGAGCAGGAGAGGGAGAACTGTTCTTTTATAGTAATAACAGACCTTTTTTTTCTCCCTCCAAACAGGAATTTCATGTAGTTATCTTGCACAGTATATAATACAAAAAATAAGAGGGGAAAAAGGCTGTGTTTTCCTGAATTCACAAAAATCGAAAGAAAAATTCTTATTCATTTAACTAAAGTTGAGGTGTTTCCAAATGTTGTGCAGTATTTTTCACTATAAAACATTATAATTACAATAGATCTTAGCAAAATAATAGCATATCACTATGCAGTACAAATTAATGGAGAATAAAGGTAAGACCTGCATGTGTGTTATATAAAGTATGTGTGTATATATAGATATAGATATAGATGATTGATATAGATGATATAGATGATATAGATGATATAGATGATATAGATATACAGAGATAGAGATAATAGATAGATATATGCATGTAAAAATATATAGAGACTAAAAATAAACCATTCCTGACTTATATCAGTGGAAGGGAGGGATGAACATGGCCTTTGAATTACAGTATCCACTGTAATGTTCCTGTATATTTTCTTGGTTACTGTGTTCTTCATTTTGAAAAGTTCTATCATTATTAACTTGGTTAATATTCCCCAAAATATTGCACATCCAAAAAATGAGATAGTTATAATATTGTATTATTATAAATATCCAGTATTATAACCATCCAAGCATATTAAAATCAACATAACCATAATAAAACAATGAAAAAGAAAACACAATATAAAATTTGACAAACTGTTGTAATAAATGATAAATTATTATTAATTTCTTTAGTTTCACATACTATCATGTTGATCATAATGAACATATTTTGTCTTTAAGATAACATAATATGAAACCCCATTGGTATTTACTGCAATTGAGTTGTAAATCTCTTAAAGCATGGTAGCTGTCTCCAACAGTTGGGCCTGATGGTGAACAAGAGAAAAATATAATCTGATCTTCACAAGTTTATTGATACTATATGAAGAGGTCTAAAGGACAAATAGCATTACTTAGATACGTTCTATGCAGAAGAGGAAAGGAAGAAGGCAAAGTAATGGGTAGCACAGTGGTGTCAATTTTCATAGGTCTTTTGTGTCAATAAGGACTGTATTTTCTCTCCCATCATGAGAAAATACTCTAAAAATATGTTATTAGAAAAATAAACACCTTTCTTGGTCTGAGCTGTAGTGTGTCAGTATTCCATTAAAGTTCTACGCATTTATCTGGGGAATAAAGTTGAAACTAAAAGGAAGAAATTACAGATTTATAATTTTCATTTCTCATCACATTCATTACACATTAATTTTTGTTATGTTGAATTTTCACTTGGAAAAAAACAGATCAGGAAATAAGGAGTCTCTACAAACCTTTGAAGTTAGCAACTGCACTTTAACAGCACACCCTTGCCTGAGCCAAACACCTTCCTTTCTCTGAACCCTTAATCCTTCAAGAAGAATGTCCAGCTCTTTTAGCTGGACTCTCTCATTTCTTCTCTGCTGGGATGGAATGTTTCCTCCATCCTTCACTTTGCTTTACCAATGTATTGCTCTTCCCCTCTATGCCCAGCCTTACCTGCTGCATGTTTCCCAATTACTGCTCTGCCTCAGAAAGCTCTCTGTCATACTTTGCCCCTCTGCTTTTTTTCTTGCTCAATTTTCAGTTTTCCCAAACAGCCACTTCATGCTGCACTTTGACAAATCAACATTTCTTGAAGCTAGAGGACACAATTACACTGAGATTTTTTTCAGCAATTCAGGTACCTTGTGGTATCTTGTTTCTCAAGCTGCCCTTGATGAGTGCTGGCTTCCTTTCTCTTAATCAGTTCTCTCGTTAATTATTTCTCTCCTTAATCAGTTGTCTGATTACTATTCCCTCGCTTACCAATCACAATTATTCCCATCATCTGACATTGACAATCAACCCCACCTTGCTCATACTAGAAGGTTCCATAAGTTCTTTGATACCCACATACTGCTGCTAAAATTGGTAATAACCTGGGTATCACACGAAATTGTCAGCATGTGTTTGGACAAGTGGTAGGGGTCTGCTGTGCCACTTACTCTAAGGACATTGTCATTGTGGGGTGATGGCCCCTGATAAGCCCTGATGGGTTGAAGGAGACGCCTCAGCCCCCTGGAGGGATGCTCCCCACAGAAGAAAAAAGCAAGGAAAACTGATAAGATTAACCAAGGATGGAGTGTTAAAAAATAACATGGCCTTCCTTTGTGATATCTTCTATGACTGCTCAAGGGCCCACCCCACCCGAGGCATCTGCACCACTCTCCAATAGATTGACTGTTAGTCACACAACCACCTGAAGAAAAAAAAAAAGGTATAAAAAGAGATGCAGTTTAAACTGCAACTGAGAAGGGAAATGCCACTGTCTGTTGAGGTAGCTACTGGCAGCTTTGTCCTGCCTCCTCCTACCTCCTGTGTTTTGCTTCCTTACTACTAATAACAGTAACTTGCTTCACACTTTGCTACTTTATATTGGTTATTGCTTTTTGCTATTCTTACTTTATAAGACCAGCTCTATTTTGCAACTACAGTAACTTGCTTTACTTTCAATGTGCAGTTTCTTTTTCAACATGTGTGTTGATGAGAAGCAGCTCTGCTCTTTCCTTTTGTTTTGTGTTACAGACAGAGTAGTGTGCAAGATATTTTCTTGTCCTATGTTATTGAGAGAGTGTCTAGATAAGTGTTTTAGGTGGCTGTGTTTTTAGTTAGTAGTTCTTTGTTGCTAGTTTCTGTCTGTTGTGAAAATGGGATACATTGCTGTATTGTAACTTGAGTTTAGTGTGTTTGTCTCTGTAAAATGTGTTTTGTGCTGGTTTCTTTTGGGGTCTTATATTATCAATTAAATACAATCTTGCAGCCAAACGTTATCACCGGCAAAGCAGAACCCAAAATAACTGTCACATTTTTGTATTAATAAATGTTATTTCGGGAGCTGTTGTGGGGAAAGTTCTTTTCTAGCTATTAAGTGTGGTCCTCATATCATAGGTTAGAAAACCTTCCAGCCTGTGTTCTGTCCAGCAGTTTGGCAGGCAGTGCTGGGTTCATAAGGCTCTAATTTTTCTGGAGGTGCTTA
The DNA here is from genome assembly GCA_013396695.1 of Sakesphorus luctuosus. NCBI lineage: Eukaryota > Metazoa > Chordata > Aves > Passeriformes > Thamnophilidae > Sakesphorus > Sakesphorus luctuosus. The sequence continues at coordinate 35,452 of VWZD01004224.1, read as the reverse complement.
TTGCTAATAATTTCTCCCTGGCTTAAGTGAGGTCCTCATAGGGAGTCAAAAATCTTTCCAGTCTGTGTGCTGTCTGTTAGTCAACAGACAGGGCTGGGTTCATAAAGCTTTGATTATCCTGAGGGCGCTTATAGCTATTAACTTTATATTAATACAGTTATGACTAGAAATCTTTGCATTTCTGTCTCACTCCGCCCTTTCACGTGACAGTCACCCATGCTCTTCTGCTGGGAGACTGGTGGTTTTCAGAAACTCAGTGGAGAACTAAAGCAAAGAATGCTTAAAACAATTTAAAAAGAGGGTGGTTTTGTTTGTTTTGGTTTTTTTTGTTTATTTTGTTGTTTTGTTTTGTTTTTACTGAACTGGCACAGAACCATCTTCTCAGCTGGGAGAGATTTTGAATAATTCTTCAACTGGGCAATCTGCAACTGGTTAACTATGTCCATTTCTTCAGTTAATAGGGACCTGAAAATGTGACTATAGCAAATACCTTGACAGTTCAATCCAAATGTTATGTGGCAGTTTGAACCTGATTTTAAGTTTTATATGCTTTTTTAAAACACTATTCAGTGGCAGAAAAAACTCCCATGTATTCTATTGATATTACTATGAATACTAATGAAATACCAATTAGGTTAAGATTTTCAAGAAATGGTAATTCTAGATCTTTGACATGATTCCACATGGTTCTTTTTAAATTCTCTTGAGCTCTATGTTTTCCTTTTTGAGACCCAGCAGGATATCAGATTAGCAGGGAATAGATGTTCACCAGTTTAAGACACGACTCTCTACCATGTCTCATTTTGTTTAAAAATCACTAGTTGCTTCTGAGAATAGCCTCTATCTGCAGTTTAATTTCCTCTAAAAACATTGGTGCAAAGGCTTTTATGGAAAAAGTGCTGAATTGTTGACAGTATTGTGGTGGGTGGTGTCATATCCCACTCCTAAGAGAAAGGGACCATTCAAGATCACCAGTCCTGGATCCAGCACTGATCCAGCCAACAGGATGCCCAGGATCCTGGGGGACACCACCCAAGCTTTGTGAGTGTACCTTTTTATGGGTGAGTTTTCCTTGGCCTGGAGGAAAGTTTCTTGCTTTCTATGAAAATGAGTGAGCATGTGCAGTCCATTCTTCTAGAACCTTCTGGAAATGGGTTGGAGGCCTTCAGGGGTCTTTCCTGGTCTCACCTTCCCTCTACAGGTCTTGCCTGCTACTTGACCTCATTCCCGCACTTCCACAGTACTGTGTGGCATTTATCTCCAGTAGCCAGAACAAGGACATTTGTCACAGAAAAGTGCTGTCCTACATCTGTATGGCCCCATCTCCAGCCACATCCTAATTTTTCCTGCCTATNGAATTGTTGACAGTATTGTGGTGGGTGGTGTCATATCCCACTCCTAAGAGAAAGGGACCATTCAAGATCACCAGTCCTGGATCCAGCACTGATCCAGCCAACAGGATGCCCAGGATCCTGGGGGACACCACCCAAGCTTTGTGAGTGTACCTTTTTATGGGTGAGTTTTCCTTGGCCTGGAGGAAAGTTTCTTGCTTTCTATGAAAATGAGTGAGCATGTGCAGTCCATTCTTCTAGAACCTTCTGGAAATGGGTTGGAGGCCTTCAGGGGTCTTTCCTGGTCTCACCTTCCCTCTACAGGTCTTGCCTGCTACTTGACCTCATTCCCGCACTTCCACAGTACTGTGTGGCATTTATCTCCAGTAGCCAGAACAAGGACATTTGTCACAGAAAAGTGCTGTCCTACATCTGTATGGCCCCATCTCCAGCCACATCCTAATTTTTCCTGCCTATTTGCACAGCATGTTCTTACACAAGGGTGCTTGGTTGGCTCCATGGCTATCAGTGTTAGAAACATACAGATTAGCTCCTTATTTTCCGGGCTTCTACAAGTGGTACATGGATAGAGGTTGTAGTGATCTGCTGGATTTGATGGCAGTCATTTCAGTCTTTNAATGTTTTTTTTCCTTCCCCTCTCCAGAGGGCACATACTTCTGCCTCTAAATCCATACTTGGGGATTCCAATAACATACTCTGAGTTTATGGATAACAATTCACTTCTACTGGCAGATACTCCTTTGTTGTGAAGACCTTTCAAATTCAGGTCAGATTTATTAGAGGCCATACTCTGGACTTTCAGGTTTTTAGTCGTATAGAAAGGTAAAACTGTCTCCCAAGACTTTTCTATGGATTAACAGGTAATGTTTACAAAGAAGCAAGAAAGGCTGAAAATATTACCACAGTACCACTGTGGTAATATGAGCCACTCATTTTTTTTTATTATTGTTATTATTAGCAGGAGCTGTGCATCAAGTACCCTTCACATTGCATTGAACACTGGAGCCCATTTAGTTCACCTGTCATTAACATAATAGGAGAGTAGACAAAGTGAAGCACTGCAGCATTGACATAACTTGTCATAATGGAGTGCTTCAAAAGATGTTCAAAACATTTTAAAACATTTAGTAATTCTTCCTTATTCAAGCAGTACCCATCCGATCAAAGAAAAAATGTAAATCAGGAACAAAAGCAGGCAGAGAGTGAGGAGGTAAAGATCATACAGCATGGATCACTGGATGTTCCAATTATTTTCAGGTAGTTTGGCAGATCTCCAGGGATGTGATTCAACTTTGTACAGGTTGCAGAACAAAATCAATTTTTGGTTCTAACAAAGCAATTTCACAACATGATCTTCTAAACTTAAAAAAAAAAAAAAGTAAAATTCTTAAAATGGTTTGATTGTTTATTTTGTAGAGGAGGTTTCTTGAGTATATTACAATTGTTTTTTTTAGTCTTTGTAAAAAAATAAAATGGAGGCACAGCATTGGAAAATTAGATCTGGAATTAATTGGGCAAGTGGGGAACAACTCTGCTTTTTGATAGTATCATTGTATTGGATTTTCATGGTGAAGTTTAGGAGTAAGGTGGCTACAGTGTTGTCTTCTTGACAAGTTCCCAGAAGTTTCCTCCATGTCCAAAAGAGTCAATGCCAGACGCAACAAAAGGGACATGCCACTGGCTAAGGATGAGCCCATCAGGGATGGGGGTAGCACCTCTGGGATAATCTATTCAAGACAGATTAAAAAAAGCAGCCAGAGTGAGAATGTATGAGGGGAACAGGCTTAAAGATGCCAAGGTTGGTGAAGAAGGAGGAGGACGAGGAGGTGATCCAGGCACTCAAGTAGTGATTCCCCTAATGCCTGTAGTGCAGACCAAGGTGAGGCAGCTGTGCCCTCCAGAACATGGAGGCCCACAGGGGAGCAGAGATCTACCTGCAGCCAGTGGAGGACCCTATGCTGGTGCAGGTGGATGCCTGAAGGAGGAGGCTGTGACCCAATGGGAAGCCTGTGCTGGAGTAGGCTCCTGGCAGGACCTGTGAACTTGCGCAGAGAGGAGCTCATGCTGGAGTAGGTTTGCTAGCAGGACTTGTCACCCTGTGGGACATCCACACTGGAGCAACCTGTTCCTACAGGACTTGGCCCCATGGAAATTACCCATTCTGGAGCAGCTCAGGAAGAACTGCAGCCCAAAGGAAGAAGGCACATTGGAGAAGTTGGTGGAGGACTGTCTCCTGTGGGAGAGACCCCATGCTGGAGCAGGGAAGCAGTGTGAGTCCTCGCACTGAGGAGGAAGGAGTGGTAGATACATGTGATGAGCTGACTACAGCTGCCATTCCCTGTCCCTCTGTGCTACTCTGGGGAGGAGAAGGGAGAGAAAATGGGGAGTGAAGTTGAGACCAGGAAGAAAGGAGGGGTACAGGAAGATTTAGGCTTTATTTCTCATTACCCTACATCAGTTTGATTGGAAATAAATTAAACTAGTTTCTGCCAGCTGAGCCTGGTTTTCCTGTGACAGTAATTGGTAAGTGATCTCTCTCTGTATGTATTTCTCTCTCCTCTGCCCTGCTGAGGAGGGAAGTGATGTAGTGGCTTTGGGGGTTACTTGGCATCTAACCAAGGTCAACCCAAAACTATGATTTCCTTAATTTTGTTCATCCTTTTCTCTTATTTGCTTTTGCTTTGCTTTGGTCATTTACATATCATATTCCACCTGACATATTTATATTCTATAACTTGCTCTCTGTTTTGAAAGAGTTATATTTGTAGGAGAAATAGTAAAATGAAAGCCTTGACTTTCAAATTTCTCCTTGTATTTTTTTTTTCTGCATTAGCTAGCATAATATGGTTCTGTTCCCTGAATAAAGGATGTGAAATCGAGCATACACAATAACTTAAAGTAGGAAAGCAACACACTGGCCATAACAAAAACAAAGAACAAGTAAATGCATGTCCTCCACAAATCTGACTCTATGAGGAGGAGATAAAGGCAATAACAAGCCTTTAAATACAGAACAAATGAGTACACTTTTTAATCTTTACAGAATGTTTGCAGGCAATGAGGGGTATTTATGCACTTCACTTTGGCAGTTTTTACTCCATAATTAATATTACATCTTTGAGAACCAACTTATAAAGCACTGGAATGTCCTACTAGAACCAGAATCTCATTACCTGAAGGATTGGTCTGGCCCTGCAGTCCCTCACTACAGTACAAAGAGCTAAAGTCTTGCCTTTTTCCATTGGAATTGAACTTTCCATGACTCAGAGATAGCAGGGGCTCTTTCAGCATTTGGAAGTTACTCCTCTTGTCCATCTGAGATAACTGATTTTTTTTTGAGTGTTTTAAGCTGGTTTTGTGTAGTTGACTTTTTTTCCAACTGATTTGTGGATGCAGATGCCTGCTTAAGATAGCTGTTAAGCATACTGCATTGTGTTGCTACATTTTTTTAAATCAGGGGCAGGCTGTGACAGCAGTGGATGTTCTGGCTGTCACTGAAGTACTTGATCAAGAAAGCAAAGAGTAATATTATTATGCATGGTAGCTGGTTAAAACCTTTGTAATCCTGCAATGAATTTTATCCTGTAGAAGTACTTTTGTTACATATTAAAGGCCAAATCCTCCTTATCCTTTCATACCACAAGAAGAAATAAATTCATAGTAACTTCAAGTAAATATTTGCAAACTTATTGTCAGACAAGTACAGAAAAAGTGGCAGTTTTCCACTTCTCTGAAAGCAGTTTCTTATATAATGGCTCTCTCAGTTGGACTGTTACGAATTGGGGTCAGCTGGCACGTACATGAAGGTGGACAAGCCATANGGCACGTAAATAAAGGGGGAAAAGCCATATTCGATTTTTTTTCACAATATCTTTATATGCCAGAGGGAAGATTTAACTGCAGATTGATTCCTACAAGCCTTATATTAAGAAGTCTTCCTATACAGCAAAGCGCCCAAGTGCCTTTTAAAGCACAAGCTAAAATCCTATTTTTTAAAGATATTCTTATAACTCCAATGTACTCTAACTGTAAACTTGATATTTAGCACATATAACTAGAGCATTGTGGAAATTACATGCTTGCAAACATGCTGTTTTAAGCCGTTTGCTCTTTCCTAGGGAAATGAAATCAGAGAGAAAGTTCTGAAATAAAAAGAAGATAATGGAGTCCTGGCAGAAGAAGAAAGATGGGAAAGCAGTGGCCTCTCTCCATCACCAAAATAAACTGACAAACCCAGTAATCAGTGTATATTTTTAAAGGTCAGCTTCACAGCTTGTTTGCCAGAAATTCTGATTATCAGAAGGGTTACTTAAATAGCTTTCTTTTATTCACTAAATCTGTCATAGAAATGAAACATACAGACTACACCTAATGAGTTTAACCTTCTGCATTTTGACATTGAAGATTATCTTTGAAGATTATTGTGTAATATTATTGTATCCTAATACTTAGTTATTTTGAATATTTACTGCTCATTGATAACTGTGATCATTTTATGACAAAGGAGAAGCAGATTAACCAATAATCTGTCATTGTTTTATCTTAAGCGTGGTACTTACAGCGGAAACATTTCCTTAAATATGTTTACTTTGCCGATGATTTGCTCTCTTAGTCCACAAAATCAGACTTCTGAAAGATAAATAATATTGCAGGTAGAATATATGCTACCTGGTGGTACAATTTGTCCACTTATGAGTTTAATAACATTGTATATTGCTAGGTTTTGGCCTCCTTTTGGTAATTAATCAGAACCTGTTTGGACCCTGGATGATCATGCAGTAGTAGTGAATGCTGAGGAATTAGGTATAGAACAAGCCCCTCCTGTTTCTCTCCTGGCCTAGAGTTTGTCTCTTTAAGTCTCCAGGCTAGATTCAGCCCTGCCTCACTGCATGGAAGTCAACACTTGAGTGCAGATCTCCTCCTCCCATGTTGCCTTTTCCCAAGAGTGTTCTCCTTTTTCCTGGCCACTCTCCACAGCAGTCATGACACCAGGGGAAACCCTCTTAGCAGTGTGCCATGGAGTTATAGGCTGTGTGTCACAGCACAAAATCAATGCAAACTGAATACTCACAGATTATCCCTTCCCAGACCTGTCACCCACATCATTGCTATGAAGGGAGTGTCTTTCTCCTCTTTTTGGGTAATATGTATAATTTTAATGTCTTTATTTGAAACCTCATAGTTAACCATGCAAGATGATGTGAACAATGAGTGACAAAAGATATAAGTCACTGAAGTGTCTGTCTACGCCTTGTGGTGAAAAGTGCTGTGCACAGCATTGCATGAGGGAAAGAATCTAAGCTATAGATAACAAGAGAACTGAATTTTAATTTATATGTAAAACAAAGATTGAGGTTATAAAAAAATAGTCTAACAGCTTTGGAAGAAAAATGGATATTCACTTTTTTTTCCTTCTTATATTGCCACAGTGGCATGGGTGCTATATTTGAATAATAAAAGTAACTGGAGCATAAAATTAATAATTTTCCACTGACCTCCATATTCATTTAAAATTATTTTTCCTTGCAGACAGGTAAAGCTTTGTGTCAATTCTCATTTTCCTTAAGCTCTAGACAGTTAATCCAATCCAAGATAACAGAAAGTGAACAAGAGTGTATTAACAGCCCAGAAAGTCTCCAACGCCCTGTTAAACATAAGTTGAGGACTCAGGACTCAGGTGGAGGCTGCATGGGCATATAAGTGTAAATCTTCACAACATGACTCTCACACAGGAAATAAATTACTAAAAATCAGTTGCATAAAACATAAAAATTAGATCCATTTTCAGACATTCTCACATCAACCAGAAGACATATATCCTTCTGGGTTGTAAAATTTTCTGCTTAAATTATCAGAAACTCATTATACATGATTCAGCTAGCAATGATCTAATTAATTTATTGAAAAAACCTCAACATGTTCCACTTAATTTTTACATCCATCTTAGTACAAAGTCACGTGACTTCATATAACGTTTTCTTCAGCCAGTGTGCAATTCCACTCATTCTTCCTCTGCAGACTAGAAATTCTGCAACAGTATGACATCCTCAGAATGTCTGAGTCAGTGACTCCTTATTTCTAAATGTTTCTATCCAACATATGCCCAGAAAGGTAATCTGTTATACTATATGAAAGCCAGGTCCATACAAAGAACAATGTACTGCATCTTTCTTAATGACAAATGTGTACATTTTTGGTGTCTCTATTTGGTTGATTCAAAATGATCTTCTGTAGATCAAGGTGAAAAAGGAAGGAGACCAAAAGAACTATATATAAGATATAATCATTAAGTATCCTTGTTTACCAATCCCCCCTGTTAGTTTCTTTTTCCATAGATGAGGGTTCCTTAAAGGCTAAAGTATAGTTTGTATGGTCATTAAAATGTTTGAGATTAAAAAACTTAAAAGATGGGAGGAGGAGAACAGAAGGAAAAGAAGAAATGGTTCAAAAGGATAGAGAGAGCAAAGAGGATTATGATTAACTGAGAGAGTTTTTATTGTTAACTAACATGAGCACAGCATAAAATTATATAACTGTCAAAAGATAACTAACCATTTTATTAGATTCCATTATTTTATTTCATTCTTGTTGCAAAGAAAAAATTTTTCCATGGCAGTTTGAATAGGTGCACTTTGCTGATCAACATAAAACTAGGGATTCTTAAAGACCCAAATTTTATCACCCATCAAGATGTTCTTCCAGTGGAATCATAGGAATGCTAATGTTACTTCAGTCAAATCATTCTAATTAAAATTCAGACATTTAAAGAAGTCACTTCATCATCTAAGACTGTTAGTTCATTTCAAAACACCTTACCCACTGCCAAGGTTTAGAACTTGTGCAACCCAGAAGACTACTTCACATTAGATTGAGTATGATGTGTGTGTAATAATTTGGATGCTAATCTAATTTCTCTGGAGTAGCACAAGCCATTTAAGGTTCTAAGCCATTTCTCTCAAAAATTCTAGAGCAGTGAAATTTCTACCTTGCAAGCCAACTCAAAGACGATTTTTTCCCCCCTCCACACAGGAGATGTCAGTTTTCCTGACTGTAAAATATATGGCTTTTCAAATGAACTCTTAGAAACAGTAACCAATGAATCTTGATAATCATCAAAAGAGGAAATTTAATGAAAGCATATGAAAGCATCTGTATGCATTTTGCTACCTTTCTGTGACAAAGTGAGGAGAACTGTATCGTACACAGACATCTTCCTCTGAAACTACTTCTCCAACTGATAATCAGGCCTTGGGATTTTACACTGCTTTGAAAGAGTCATCTTAAAACTTTGTTTTTCACATTGGCTTTTTGATTTGCAGCTTTAAAAGAATCAGCTACTTTACTACAAATGCATGTCAGGTAGGCCATTGTTAGAGTTGAGTTTTGTATTTCGTATTTATTCAGTCTAGTTTAAAGCTGAGAGACGGCCCTAACAGTTGCTTAACTTCTGGGCAAGAAAACTTCCACCAAATTGAAGTATGCTTCCACCTTCAGTTTTCAGATGCAGCTTCCAAACTACATCATTAGTACTTCTAGAAATATTACATCCTTTCATTTGAGTAAATGACTCTCCAGTATTGTATCTTCATTGAGTGTTAATGCTAACCCAGAACTGCATAGCATGCACAATTTTGAAGCAATTTTAGAGGTGCATCCAAATTAATAACAGTTTACTTTGAAAATGAATGAGTTAGCTCTTGTCCCTGCACTGCCTTGAATGAATTTTAGAAAGAGAATTTACAATTAAAATGTTTCTTCTAAATACTGACTATAATAATCTGCTTATTCTGTGTTTAACTTTCTGTTTGTTTCAAAATGGAGGGCTTTTTAGACTATGCATTTGATATTCTATACATATATTTTATTTCTGGCCAACTCTGGTTGTCTTTTACTGCAGCAGACTGTTTCCAGTTTTTCAATTATTAATATGGTGGTTTTGAAGGGGTGCACAATGTACCACAAAGATGTATGGGATGAAAGAAAGGTGAGGTAAGCTTCAGAATCATAGTAATGCTTTGTGCTGTTTTTGGCTGGGTTACAGTTAATTTTTTTTTAAGTAAGTGGTACGTGGCTGTGTTTTGGATTTCTGTTGGAAGCAGCATTGATAATACAGAGATGTTTCAGTCACTACTGACCAGCATTTGCATAGAGTCAAGGCCTTTTCTGCTTGTCACCCCACCCCACCAGTGAGGAGGCTGGGGGTGCACAAGAGGTTGGCGAGGGGCACAGCTGGGACAGCTGTACCAACTCACTCAAAGGACATCCCATACTGTATGGCATCAGGATCAGCATTCAGTGCTGGGAGAAGAAGGAAGAGGGGATGTTCAGCATGGTGGTCTTTCTCTTTTGAAGTCAGCCTTACCCGTGATGGAGCCCTGTTTTCTTGAGGTTGACTGAACGCCTGCCTGGCTCATGGGAAACAGTGAATGGATTCCATGTTTTGCTTTGTTTGTGTGCATTGCTTCTGCTTTGCCTACTGAACTATTGCCTGTTAAACCTATTAAACTCAAGTTTTTTCTCCTATTTTTCCAATTCTGTCCCCCATCCCACTCAGGGTGAGGAGAGAGTGAGAGCTGCTTGCTCGGGGCTTAGTTGCCAAATGGGATTAAACTATGATACCCCTTAATGTTTTAACACACAAAATAGTCTGAAGAATTGTATTTTTATTTTGCTAAACAGCATTTTTTACTTTCAGATATTTAAATTTTGAAATTACAGAATTAAGAATGGAATCAGTAATTTGAGAAACTCCTGCATTTCTTGTTGTTACAAACACTAAATCCATCAAACAGTTTTGTTATGTGCATATGTTGTAATTTGACACAGAGATTTTCACAGAGATGTTTCTAAAAGACTGGGTCCTGCAGCTGGATGGCTTGGTAAGAATTTTCCTTAATCAGCGAATAGTTGGAAATTTAAGTCTCCTCCTGGCTGAAAACATATGTGAAGAAAATTTCTTCTCCTGCAAGAAACAGTTATGGAACACTAAAAAATAATAGTAGCAATTGCAATAGATTTAGTAAGAAACCTAACCTTATGGCATCCAGTTAATGAGCCTTGTGGAGTATTCAAGAGGGTTTTTTTCCCCAGTGCTTAGAAAGAGACCATATGGAGGAAAATCATTGCAAAAATTAAAATGAATGAACCCAGACTGAGGACTAGAACATCATTTTGTGCTGCCTGTAGAAACACGCTACAAGGCAGAAAATTGTTTGAGAAACTATCTGGTTATTGTCCAGTCTCCTCCTGGATAATTGTGCTAGTCTAAAGTTAGTATGGATGCTGTGGAGGCAACATACTGTCCCACACTTGGTCCCCACTCCCACTAGCAATCATGAGAAGCTTATTTTTTATTAATTATTAAAATATTTATATATGTAAATAATATATGCCTATATATAAATATTATATATATTT
>VWZD01004224.1:0-15932 GCA_013396695.1 Sakesphorus luctuosus | reverse complement strand
ATCAAGTATAGTAATGAAATTATAAGTAAGATCCTTCTGTAAAAGACTGGAATGAATTTAATGAGAAATTCTTCTCTGGACTTCTGTTGGAATAGAGAAGATAATTAGATAGATGTTAGCACTGTGTTTGTATTTTTTACCTCTTTAGTTCTATGTTTAATGTTCTTCCCATTAACTCAAAGCAAAAATTCTATATCCAAATTTATTATAATTTCCCCAAACTTGTTGCACTCAATATTGGGAAGAAGTTCTCTTAGATAGCTTTTATTACAAATGCTGAATATTCTAACAAAGCAGCTGAGCTCCAGTGTAATTAACTGAGCGGTATATTGACTTCTTTTTTTTTCTTTTTTTTTCTTCTCTTTTTTTTTTTTTTTTGAGTTCTGCAACTGTGTGGCCTCTGTGTTCACCCATAGTGGTATTGGAGCGGGAAACACCTCTCTGTTAGGAAAGGAAAGAAGAGCTTGTCAGATAGCATGATGATTTTTTCATTCTGTGTTTCCTTTTTACAAAGCTACTCTAGTTCCTACTATAAAAGGGTAAACGCTTCTCTTTATAGCTACAACAGTATTGGAAAGAATTACTTCACTAAGATTGCAGTAACTTATCCAGCATCCCAACCTCAAAAGCTTTTTGAATATTTTTACTTTCAGCTCCAGGAGTTTCTTGCTTTGCCCCAGTCTGAATTCTTGTGAGAAGGCAAAACAAGACAGCTACATCAGGTTTTGTTTAGGCTGCAGAATTATTCAATTAACAGGTCAAAATTTAAGATTCAGTATAAAAATGGTTCTTATATACATGATGTGCCTCCACTTCTCTCTGCCGTCTCCCTCTCTCCACCACCCTCTGAGTGAATTCATCTTGATTTATAAATCAATAGTCATGTGTTCTGAAAGTACAATAAATATATTGCAATACTAGTCTATTTTAAATACCCAGATTCCAGCAGAATTCACATGCTTAAAATGATTATTCCAATTCCACTGGTAATTCCTCTAGGACTAGATTGAACTTTTGATGTACATCCACTATTCCAGGTATCCACAGTGAAGCTCTTCTGTAAGCTTTACAAAGACAAATGCACAGCAGTGGAGGACAGCATAAAACCTCAGGTTCACTTAAGGGCTTCTTAGGCCCTCCATTCTGTATGCATATGGATTTCTGGTTTTCCTTTTCAATTTGAAAGTTCTTTGTGCCATGTGGAATTAACGAAATTTTATTATGCTATATGTTTGAAAAGCATACAAAAGAAATAAAAGCATATATGTATATAAGCTTATGACACGAGATGTCTAACCACTACTGAATAGAAATTTGGAAGCAAAGTATTTGAATAAATACTGACAATCTAAATGCACATAGAGAGAACGCAAATACTTTAAAATCCCATTGTAAGTGAAGGATCGCCATAACACACCAGGAAAATCTGATACATTTTAACTTTTGAAAATAAATTTAAACATAATAAGTGTGCTTGCACAGCTAACCAGATTAGCCTTCTCCAAGGAGAAAGAAAAGAAAAAGACCTGAGCTTTTATCCTCAAAGGAGTATATGTAAATATTGAAATATTCCTCATTTAAGTAGCTTACAGAATTATAACAAGAAAGCCATACTGAAATGTATCATATGAATGAAAAACTAAACAAATCTCATCACAACGGCTTACACCTTTTTTTCTTCCTTATCTTCATATTGTGCGGATATATGTCTCCAAAAATGATGCAACACAACTGTGGTATAAATATGGTAAGAAAATTTATTACAATATTATTAGCACATTATGGTTGTTCCATCTCTATGAATTAAAAATAAGAAAAATGTTTTATTTGTATGTATAGAACAGATAATCAAGCTGCAGAAGGCACCACTGCAATGTATTATTAAGTCAAACATAGAAAATGCAATAAAAAGAAAAATCACAATCTCTGACAAGTTCTGTTTGCATGTGCTAGGAAAAGTTTATCATATCACATGCTGAAGGATAAATGTCATGCAAAAACACAAGACCTACATTAGCAAATTGTTGGAGATGGCACCTGCACGATTGTGGACGAGCGGAGGAGCGAGAGAGACAATGACCGGACTGCGAAAGTTCTGTTATTCTCTCGTGCCTGTGGTACTAGAAGCACTAGCAAGCCCGGCCTGTAGCAGTGAGTCCAGCTGCCATTGGTCCGTTCCTCTAGAAAGTAATCTGACCCTGTTAGCTATGTTTACTCCTCCCCAGTTTCCACCTATACCCAACCAGTTATAGCGGATTTGCATGCTCCGTCTTAACTCCATCCCTTTTTTAAACATTCCTTGCCCCAGGGGTATATAAGATCAAGTCCTTTGTTCAATAAACGAGATCGGCACCGCCTTTTAAAGTGTTTGCTTCTTATTGTGCTCTCCAGAGTACAGAAAGCGGGCAAACTTAACTTTAACTCCTGTAGCGGCATCACACCTTGCTCAGCAGCCTGGCGAAGAACCCCCCATTGTCGGTCTTGGTCCCCTCCAGAAACCAAGGCCTCGCAGCAAATTGCTGCATGAATATTTGTTATGGGGAAATTAAAGTGATGACTGTGGAGTTCTCATCTACACTTCACAGCAAAGGAAAACTGCAAAGGATCAGTCCTTACAGTATAGCAGAATCACTATATATTGCAAATAGGAATGAAGATAAATTTTTTTGCCATTTTCATGCTTCCTGCCATGTTAGATTTACATTTCGAAAATGTTCATGCACAGAAGTACTTTCAAAGTAATTCCACTAATGGTTTCATAAGGAAACATTAGGACACTGAAATCTGATGTAAAGATGAGTCAGCATGATGACAGGGTAATGCTTCTTATATTTCCACAAACAAACCTGAAACAGATAAAATACCTTGAGTTTTTAAGTGGAGAGAAAAAGAAAGCTAGCCTGGTTTGCATGTTTTCATGTGACACTGGAACTAAGACAAAATGAGAAAGGATTTCCGAGGAAGGATTTCCAAGAAAGACTTTAACACAAAACTAGCATCCAGGAGACAAGGAAACAAGACAAATTAAGATCACTTTTTGCATTTCTTTTGAATACTTGTTATTTTTAACTCTTACATTAAGAGTGAAATATTTGATTTCCATAACATCAAAAACTTTTCCTAAGATATGAAATAAATATTTTTCATTTTTCTTTTTTTCATAGTCACTAAAATACTGATATCTGCTCATTCAGTAAGGATTATTCATGATGAGAAAACACAGTTTTTTCTGATACATTTGATTTCATGCATGTCTTTTTATTTTCTAGTTGTAATAGCAGGAATCTAACCTGGAATTTCAGTCAAGTAATCAATATTTCTTATTCTCATATGCTTTCATACCTAGGTTTTTACCCCATGGAAATATAGCATCATTTTAAAAATGAAGATAGGTGAAGCAGCTTCTGCCACATACTGTGCAATTCCCTTATGTTTTCTATTAGTGTTTTAATAACTAAATGAACTTGAAAAAAAATGTTATCTTTATCTTTGAACCATAACATAAACTAAAAATAGCTAGTAATTACTATTGCTAAATTGAGGCACTGTGAAAGTGGCATTGGGTAATGCAAGTGGAACAACAATCTGCGTATAGCTGGGGTGGGTCTCTTTAGTCCATTTCCTTAAAGACAACACTTTATTTCAGTTATTTAAAAGGGAGATACCTAAATTTAAACCAGTCACTCAACACTTCTGCCAGTCAGCTGAGAGAAGTGGGCACATTCAGGGCTGAGTCATTTGATTTGTTTTAGATGCTATTTTTGTGGATGACTCACCTTCTTACAACAGGTATTTAAGTCCACTGACTATAAAGGCAGCTTAGGACAGTTAACTCAGACTTTGAGGGCTGATTTTTTTTTTTTAATATTTAAGGTTAAGAAGAATTCACCTCACCCTCTATGACCATAAAACTCTTTCTTTCTCACCTTCCCTCCAGGGCTCAGCTGTTCATGCTCCAAAGATCAACATCACAACTCTGATGTGGCATGACTATGTGCCATTTGCTCAGGCTGACACAGAAACTTAGAGATTGTGGGAAACAGCTGTGAGAAAGCCTGAAGAGAAGAGCATTGTAAGTTATGACTGTAGAGTTACAGACAGAGGTAGAACCATAAAGATGAAGAGCACGAGTAACTGAAAGAACAAAGACTAAAAAAGCATCAATGTGGAAAACTACAAAGTCTGAAATGGTAAAGAAATAAAGTAAAATATGTGAACACTGGATTTTGTGGATACTTTCAATTTACTGATACTACAGATCTGCTTCTGGGAGCAGTGGAGACTAACTCTTCTCCTGGCCAGCAAAGACTCTACTGGTGTCCTGATAAGAGACTGAAAGGTCTTAACAGGAGGATGAAAATCTGAATTACTTTCTTTGTAATTAGTAAAACCTACATATCTTCTGTGTTTACAAGCCAGAAAATAATTGTTCTATACTTTTAACTGAGACTCTTCATGTATGATTCCAGATGCCTGAACAAATTGGCCCAGAGAGGAGTCATAGTGATATGGTTAGTGAATATGGTATAAAAAGAAACACGTAAGGCAGACTCTCTCATATGGTTTAAGCTTATTTGACACTTGCACTCTGAAGCTTGTCAGACAGAACTTCACTGCAGTAAGAGGAATGGGGAAAAAAAAAGTGCAAAGAGAAACGAACCATCAGAGAGGTTCTCTCAATGAGATGAACTATTTTCAGACCAACCTATGGTAAGCAAACTGAAATTTGAAATTGCTTCTCAAACCATCTGAGACGATGCTTGTGAAAGGCTCATGACTATGTCACAAATGCAATGCATATATGGCTGTTAGGAAGAAAAAACGAGAAAAAAATTTTAAGAAGCTCTTGCAGACTAAGAAATAGTGTACACAATATGTGTTGAAAGACTGCAATGAAAGCACTTATCTCACTAGACTACAAAGACACTAGATCAAGAAATTTATACCCATCAACTTGAATGAATATGGAAATTTTCTATTAACTCATTGAATGGGAAGGAGAATGTTCATGACATCTGCAGAAACATCTGAACCCCTCGAAAAATTCTACTGATAGCTCAGTAGTTTCTCTTGATAATTTTTATCTTACTATTTTTTGATCTGGAAGATTTCTCCTGTTTACAAGTGTCTTGGTTTGAGGAGAAAAAAACCAAAAATGTTTACCCACAAGTGGGGGAGGGGGCCTCCTCCACAATAATCACGCCACTCTTTATCAAATTTAGAAGAGTAACTTTAATACAAGAAGGATAACTGTTCTTAACTGCTATATATATATATATATATGTATATTTATGTAAACAGACCAGAGCAAACCGCTTCCCCAACAAGGGAAAAACAACCAACCAAACAACCAACCAAACAAAAAGGTTATACTTATGGCAGTATCAGTGTTACAGTCCGGGGCAGCCTGCAGTCAGCAGTGAGGCGCAGTCCGGGNTGGCAGGGGAGAGAATTTACATAAGAATCCCAAACTACAACAAAAAGCACAAATAATTTTTATTTCTAATTTTTCTAACCCCTTATTATATACTACATTGCATTCTGGAAATTCTTGTGTTACCTTTCACTGGAGAGAGTTTGCATCGGCTTGTCAAAAAAATACATTCCACTCCAGCTGATTCTCAGCAATTTCTTGCTATCTGTTACTTAGTGCTAAGTAATCCTCCAGTCAATATTCTCTGCCAGCAGTCTACCTTACTTTAAATATTACACTATTACATACTAACTACTTCATTTAAATTATTAGTAAGAGCAAGAATGGTTGGTTTGCGTTTTTTTTTTTAATTAGGCCGTAAGGGTTATCTCTACATCCATGTATTACTATTGTATTAAAATAAGAAACAAAAAATACTATTTTAACAAGAAAATAATTCCAAATCTGGAGTTGTTTGTTTGCGAATTTTGTTGTTTAGCTTAGTTTCGTTATGTTTTGTGTTTTTTTGGTTTTCTCCTTGCTAAATGTCAGCATGAGTGATAGTGGGTTTGGGTAGCAATGCAATCAGCAAGTCCTCTATGATGCACATGTTTGATGCCTTTTGGAAACAATTAGTGTACCACTAATGGCATTAATAACAATAATTGGAGCTGCAGTATTAGTCTGCTCAATCCTTACCTCTTTTTGCATTTGCTTATGTTATTAGCAACAAAAATTTTATCCCCTATTTTATTGTTGACAACTTGGTGTAACTGTAGTTCGTTTTGTTAGATTTTCATAAGGCTAAGAGGTTATGCAATTAGAAATATCAGGTACGGAATGCTGTTAAAACACTGTGAAAACATTTATCTGAGCTTATGGTTATGGTATGTAATCATTCAGGTACTTAATTATTGAAATATGAGTTTACTATTTTTTTTTGACAAGATTAGATGTGACTTGGATCTTCTAAGCTGATATTTGCTTCATTTTAGAGAAACATGAGATCATTGGTATTATTAAGATTGATATTCTTTCTATATTACAAATTCTTTCATTTATGATTTCATTTCCTTATGAACTGCTCTTTGGGATCAGTAGGTACAACTGACTGGGTAGTGAATTTATTCATTTCAGCAGAGAGAAAGAGAGAAGCTGGATATTATAGCAGAATGTTTTTTAACATTAAAATAAAACACGACGGAACGTCTCTTCCAGGGACAAAGACAGACTGATAAACTGCATGCCCTTTTACTGTATTAGGTGTTTTATACCATCTGTACTTACTCTCATTGGGAAAAAGAAATAATAAGTGTCAACAAGGTACATCCTCACTGTACTTATTAATCATGGGAAGCATTTTTATTAGTCTTACTGACCATGGCTATAATTGAAATTTATAGTCCCACAAACAAAAAACAGCCCTGATTTCCCTAAGGAAGGCTCTATCTAATCTGACTTTTATTATTATACAGCTGTCTTGACTTTGAACCCAGGAGTGAATCTCAAAGTCAACAGATTTTGTAAGCATTCAGGGAAGCTGCGTGGGCTAGATAGGGCATGGAGGGAATTTTTCATTCCCTTTTGTCTTAATTATACCATTCTTCTCCTTTTGCTTAATTTATTTTTAGCATTTAGTCAGAATAAATCCAATGCTGCAGCTTTATTTCTTTTTTAACAATATATTAAGATTTCACTCTCTTTTGCTTTTGAAAAAAGCTATATTTCTTGCCATTGTTTCAGTCACATCAGCTTTTTTAGGATGCTAAAATAAAAAACAAGCCAATTTTTTGACTAGCAGTAACGTTCTGGTCTATTCTAGACCCTAGTAACAGTGTTAAAACAGAGATTGGAGTTCAGAGGTTGTTATTTTAGTGTAGATTGATTTTACAACTGAAAAAAAAAAAACATTTTAAACTTTAAAAAAAATCTGGTGCTAAATAATACAGAAAAAGTTATTTTCTGTACTGGAGAGGAGAATAATGCAGGTAGGGTCACAATCATTATCAAAGAGGAATAGCAGAAAGAAGGTGTTTAATAATGATTATCAGCTTAGCTTTGACTTCTTATGAATTTGTCTGGGATCCAACTGGACATAAGTGCCTCAAAATGACCTAAGCTCAGCTGTTCTTTTTTGTTGTTGTTGTTTTTGTTTTTTGTGGGGGTTTTTTGTTTGTTCTTCCTTTGGTTTTTGGTTTGGTTTTTGTACTGCTTTTTTTGTACTGCCATATATACAAGGCATAAATCTGATGCTTCATAGAAAGACTCTGGACTAACTCTTGAGCAATCCAAAGTCTGCCATACCTCACCAAGCCATATGACATATTAAGGAATGGGTATCTGACAAAAAAAGTCCATGTTCTCCCTTGTGGCATTTTGCTGCCCAGCCATGAACTGTATGCTACATCACAAACCAGGTAAGAGACCAGCCTCAGTGGCAGAAACCTTAACTGTCCAATTCAGTCTAATTGCTAAAGAAGGAGAAAGACAATGTCCATGGAGAAAAAAACCCCCACACATTACTTTTGGATAATAACAGTAAAAAGAATAAAAATAATGCCAATGATAATAGCCATAATAATAACCATAATAATCACTACATGATTTTGCATAAGATGACATTACATGTTACATCATAACATTATAATACAGTTAAAACTGCAATGAACATATTTAGCTCCTAACCTTCTGTGTATTAAGATTGGTGTGGAAGACCAGACATAAGCAATTTTTGTCTCAAACATTATGCTAAGACAGAAAAGATATGATCAGTAAAGATGGTCCTGTGAAGGAGGGATAGAGCTGTTCTTAGCCAATTTTCTGCTCCACCTTGAGACTCATGCTCAGTCCCTCTTTCCTCAACTCACTTTTTGGAGGAGGGCTTGAAGGGCTATCTGTGTATAGGTGAACAAAATACATTAAAAAATCTACTTTATATAAGAGGCATAGACCAAGTTATCTATAAAATGAAGCAGATTGGGCCATCTTGCTTTCTTCTCTTTTCCCTCTCTTTCACTTTTGTCTAGGAACCCCAGCTCTGGATCATTCATGAAGGAGGATCAACATGGTATCTAAGGACTGGTGATATTAATTGTTCTCTCTCTATTTTCTGTCTTTGTGTTCTCCCTTTCTTTGCCTGAGCAAAGTGTGCCTATCATTCTACTCTGCACTCCACACTGAAGTTTATTGTGGCAATAGGGAGACTGTGGACATTTATTGTGGATTGTGAACCAGTACCTTGGTGTACTGTTGTTGTAATCCAGCACCCTTGTCTGATGGTGTGTTGTGGCTTTTAAGCCAGCACCTTTGAGAAGTCTGTCGTAGGAGGTGAGAACTTACTGAAGTGTTGTGCAAAATAAAGGGCTTGTAGCCACCTGCTCTTGTGGAAGTGCATTGTAAGAATTTAAGGGCTTAGTCTAAGCAATGGGCTGGTTGCTGGAGGCAAGGTGACTGTACAATAGAACATAAGAGTTCCCTGACACTTTTCTAGTGTCTTTATTTAGCTTAAGCAGAATTTACAACCATTACATACCCTATTGTTGGGTCATGACAGTTGGTGGCTTATTTCTGGGCTTGGCAGTGGTGTTTCGGTTAGTTGTCAGTGCCTAGAGTCTTATGCTGGCAGGAATGTCATATTCATGCTGGTGATTTCTTCCCCACTCTGGGATTCCTTTCTATGTCTTTGCTATGATGCTTTATGCTTTCACACCTTTCTCTCTCTCCTCACTGGCCTGCAGCTCCATGTTACATCTAAATTTAGTATATCTAGTGCCTTTCACATAGGTCAGCCTCAAATGCTATTGCTTTGCTCTCTTTACTACCCCCAAACCAGTTTTGTCCAGGTCTACATTTCTTTAGGCTGACCATTTGTCATTTTTTTACAGCTGTGTGGTCCCCAGTGCCACCCCAACCATCACCTGAGTATGCTCCCTGTCCCCATTACATAGGCTCTTCCGTTACACCAGATCTGTACCTCTCACTATTGCATTGGAGTTGCAAAACCACAGCACCACCATAATGCTGCGATCCGGTCTGAGACAGATCAGCAACTGTGTTTACTAAATGATTCCTCAAAACTAGATTAAAGCACGTGATGCCAAATATTGCAGGTCAAACAGATAATTTGCTTTATTTTAACGAAAACAAGCAAAAAGAATGAAGAGCAGAGGGAGACGAAGAGAGGAAAAGCAAAAGCTAATATAAAATGCACAGAAAAAAAGTTTATCACCAGTGAGAAGCACCACGGTGTGTGCAGGCTCTCAGAGGAGCTGCTGGCAGGCAGTCGGGGCAGAGGAGCAGCAGGCAGGTCCTCAGCCAGAGCAGGGTCAGCACCCGAGGAAAAGCAGGAACTGAACCGAGGAAAAGCAGGAACTGAACCAAGGCAAACAGGAGACACAGGCAGGCAGAGTGCAGGAATGAGTCAACGAGTCAGCCCTGGGCTTACACCAGACTGGCCCTGGAGACTGGGTACCCCTGGGTGCTGTTTTAAATACCCGCTGGTGGGCGACTACTGATTAGCTCAGCTCCAGGCAGACTATTCCATGGCACTGATTGGTTAAACTGCTGGTATCCAGGCTGATTGGCGCTGCCAAGGGGGATAATGTAACCACTTTTACTGTAGACTCTCCAGGGGGCCTCCAAACACTGGGAAGTAGCCCAGCTCCATGAGGGTTGCTGCTGCACGCAGCTCTGTGCCATGCAGTCAGATGTCTTTGGCTGCCTTAGGGGGTTCGGAGGGCTAAGAAGTAGTAAACGTAACTTTACTGTACCAGGCACTGGCGGAGCAAACTGGCTAATTAGAGTGGTGTAACACATATATGAAGACAAGAAATGGTGAAAGAATTTAGCCATAGGCACTTGGTCAATTAGAAAATTGCTGATACAGCAGCAACAGGTAAACCAAAGCTTCAGGCAGTTCAGAGGAAGGTTCAGACAGAGCAGACCTGGCAACCTTCAGTCTCAAGGCAGTGCAAACTCAGTATGAGCCTTGTGTCCTGTTACTGGCACTGGTCATGCCAGATTACAGGCAACATGCGAGAGCAGGGCAGTCTGGTGCCTAACATGTCAAACAGTCCTAATGTGAGGTGCTGGCCGTGGCTCGTAGAAAGGCCTGTTATGGTGCAGTGATAATGGTATGTGTTATACAAGATGGTAATAAAATAGCATTACCTTTTTGAAGGCCCAGGAACACTAAATAAGTTTGTTCCCAAAGCAATCATTTAAAATTCAAATGAAGGTGAATAGATATCTTTTCAATCAGATTTGTGGTATAACATCTGATCTTAACTTGAGGCTGAAGGCTTCTTAGAAACTTAAGGAAATACATCACACAAACCCTTTATTAAAATGTTTTGGTTTTTTTTAATTCACTTACATCTGTAACAGTGAAACTCCAGTATATATCCAATATATATCTTGGTTTATTTTAACTTTCTGGAGTGTCACCTAAGCAGACAATCCTTCTGAGAGTCTTAGCAATATGAAGTAACCTTGAAAGGTAATGTTTGTTGGAATCAAAACACCACCCTACAGCTCAAGATTGCTACTGTTTGTTTCAAAACAAAATAATCCACTGAGATCAAGCCACAAGACACCCTAGACAGAGGATGGTGGGGCTGTCATTGCCCAGAGCAGTTGTGGACACCTCATCTCTGGAAGTACTCAAGGCCAGGTTGAATGGGACTTTGAGAAACCTGGTCTGGTGAAAGGTGTCTCTGCCCATGGCACCTTAAACCATCCTATGATTCTATGATTAGTACTCCAAAGAACAAATGTCGAATAATTCAAGTAGTGGAAATGCTACTAGCAAAGAAATTGAGCTCCTACGAAAAACAGAGTGTAGATTTTAAAGTAAACAAAGTTCGCGGCGGAGAAAGGACTTCACAACATGAATCTAATGAGATTTAAAGTGAAACCATCTTATTAGACCTAGCACACAGTTTATATAGGGTTAGGACTACAGCTTATTGGCTAAAAGAGTTACCACACCACCATGCTAGAAACTTCAATTGGTTAGAACCTATCTCTCACAAGTCCCATGTTTATATTATTTCATCCTGGCTATTTTCCTGCACCCGCAGAGTCCTGTGTATTCCTACTATGTGAACTCGGGAAGTAACCTCCTCCCTATCAGCCAGCAACGGCTAAGCTCCTTGCCGCCTCTGGCTGATGGCTAAGTCTCCCAGGGCTTTCTATAGATCTGAATTGCTCACTTTGATTTTACTGTAACAACAGATTTAATCTCTGAAAGAGTATGTGGAAGTAAGCGCAACTTCTGCATAGTTTCTCAAGTCTGTAGTCACATCTTCTCTGAGGGCATTTCTCATGGTGCTCATCTAATTTGTTGAATATCACAGCCTTGAGCAGTTGGCCCAGAAGAGAAATGAAAAAAAGCCTTCTTGTCCTGCATTCTTATTATGACACTAGTAAACTAATCACAAAATCAGAATAAATATCTACTTGAGAAATAAATAGTAACTTTTCTATTAGGCAGTCCAAGTAGAAAAATAAAATGCCTATAAATAGTCTGGCAGTGTCAGGAAGGGCACACCTTTCCTCCTTTTGCTTGGAAAAAGGAAATAGATAATTTCACAGTTCTGGGTGGTAGACAGCTGAGATTTTCTTTCTCACCTTGCAACTGCCCAGAGTGTTACTTTTCCCTGCCAGAAAGGGAGATACCAGACAAGCCTTAGCATTTTTCCATTTCTTGTTTTACTCCACTCCTTTGCTCACAGGAAATATCACACTTCTATGAAGTGTCAGCTTTCATTCTGCTGAACAAAGTAATAAGGAGAGATTTTACACCAAAATCACTGAGCATCCAAGGACAAACTAGGCCTAGCTCCTATGAAACCATTTATAGAAAATAATATGAGGTTGCAACTGGAAGTAACTTTCCAGATAGAGAGATCATATGTATCTACAGAATCCTAGTGCTCAGAATGGACCATATATCTTCAAATAAATAAAGCTATGCAGAGCGTCTTGTAGCAATGTATAGTAAACCAGTAAGCAGCTATTTTTCTCCAAAAGCATTTAGTTTGTGTCTTCCAGCTGTTTATTTCTTTACAACAATGATAGTGTGCCAGGCTTTCATTTATGGCTCAGCATGCAACTTTAAGCTGTTGATAAACAGCTATTAATAATATTTAAGAATAGACAACCATGTAATATACACATTAGATTGTGCCAGAGAATGGTGGAAATACCACATACTATAAAACTGGTTTTGTGATAAATGCTTAAGATTGCCTGAGATCAAAAAGTGAGCCTGATTTTGATTTCACAGTGGTGAGACTCAGAATTAACCATACTAGAATTATATCACTGTCATTTTAGTGTCAGATAAGATCCGCAAAAGTAAATTCACCAGTATTGATACATAGCATCTTAGCAGTGCTACAAACCTAGAGAGATCTAGAAAAGCTCTAATATATTCAACCCCAAAATATTATTCCATCATACCTAGAATGCTTTATGACCTAGCCCCTGTATTCTATGGGTCATCAAACTATAGCTTTTAACATTATTTTCTTTGAAATTAATTCAATTAAAACTGTTTGTCATTCTGCAAAAGATGCAGGTAAATTAAATTTGATTATATACTTAAATTCTAAAGCTCATAGCTAGAGAAAACAAAAAGTCCTGATTTGGTGAAATAAGACTGTTGCTTTAATAAGCACATGCATAACTAGACCTCTATTTAGATTTTGTAGCTTCTTTTTACTTTGTTATTTGTAGAGAAGAAAGATACCTCACACTTTATTGGCAAAAGACATCATGAGAAAGTTAAAGCATATTAGATAAGGATATGAAGAAAATTCTCCTTTATATGATGGCCACAATTTTCAGTTTGATTTCTTAGCAGTTCAAGAAACATACTTTCAAGAAGGCCTCTGCAAATACAAACAAAATAAAATTAACAAACAAACAAAATTTCCTTTAAATTGTAAAATAAGGTTTGAAGTACTTCAAGATACACACAGAAGGAGAAAAAAGTTAGTTATATGCAAGAAAGCACTACGTTAAAGCATTGGATATAAAAGCATGAAGATTTTGCAACTCTCAGTGTTTTCCAGTACCTTCACATGGACTCAGGTTCTCTTCAGTTCTTTTTTTTCGAAATTCCCACTGAGAAAGAATTTTATTGCCTTAACAGTTTCTTTCTATGAGAACAAACTCATTATGAGAAGTCAACAGGAAAATAAAGGCAATCCCAGCCCTGAAGATGTTACAAAAGTGAAAAAAGTTGCATCAGATCAGCAGATATTCCTGTACACTACTCACTGTACAGTGAGTGATAGCAGTGGGTAGAACAATGAGTGGTAACTCTAGAGTGGGTGCTAAACCTCAAAGGACTAAGGCTCTAAGAAATAAAGAAAAAATGGTTTAAAAAATTACAAAAACATTGTGAAAAGACTGACAGTATGAATTGTCACCTTCTTCTTCTGAATACTGTAAGCATAGTGGTAGTTTTTCATATCTATGTCATGTACACCAGCAAGAGATATTGTAAAGACTGGATATGTGACTTGGCAGATAATGTGCCTGGATAGTACATGTACTCTGGGGACAGCTGCTGGTAAAGAAACATTAACCTGTGGAGGTGATTAGGGTTGCCACAGCAAATTTGCAGCTGTAATGGGAAAAGAAAAAGGTCTTTTTTTTTTTTTCCCTGAAAGCATATCAAAAGCTGTTTACTGCTTAGCACAATAATCCATCAAGTGATCCCTGTAGAATTTGCTAAATTTTCATTAAGTTTAACATGCAGAATGGTTATGGAGCTCCTAAACAGTTATGTTAATTCACTGACACGGCACTGTTTGCTTCGAGGAATCCTGTGAGAAGCACCTGTGAAAAGTGAGAGAGATGCATAAAGGTCAGAGACTGACAAGGTTCCTGACACTTAAGAGTAGGAATTAATTACTTTCTCCCAACATTTGAGCAATGAAGTTAAAAAACAGGTGGGAAAACACTTTTGCTACCTCAGGTTTACTTCTTATACTATCTCCTTTATAGGGTTTTCTATAGCTGATTTAACAAGCTACTTCAGGGGTCTGAATCCAAAATTGCATGACAGAATCAGATGCATATTAATATTCAAAGGAAGCATTATATCCTCACAAGGAAATTGAGAGTATTCACAGATGACCATGAAAGGAATGAATTTCATTACTTTTCTCAGCCACAATGATTTTGTTTCAGCTAAAAATTATGAAGCATGCACTGCTATTGTTCCTGCCATTCAGAATCAACTGCATGGAAATTGTCAGACAATATAAGGATTTCAGAAAAATAAAAGGAGTGTTTCTTTCAAAGAAGTACAATTGTAAATGCTTCATGGAACAATGAAAGTGCTATTACTGGTAAATATACCACCCAATCAGAACCACGCACATCTAACACAACACAAAAGACACAGTCATTTAGAAACTACAAAAGAGCAAGGATATTGAGTAGCCAAAAGCAAAATTTCCCCTGTAAGCAAGGACTGTGATAGCAATTAGATTCGAAGTAGGATTAGGCCCATTGTCAAAACTTCAGTAAGTTAGAAGGAAAAAGTTCAGGTTTTCCCTAGATTGCACTAACACTAGCAAGTACAAAAGTCATGCAAAAGACACAAAAGTAAAATTAGCTTAAATAAAATGTGTTTCCAAATGACTGCAGAATTCTATTTAAAGTGGCTTAGAATAGGAGAAATTCAAGAAATAAATTTGTGACAACAGGCAACATTAGTGCTTAACCATATAACAAAACCATGATCAAAGAGAACGGTAGGTGCCTTCCCTAGACTTGTAAAAAGTTTAAATGTTTCCCATGTTGCTTACTAGATACCAGAACTACTTAGCTTAAAAAAAAAAAAAAAAAAAAAAAAATCCCAAAGAAAAGTTTTGTNAAAAGTGAGTCCTAAAGCAGAGTTTCATTTAATCTAATTTAATTTCATTTGGTTTCTCTGTAAGCTTTCATTTCTCTGTAACCAGGAGGTTAACCTGTGCTTTGTCTTTAGATCTGCTGGGACAGCCCTCTGCTACTTTCAGCTTTTCCCCCAAGAAGTAAAGTAGAGCACTGTGTATGTTCCTTTGACAATTTCACACAGCTAGAGAGCAGAGGCAAAGTCTGAGTCAGTGACCAACTTGTAGCCAGGTATATAGGGAACTGAAGTTCTGTGTGGAAAGCAGCACAATAGCTGAGACCTTATAAAGAGGGGATGGTGCTTTTGTCAAAATTTTGGGGGTTTTGATCATGGGGCAAACTCCATGTTGCCTAGTCTCCTCAAACCAGATGGGCTTCATTTATCTAGGAAGGGCAAAAGAACTGTAGCCCATAAGTTGGCAGGGTTGGTTAGGAGGGCTTTAAACTAGGTTTGAAGGGGGAAGGGTCGGCAACTGGGCTCTCCAGAGACAAGCCTAAGGGTGTAGAGCCCGAGTTGAGAATAAAATCAATGGCCCAGCTGAAGTGCATGTACACCAATGCACGCAGTATGGGAAACAAACCACAGGAACTGGAAGCCATAGTGCAA
>VWZD01004222.1:23313-36817 GCA_013396695.1 Sakesphorus luctuosus | reverse complement strand
GGAGCACTCCAGGTGTGCCCCAGCCCACTGACACACATCACACACCCCTGGGAGCACTCCAGGTGTGCCCCAGCCCAGACACACATCACACACCCCTGGGAGCACCCCAGGTGTGCCCCAGAGGGGTGGCAGTGCAGGGTAGCCCCGGGGGCAGGTGCCACTCACGGGTTTCCCGGCGAGCAGGGCGAAGATGCGCAGCCGCTCCTCCTGGATGAAGCGGTCGGTGTGCAGGCGGTGCCAGTCCACCAGCTGCATGGTGAGCAGGTCCCGCACGGGCTGGCTGCCCGCCAGCTGGGACAGCAGCAGCGCCAGCCGGTGGTCACCTGCATGACACAGCACCATCAGGGACAGCCTCCTCCCTGCTGCTGCCACAGGGAGCTTGGTTTGAGGAGCTTTGACCAGCCCACAGCTGGGATTTGGGCACAGTTTACAATCACAGAATGGTTTGGGTTGGAAGGGATTCTAAACTCACCCAGTTTCAACCCCTGTTCATGGGGAGAGACACCTTCCACTTGACCAGGCTGCTCCAGACCCCATCCAACCTGGCCTTGAACACTTCCAGGGATGGGAAGTCCACAACCCCAGTATTTCTTATGAAATAAACCACTCCATAAACACATGGGAGAACAGGGGCAGGGTGAGGAGACAAAGAACAGGAGGAACAGAGTCCCCAGAGGAGACAAAGGAAGCTGTAGATGTGAGCTGACACAAACGGGGACAAAACCTGACATAAGGCACTGAAAATACAGGTTTTTAGGCCAAATGCAAAGTGGCTGAACAGAAGCTCAATTAAAAAGAACATTCATTAAAAATACAAAGGGGTGGCTATGGAAAATCTCAATTCTAAATGCAATCCAGCAGCACTTCCTAAGTGGGGGGAGCTGACAGAGCCATGAATGGGAGCAGGGACTCCAGCAGCAGCTCCCCCCAATCTTCTGGGCCAGACTGGACGGGCCTTGGAGCAACCTGGGCTCATGGAAGGTGTTCCTGCCCACAGCAGGGAGTGGAACGGGATGGTATTTGAGGTCCCTGCCAACCCAATCCATTCCATGAGTCTGTGATGGCTGCCAAGTGCCAGGGGTTTAATTGGTGTAGGCCTAAATTTAGGCTTTAGATTTCACAGTAGGCCTGAGACTATCAGCTGATTTGAGCTGGGATGGGCCAGCTGACAGCTGACTATTACTGGCCAATGGTATTCCAGACCATATTCCAACATCATCTCAAAATATAAAAACTGGAATGGGGTGATTTCTCAGTTGGCATCATGGCTACAGTCCTGAAAGGACGTGCTGCTGCCACTGCTACTTCACATTTTGTTTCAGTTCAGGGAAGTAGAAACATTTCACTGTTATTCTCTTTCTGTTCTTTGCTGGGAGTCTTTTGAGGTGCTTTATGAAACTGCAGTAATGAAATCTGGTTTTGGTGGGAGGTAGAAAATGGTTGTTACATCTAACTTGTGTAAGTGTGTGTTATATTGTAGTTTGCTTTTAATTCTCTCTTTTCTGTATAAATATATATAATTAGTTTGGGTTTAAACCTGTCCTGAGTTTCCAGTTTTTTTTTCCTCCCTTTTCTCAGTGTGGGGAGGGAGGCTTTGACTCAGTATTGGGCAGTTGGCATTTTTCCAGCTCAACCCAAGACACCAAGGGAACAAACACTCCCTATGGAGAGTACCCAGAACTCCCAGCATTCCCAGTGTTATGGGTTCACCTAGGTGAGCCTAAATTTAGGTTCAGACCAGGCCTGAAGCTGTCAGCTGACCTGAGCTGGGCTGAGCTGGCAGCTGACTTCTAGCCAGTAATTTTGTATTCCATGCCACATTACGACATCATCTCCAGGGAAGTAGGAACCAGTGTGGGAGTGGTTAAGGTTTTTTAGCCTTCTTCTTGGGAAGACACACGATGCTGTCCCAGGGGGGATGGAGAGGGCCAGGCCCACCACTGGCTCACTGGTTATCTCAGGAAAGTAAAATGTGTTGTTCTGGTTCTCCCCTTTCTGCTTGGGTTTGTCTCCCTGGGGAACAAGTTTTTTGAAGCAATGTATAATTAAGATAGTAGAAATTGTGTGTTCTTTAGGAAGTGGGGAATTGTTTCTTGTTGTTTCTAACTTGTGTGAGTGTATATTTGTGCTTTCTTCTAATTGTCTCTTTCTTTCTGTAGAAATATATGTAGTTTTAGTATAAATGTGTGGGATTCTAGAAATTTAGAGCTGGAGAAAATCCCATCACTAAGAACAACAAGGCCTGTTGATGTTCAGCCATGCTGATTGGCTGCCTCCAGCTCCAAGGTAGAGATGGACTTTAGGATGAAAGTTATCAATTCATGTTGAAACCCTTTGTTTTCTTCCCCCCATGTAAATCCTTGTTATAGAAAATATTAACTAATTGTGCAACCTAGCCAAATCTTGTATAATCCCCTAGTTAACAAATGTTACCATAATCCATCCTCCTTATTAACATATCCTAGCCCCAAGTCCTTTAAATTGAATGTCAATGTTCAATAAAGTATTCCAGTTTTGTCCCCCTAGCTGGGATTGTGTAATTTTGGCCATCTCATAAACGTGGTTTGAAGTTTTTTTCCCCCCTTCCCCTCTCTTTTCGTCCCTTTCCTCGGTGTTGGGAGGGAGGCTCTGACCCTGTCCTTGGAGGGTTGGCAGTCTGCCAGCTCAAACCAAGACACCCAGTTCCAACCCTGTCTGTGAAATCCTGGGGTTTTGGGCTGCTCACCTGCCTGCTGTGCCAGCCTGCAGGCCTCGCCGATCCTCTTGCCCGTCAGGCAGCTGAACACGGCGTCGACGTGGCCGCCGTGCCGCGCCAGGGCCAGCTCGGCGTCGATGCGCGCGGCCGCCGTCTGTGCCAGCCAGTGGGAGAAGGCGCGGCGCCGCTCCAGTGCCAGCACGTACTCGCTGGGCTCCTCCAGCCGCGCCTCCAGCTCCGGCAGCCGCCCCCACACCGCCTCGCACAGCGTCCAGGCCAGGCACCAGTGCTTCACCACGGCTGGGGACAGACAGACAGACAGACACTGAGTGACAGGGTTTGGGGGAGCAAAGCCCTGCAGGGCTCACTGTCCCACTGTGCCTGCCAGGGGCTGCCCAGGGAGGGTTGGAGTGCCCAGCCCTGGAGGTGCCCAGGCAGGACTGGCCGTGGCACTGAGTGCCCTGGGCTGGGGGACAAGGTGGGCATGGGGCACAGGGTGGGCTGCAGGGGCTGGCAGGGCTGTGCCAAGGTGGGCATGGGGCACAGGATGGGCTCCAGGGGCTGTCAGGGCTGTGCCAAGGTGGGCATGGGGCACAGGATGGGCTCCAGGGGCTGGCAGGGCTGTGCCAAGGTGGGCATGGGGCAGAGGGTGGGCTGCAGGGGCTGGCAGGGCTTTGCCAACCCAAATGATTCAGTGAAAAGAACCATTCCCTACTCACTCTCTGCCACAGCAGGATCCTCAGATGCCTTCCTGGCCCAGTCAGCATAGTCATGGATAGCAGCCACTCCGGGGTTGGAGGCCAGGAGAGGACAGGGCTCATCCATATGGATTGTGGTGTGCTTCAGCTTTATCTCCAGAGGGGTGAGATACAGCTCCTTATCCCTGTCCATCTTCCGTTGTTCCAAGCTCAGCTTTTCCACATGAACCTTGAAAGGGGATTCTGTGAGTCTGGAGAAAAAAAAAGAAGATAAAACAAGTAGCAAATGTTCTGAATACTCTCCATGCAATTAGGGCAGCTTATCCTGCAGCTTGTCTTAATTAACACCATGACATGATCCTAAGTCAACAGCCACGTATGGAGACCCTGGGGACAGTCTGGGGCTTGGGACCGGGCTTTGGAATCCTGATCAGCCTGGTCTAGTGGAGGGTGTCTCTGCCTATGGCAGGGGGTTGCAACAAGATGGTCTTTAAGGTCCCTCCCAACCCAAACCTTCTGTGATTTGGCAAATAAACCTTAATGAGCTCTCCAAAGGCAAAGAGCACACCTTTACAACAGCTTGTTCCCTCAGCACTCTGGATATGCTGGAGAACATTGAGACAAGCTTTTCAGAACACTTAAATGGTGGGACATGTAGCTTAATTCCACTGTAGGGCAGGTATGGAGACCAGAAAGGTCTGTGTGCTGCTGGATGTACAGGCAAAACGGAAGGCAGCCTGGAATTCAGAAGCTGAGCAACTTCCTTAGGCAGGGCACATGTCCTCAGGGAGAACCAACAGGGACAACTGGGAACTTCACCTTTTTCCTGGGTAATAGTGCTATTTATTTGGTAAAAAAATTATTCCTCTTACTAAGATATTCCCAGATTTGACAGACCAATTTTTGTGGAGAAGGGACATGAAGGGGATGTCCATGGCAAACACCATCTTGCACCCCTCCTGCATGTCAGAAGGCACACTGACAAACCCCAGGAGCATGTCAGATCCCTCCTGGAGGACAGCACTACTCACGATTTGGGGGCCACAGGAGTGGGCAGGAATCCGTATTCCACGGGCTCGCACTGAAGATCTTCCGCGTCGATCACCTCACTCAACTGATCTCCACAATTGACCAGCGTCCAGTTGGGTCCCCAACCAACACGGAAGGAGCGCCCCATGAAGAGCCCCATGTCCATCAGGAGCTTCCCTTTTCCGTAGGTGATGGAGCGCTCC
Organism: Sakesphorus luctuosus; assembly: GCA_013396695.1. Lineage (NCBI taxonomy): Eukaryota > Metazoa > Chordata > Aves > Passeriformes > Thamnophilidae > Sakesphorus > Sakesphorus luctuosus. The sequence goes on along the minus strand of VWZD01004222.1, from coordinate 32,192 downwards.
AGAGGGACAAGTCCCCGCTGCCGGCGGACACCCACTGTCTTCACCTGCACCTCGGGCACCGCCGGGGGCACGGAGAACACCGAGGCCAACGGAGACGCCGCCGACCACACGGCAGCACGAGGGGGACTGTCCAAAGTCCTGGGGCCCTTGGCATCTGGCACAGCAGCACTTGGTGGTTGGGAGAGGACACTGGCAAACTTGGATTGCAGCAGCCCAGCAACTGGCAGGGAGAAGCAGGAAGGACACCTCAGTGGAGGGCACTCACGTGTCAGGGGACAGGTGTTTCACCGTATTCCAGGACTCCTGGAGCAGCCATGGGAGTGTCTGGATAGGGTGTGATGGGAACTCAGGGCTCAGTGTGATGGTCTGCAGTGCTGAGACCCACAGGCCCCCAAGCCAAAGGACACACAGCGTGTTCCCACAGGACAGTGACAGCCTCACCCAACACCAGCAGTTCCCAAAGGAGTCGCTGATTAAGTCAGAATTAGGACATCAGAACAGAAGGACAAGGGGGCACAGGGGGCTCAAGCTCTGCCAGGGCAAACTGAAGTTGGAGAGCAGAAAAAACTTCTTTGCAGAGAGAGTGCTCAGGCATTGGAATGGGCTGCCCAGAGAGGGGGTGGATTCCCCATCCCTGGAGGTTTTTCAACTGAGCTTGGCCGTGGCACTGAGTGCCATGATCTGGTAAAGGGACTGGAGTTGGCCCAAGGGTTGGACTGGATGATCTTGGAGGTCTTTTCCAACCCAACTGATTCTATGAAGCGGGGGCAGACACTGACTAGCAGGGCTGATACTGAACCCACAGACACCTCAGGTCTGTCCCTTCTAATGGGCTTTGAATTAACTAACTAACACATCTGAATTAATGGCTTTCCTCCATTAGGAAGCATCTCCATGCTTTTTATCAGGATTCCTAAATATTCCCATGGAAAGCACCAGTCAGAGCAGGCACTGGGTGTGAGGGACAAGGTTTGGGCAGTGGGGGGCTCTGGCAGGGGCTGCCTCATGCTGGGCACAGCTGGTGGCCCTGAGCCCATCCAGGGAGCTCGTGGCACCCCTAAACTAAGCTGCAAAGTTGTTGGTGCCTCTGTGAGACCTTAAAACCCACATGGGCACAGAGAAAACCCCAAAGAAGATAAAAAGTGAGAAGGGCAGTGCAGGTGTCAGAGGAGGAGGAGAAGGTACTCCAGGCACTGGAGCAGGTACTCCCCCCCAGCCCTCAGGGCAGGGCTTGTGCTGGAGCAGGGAATGGACACAGGAGGAAGGAGTGGCAGGAACTGGGATCCTGGGATTCTGCCATGTTAAAATTCAGATCTTTCTTCACACATGGTGGGTTTCTCACCATACCTGAGTGTCTTTTCTGTCCTTGTGATTTTGAAATGGGGAGCCTCGGAGAGCAGATCTCTTGGGAAGTGTCCACTTTGACAGGCTGCTTCCCAGGATAATCCAGGATCAAATCCAGGTCATCATCATCAGCAAGCAAGGAAGCTTTCATGATCTGAGCATGTGGGAAGCCAAGGCAGCACATTAGCAATCCTTTTCTCAGCAGCAGCTCCCTGAGCTCATCAAAATAGCTCTTCCCACTGAAAATAACCCACACACACAGCACATGACCAAGCAGCATACTCATGGCTACAAATATTCCAAGGAACAGTGGAGGCACAGCTCAGGATGTCACCTGATGACCAGGTTTTACAACTACTAGTTACTAGTGCACTGGACTAGTTAGGGATGGGGGTGACATCCCAAAATAATCCTGATTTCTTAGCTCTGTCTACTTCTTTTTCAGCTTAAGGAAGACCTTTAGAGCTATTTGTTATTACAGGCAGAAGCCACAGAGTGTTCATGGTACTGTCCCTTCCATGGAATTTCAAAGGCCTGGAGTGCCAGGACACAGGGAATGGCTTCCCCCTGCCAGAGGGCAGGGATAGATGGGATATTGGGAAGGAATTGCTGGCTGGGAGGGTGGGCAGGCCCTGGCACAGGGTGGGCAGAGCAGCTGTGGCTGCCCCATCCCTGGGAGTGTCCCAGGCCAGGCTGGACAGGGCTTGGAGCAGCCTGGGCTGGTGGGAGGTGTCCCTGCCATGGCAGGGGTGGCACTGGGTGGGCTTTGGGGTCCCTCCCAAGTCAAACCTTCTGTGATTCAATGAAATACAAGCACCAACACCAAACCCCAGATCAGGACCAGTTATCCCAACTTCTTGTTCTCCACCAGCTGGGCTCAAGGCAGTCAGTCTGGTATTAGTTCAGCTTATCCCACTGCCCACACTCCAAAGTCCCAGTTCTGGCATTAAGGTGAGTGTTATTTCAGCAATGAGCTTTCCATGTCCCCAAGGTTTCCCACAGGAGAAGAGTGTGTGAATTCAATCCCACTCCATGTGTGATGACCAGTTCATGACACGGGGCTACACAAACACCGGGGAGGGAAATGCAGCCCTTGGGAAGTGCTGATGTCCCAGAACTAGGGAGGGAAATGCAGCCCTTGGGAAGTGCCCATTCCCAGCTCCCCTCAGGTGAGGCACTGGCAGACACTGACCTGCAGCACGTAGGGGTTGATGCCCCGGGTGCAGGCGATGTGGGTGGAGGCTGGCACGGCCTCCTGCTCCTCGGCCAGGCTGTCCTCCCCGAAGGGCTCCTGGGGCTGCTCCTGGGTGATGTCTGCCATGTCACTGTCCAGCTCCACCACCCTGCCCAGCTGCTCCAGCGCCGGCGGCTGCAGAGACAGAGGCCACGTCACACACACACAGGTCACACCCTTGCCAGGACAGAGCAGCTCAGAGTTCCAGCAATCACCTGCGAGCGCGGCAGAGCGTCCCCTGGGTGTGCCAAGGCTCCACACCAAGGTCAGGGCTGGACACACAGAACCTTCAGGGTGTGCCCGTGACAGGAAAGCAGCAGTCCTGGCTTAGAGGTGCCCTCCTGGAGTTTAACCAGTTCGGCCATTCAGTTTTGGAAACTGTTCTTCAGCTTTCCAGGTCTCATCTTCCCAAGGAAGGGAGAGGTCTGGGTGTCCTGCCTTCCTCCCCTCCTCCCCAGAGTGCATCCCATGCAGTACCAACTCAAATCATGGAGTCCACATTCCACAAAGAACTCAAATGGTCACTGGGAGGGTGGGCAGAGCAGCTGTGGCTGCCCCTGAATCCCTGGGAGTGTCCCAGGCCAGGTTGGACAGGGCTTGGAGCAGCCTGGGCTGGGGGGAGGTGTCCCTGCCATGGCAGGGGTGGCACTGAGTGAGATTTAAGGTCTCTCCAGCCCAAACCATTCCATGATTCCACAGCTCTGACCACTGTCACAGCCTGTACCTCTGCCCAGCTCACTGACTGGGACTCGAGCTCCAGAGTACTGGTCTGGCTCCAGTTTAACCATCCCACGGCTCAGCTACATCTCCTGGGAAGGCCTCATGCTTCCAGCTTCCTTGCTTCCCAGAAAAAACAGCGGAGAGCACTAAAGTGATGCAAATATAGGAGTGGAGAAACAAAGGCAGGGAGTGCCCTGGAATCAGGGAGCACATTCCCAAGACTGTGCTTTGCTCAGCAGGCAGGCAGGGATGGAATAGAGGGTCTGAGCTGAGGCAGACAAAAATCAGACCAGGGGGTCTGTGAAGACAGAGTGAGTGGCAGACATGGAATGTGAGCATGGCCCAGCGTGTGGAACAGATTTACAAGTCAAAATACAGTTACCAACACCCAAGTTTCACTGCTCCCTTCATTGGGCTTTAATGCAGCAGGTCCCTGGTGTAACCATTCCCTTGCAACTTTAACAAATTCATTAATATTCAAGTTAGCAAGGGAAGACAAAAAAACCCTCAAGCTTAGCTCCTAAATGCTTCCTACAGCCCAAATAATGCCATTTTCAGATGTGTCCTACACCAAGGGTTGGGCAACTTTCTAGCCATGCTGTGTTGTTTCTCAGGGGTTTGGGAAACAAAACATTTTTCCTACTTTCAGAAATTAAAACCTGAGCTAATGGTATGCAAGTCAGAGAGGTTAACAAACCTAGAGGGGTTTTTAAGTACACCTGGAATGTGTAAGACAGGTTTGAATATGTCAGAGATATTCCCAGTATTTCTGAGTGTTCACAACCTCAGCTCTGGTGCCATCCATGTGAACACGAGGCAGGAAGGGGAGCTGAGTGAGGCTGTGGGACAGCGTGAGTGCAGCTCAAAATGCAAATAATTAAGGATGACCAAGGTGTTAATTAGCCCAGGTCCCAGCAGGAGGGTTAGAACAGCAGCTGGACACTGCTCTGGGATGAGCAGAGGTGGCAGCTCACCCGGTCTGTCCCACAGCAGCAGGTCCTGCCCTGGGAGCAGAGCTGCTGGCACTGCTGGACAGTGATCAGGATCCCCAGAGCCCCTTGAACCTGCCCCACAAGTGGCCAGCAGAGGGTCACACTGGATATCAGGAAAAAATTCCATGTTAGAAACACAAAATCATTGAGGCTGGAAAAGCTTCTGAGCCCAACTGTTCCCCAGCACTGCCAAGGCCACCACTAAACCATGTCCCCAAGTGCCACATCCACAAATCCCTCCATGGATGGGCACTCCACCCCTGCTCTGGGCAGTTGTGCCAGGGCTGGGCAGCCCTTTCAATGAAGGAATTTATCCACTATCCCCCCTGCCCCTGCCCTGGCCCAGCCTGAGGCCGTGCCCTCTCCTCCTGTCCCTGTGCCCTGGGGCACAGCCCGACCCCCTGTCCCGGCTCCCCCTCCTGGCAGGGATTGCAGAGCCAGAAGGTGCCCCCTGAGCCTCCTTTGCTCCAGGTGAGCCCCCCCAGCTCCCTCAGCTGCTGCTCCAGCCCCTTCCCTAGACCCCTGGACACTCTCCAGCCCCTCAGTGTCCCTTCCATGAGGGTCCAGAACTGGGCACAGCCCTCAGGGTTCCTCAGCAGTGCCACCTCAGGGGGACAATCCCTGTCCTGTGCCTTTGCCCACACCACGGCTGGCACTGCCCAGGTGCCACTGGCCACCTGTGCACACCTGGCTCGTGCTCCCAGTGAACTGGATCAGACTGTGCCTGCCCTGTGTAAGATGGGCCCAGCACTGAGGATGTTTTACAGAGCTTTAGGAGCAGTCACATCCAACACAAAGATGTTCACAAATCCAGCATATAACCAGCCTTAAAGAAAGAGGTTTTTTAATAAAAATAGAGCACATTCTTCAAATAGAAAGCAGAGAGTCTTGCACACTAATAATGGCAGAGGCAACTGAATGCACAGCATCACTCTCCAGGCAAGCAACAGGCATTTGCATCACAGAGTGTGTATTTAATTAGTCACAAAAACAAGGGTGCTTCCCAAAGTGGCAAAATCTGCCAAACTCACTAGAATCTGAACAAGAAACAAGGGTTGAAAGCCTCCCCACACCCACTCTCAGTATGAAATGTCAAGTATCTCAATGAAAAACAACATGCAGACACGCAGCCAGAGTTCAGAAGAGTTGGTGTAATGTTTCACTCTCCAGATTCTGGGTTACTCCAACCACCCCTTCCCTGGCACCAGCCACTCTCCAAATCCACGTCACCAACCCCCTTTAGTCACTGTCCTCCTTCTACCTGAGCTGGGGGTGTTGGTTTGCTGTTCAGGGTCATCTGCTGGGGCTGCAGGTGCCCTGGGGGTGGCACAGGGGTGGTCTTTAACTTCTTGGTGTCCACTTTGGAAGGATGATCTTCCTCTTCCTCGTCGGAATCTTGCAAGCCATACTTGGAAAAGTGTGCCACCTGTGTTAGGGAGGACAAACGTGTCACAGCTTGGAAGGGAGGGCTCAGCACCCACTTCTGCAAGGCCTGGACAAGGAGCAGGTGTACCTGTCCCAACACACACAGCTGTGACACCTGCAACGAATTTGGCCTCTGTACAGACCCAAACCACCTGCAGGCTGCTCTGAGGCCACAGTTTGGATCACAGAACCCAAGGCTGCTTTGGGCTGGGAGGGACCTTAGAGCTCATCTCGTTCCACGGGCAGGGACCCCTTCCCCTATCCCAGGTTGCTCCAAGCCCATCCAACCTGGTCCTGGCCACCTCCAGGGATGGGAAGTCTGTCTGGTGAGGACAGTTCTCCCCACAGCTGAGGGACTTGGGTCAGTGCTCAGGGTAGCAAATTTGAGCTATAAATCCTCAGGAGACTCCAGCTCCAGCCTGCTGTGCTTCTGTGGTAGTTTTGGCTTTAGTTTTAGCTACCCCATCCTAATTGACTAATGCCCACAATATGGAGGGGTGGGAGACAGCCCTGGAAACAACAAGGACTTTTTAAGCACAGGGAATAGACAGATACAGAATATCAGTTTGCATCATCTGGTATGAAATAAGGGGTGGAGACTGAGGTAATTCTGGCTTTAGTTTTAGCGAGGCCTCACCTTGGCAGGCCCAGAGAATCCACACAGATTAGGAGAGACAGGCAGCACCTGATTTAAGTAACCAAAGAAATAATTCATAGCAGATGATGCAAACCTGAGATATAGAGTAGGGCAGGAGAAGTTTGTTGGTTTGGCCTGATGGCTGCAGGAGAGCAGGACGTGCTGCTGCTGTCCTGGCCTTGCTGTGGCTGCTGCTGCTTCCCATTCTGTTTGAGGGCAGGGAAGTGGAAGCATTTTATTCTTATTTTCTCTCTTCTGCCTTGCTGGGTGTCTTTTGGGATGCTTTATTAGATCTAGAGTAATGAAATCTAGCTTTGGGTGGGAGGTAGAAATTGTTGCTATATCTTACTTGTGTGTGTGTTATATTACAGTTTTCTTTTAATTTTCTCTTTTCTGTATAAATATATATAATTAGCTGGGGTTTAAACCTGTTCTGAGTTTCCATTTTTTTCCTTTCTCCCTTTTTCTCGGTGAGGAGGAAGGGAGGCTGACACTCTGTATTGGGCAGTTGGCATTTTTCCAGCTCAACCCAGGACAGCTTTGCTGTGGGTCCCTCCTTCCCCTGATGCTCACCTGGAACACCCAGGAGCCGGTCTCAGGGCGGTTTTCCTTTAGCAAAATTGAACTGTAATTCTCAGGAGACTCAGCCCCAGGCTGTTGTGCTCTCCTGTGGGCCCTCCTGCCCCCTGATGCTCACCTGGAACACCCAGGAGCCGGTCTTGGAGCGGTTCTCCTTTAGCAAATATGAACTCTAATTCACAGGAGACTCAGCCCCAGCCTGCTGTGCTCTCCTGTGGGCCTTGCCTGAGCAAATTTGAACTATTAACTCTCAGGAGACTCCGCCCCAGCCTGCTGTGCTCTCCTGTGGGCCTTGCCTGAGCAAATTTGAACTATTAACTCTCAGGAGACTCCGCCCCAGCCTGCTGTGCTCTCCTGTGGCCCCTCTCTCCCCCCTGATGCTCACCTGGCACACCCAGGAGCCGGTCTCGGGGCGGTATTCCTTTAGCAAAATTGAACTGTAACTCTCAGGAGACTCAGCCCCAGCCTGCTGTGCTCTCCTGGGGATCCTGGCCCCCCCGATGCTCACCTGGAACACCCAGGAGCCGGTCTCGGGGCGGTACTCCTTGAAGCGTGCGCCCTGTTTCCGGGACACGGCCTCCAGCCGGCCCTCGTAGTTCATCTCCGCCAGCCGCTCCGGGCTCTTGATCAGGCACCGCGACGTCTTGTCCGTGGGCCACACCCCGTCCAGCGTCACCTCTGCCCTCCTGGGGGAGGCCAACAGCACTGTCAGGGACACGAGGGCAGGGCAGGGCTGCCCAGGGACTGGGGGAGCTGGGATGGGGACACCTGCACAGGGGAGCTCAGAGCTGTCACACCCCGTCCAGCGTCACCTCGACCCACCTGGAGAGCCGAGAGCACCATCAGGGACACGAGGGCAGGGCAGGGCTGCCAGGGAGGGGGGGGCTGGAACAGGGGACACCTGCACAGGTGAGCCCTGAGCTGGCAGACCGGGGAGCCCGGAGCTGGCAGACCGGGGAGCCCGGAGCTGGCAGACCGGGGAGCAGAGACCTGCACAGGTCAGCTCAGCTCAGGACGGGTGAGCACAGCTCACACCCAGACATGTGAGACCCAGACTGGTGAGACCCAGACTGGTGAGCACAGCTCACACCCAGAGAGGTGAGAGCTGGACAGGTAAGCACACCTCACACCCAGACAGGTGAGCTCAGACCAACTTTTAAACCCAACTTGTGGTTCAGAAATTTTCAAGTCTCTCACAACTTAACACTACAAACTGAAGCACAACTTAGACAGAGGTCTCTTGGTCACCACCTGCAAACACAGCAGACTGCCAGGACTTTAAAACTCATCCTTATTTAATACCTACCTGTTTAAACCTTCTCCAACTGGTGGTTTCCTTTCATCATCAGGGTAAACAATAACTTCTTTTCTCCGGATATGAACAATCTCATCCAGATTTAAGTTCGTTAGATTTACTTCTCCTTCAAAGTAAATGGATCCATAACCTGCAAAACAACCCAAAACTTCACAATTTATCTGTGAAGAGTCACATGCCAGAGAATACCCATTCCTGCTGTGCTGCCCCTGTCCTGGCTCCAGGGTAAAGTCCAAGTGACAACCCCTTCCCAGTGAAGAAATCCTAAAGGAGCATTATCCACTTCAACACCATTATTATTGACAGGCTGGGAGAGCTGGGGGGTCACCTGGAGCAGGGAAGGCTCCAGAGAGACCTGAGAGCCCCTTTCAGTGCCCAAAGGGGCTCCAGGAGAGCTGGAGAGGGATTGGGGACAAGGGATGGAGGGACAGGACAAGGGGAATGGCTTCAAACTGCCAGAGGGCAGGGATAGGTGGGATATTGGGCAGGAATTGGTGTCTGGGAGGGTGGGCAGGCCCTGGCACAGGGTGGGCAGAGCAGCTGTGGCTGCCCCTGAATCCCTGGGAGTGTCCCAGGCCAGGCTGGACAGGGCTTGGAGCAGCCTGGGCTGGTGGGAGGTGTCCCTGCCCATGG
>VWZD01004222.1:10128-22551 GCA_013396695.1 Sakesphorus luctuosus | reverse complement strand
CCCAGGAGCCGGTCTCGGGGCGGTACTCCTTGAAGCGTGCGCCCTGTTTCCGGGACACGGCCTCCAGCCGGCCCTCGTAGTTCATCTCCGCCAGCCGCTCCGGGCTCTTGATCAGGCACCGCGACGTCTTGTCCGTGGGCCACACCCCGTCCAGCGTCACCTCTGCCCTCCTGGGGGAGGCCAACAGCACTGTCAGGGACACGAGGGCAGGGCAGGGCTGCCCAGGGACTGGGGGAGCTGGGATGGGGACACCTGCACAGGGGAGCTCAGAGCTGTCACACCCCGTCCAGCGTCACCTCGGCCCACCTGGAGAGCCGAGAGCACCATCAGGGACACGAGGGCAGGGCAGGGCTGCCAGGGAGGGGGAGGCTGGAACAGGGGACACCTGCACAGGTGAGCCCTGAGCTGGCAGACCGGGGAGCCCGGAGCTGGCAGACCGGGGAGCCCGGAGCTGGCAGACCGGGGAGCAGAGACCTGCACAGGTCAGCTCAGCTCAGGACGGGTGAGCACAGCTCACACCCAGACAGGTGAGACCCAGACTGGTGAGACCCAGACTGGTGAGACCCAGACTGGTGAGCACAGCTCACACCCAGAGAGGTGAGAGCTGGACAGGTAAGCACACCTCACACCCAGACAGGTGAGCTCAGACCAACTTTTAAACCCAACTTGTGGTTCAGAAATTTTCAAGTCTCTCACAACTTAACACTACAAACTGAAGCACAACTTAGACAGAGGTCTCTTGGTCACCACCTGCAAACACAGCAGACTGCCAGGACTTTAAAACTCATCCTTATTTAATACCTACCTGTTTAAACCTTCCCCAACTGGTGGTTTCCTTTCATCATCAGGGTAAACAATAACTTCTTTTCTCCGGATATGAACAATCTCATCCAGATTTAAGTTCGTTAGATTTACTTCTCCTTCAAAGTAAATGGATCCATAACCTGCAAAACAACCCAAAACTTCACAATTTATCTGTGAAGAGTCACATGCCAGAGAATACCCATTCCTGCTGTGCTGCCCCTGTCCTGGCTCCAGGGTAAAGTCCAAGTGACAACCCCTTCCCAGTGAAGAAATCCTAAAGGAGCATTATCCACTTCAACACCATTATTATTGACAGGCTGGGAGAGCTGGGGGGTCACCTGGAGCAGGGAAGGCTCCAGAGAGACCTGAGAGCCCCTTTCAGTGCCCAAAGGGGCTCCAGGAGAGCTGGAGAGGGATTGGGGACAAGGGATGGAGGGACAGGACAAGGGGAATGGCTTCAAACTGCCAGAGGGCAGGGATAGGTGGGATATTGGGCAGGAATTGGTGTCTGGGAGGGTGGGCAGGCCCTGGCACAGGGTGGGCAGAGCAGCTGTGGCTGCCCCTGAATCCCTGGGAGTGTCCCAGGCCAGGCTGGACAGGGCTTGGAGCAGCCTGGGCTGGTGGGAGGTGTCCCTGCCCATGGAATGGGATGGGCTTTAAGGTCCCTCCCAACCCAAACCAGCCTGATTCAATGATTTATTCTACCCTAAAAACCAACAACATTTGGATGCAAACTGCTCCCAGAGCAAGGGCTCTGGGTGCAGTCAGACTGAGGGTGTGCAGCTCAGGCCCTGCAGCCTCACAACTCCCTGGATGGTGGTGGAGCCCCTGGTCAGGCTGGGGGGAACTCACCTTTGCGGCCTATGGTGAAGTCTGTCACGATACATTCGTTCCTGTCGTTGGTGAACCTGGCCAGCTCCTCCAGGGAAGGGATAGTGTAGTAGCCAGCTCGTGTCAGAACAATTCCTGCAACAGAACACTCCCTGAGAACGGGTCTGGCAGCGAGTTCCCAACATTGCCAGAGTTTCAGCCCATTTCTTTTGCCCCCCTGAACAAGTGGCAGCCTCAGAGGACAGAGAGGCAGTGCACCAAAGCCAACAGACACCAGAAGAGCTTCATTCCAAGCCTTCAGAGCACATTTAAGCCAAGTGCTCTGCAGGCTGTCCCTGCCCAGACACAGGTCAGATAGCAGGAGTGGGAAAGGGTGGGCAGGGAAAAAGAAAGAAGTAAATGCAGCAACACCTGAAGGAAACACTCTCCCAGCTTTAACAGCCTGGGGGCTCAAGCACCTGCTGACCAAGCTGCAGCTTCTCTCACATTTAACAGGCTCCAGGTCTTCATCTGTTAAATTGCCTTTGAAAAGCTTTTTGCATCTATAAACTGTCTGAAGACATCTCTTTGGAGCACATCACCTGCCAGTTTCAGTACATGCCACATATTACCTGGCAGGATGAACAAATCTTTTCCCCTTCACCTTCCCATGAGTTTAAAAAGCTCCAACACATGTCATATAAAATTGAGGGATAAAATTTAAATGCTCATTGACTCAGTAGATAAAATTCCTGTCCTAGGAGGAGAGTGGAGAGCAAGATTTATGTTCTGAAGAAAGGAGGAGCGAGCAAAGCAAGGCTGAGGGTGCAGAGGAGCAGAGAAGTGGCAGCGCCCGGCCCCAGAGTGCCCCACCTGCAGGATACACGTGGTGCACCGCCTCGGGCTCCTCCTCCCGCTCGTCCTGCAGGGAATCCTCCTGGAAGGAGGCGTCCTCGCTGCTGCCCTCCAGCCCGTTTCGAAGCGCCGCCCGCATGTTCAGCGCCACCAGCGTGTCATCCACGGCCGGCTGTGCTTTGTGCCCGCTGCCCTCCAGCGTCTGCGGGATGGGCTTGGCGATGGGGTTCGTGTAGAACCGGGTCACCTCGTGGGCCTCCTCCTCCTCCTCCCGCTCCCCGTCCTGCCTGTGGTTCTCCTCGGGAGGCACCGACAGGAAGAACCTGGGAAGGGAAGGGGAACATGGAATTACTCAGCTCTGAGGGTCCTGTGTCAGCGTTCCCATGCAGGGTCAGGAGCTGGGCCTGGATGAGCCCTGTGGGTTCCCCTCCAACCCAGGGGATCCTGTGCTTAAACTTCTGCTGCCTTTCCACACAAAAACCCCACAGGAACTGCAGGCAGTGATTATTCCCTCTGCCATTGTGTCACTGGGGCTCCCACCATGACAGAGACACTGGTGAGACTGGGAGAGGGGCCCCACAGTGACTGACCGAGGCACATGCCCTGTGAGCAGAGCCTGGGAGGAACAGGGTGCCTGGTCTGCAGCAGAGGCTTCAAAGCAGGTGTAAGAGTAACCCCACAGCTCCAAACTCCTCTGCCCCAGGAAGTGCCTGGGGCAGGGCAAGGGTGATCCCACTCCCTCATCCCTTCTAACTTGCAGGAGCTTTCAATAAAATCAACATTTTGAGCTGCTCAGGAGTTTTTTTTCAGCCCCTGATAAAAAGAACCCAAAGAAAAACCAGAGTTCAGCTGAACTATGGCCAGAGATTTTTAGAGGAGGTTGGAATTCTGGCTTTGGCAGGGGCAGACACAGCCATAGAGGTTCCTCCTTTTAGTCTGTACAAAATATACGTGCAGAAAATAGAATTATGAGACATCAGGGGCAGCAGAGGTTCCCTGCAACTCCCACATCATTGAGGACTAACCAGGAGGGGTTCTTCTCCCCTCAGGGTCAGGGTTAGCACTTCCCCCAAGGAATGTCCTGGTTTGTCTCTACAGGGAATGACGAGAGACTCATCCAGAAAGACAAGTCACTGCTCTGACCCTGATTTTGGGTGGGATGACCTGGCAGTGCCACACAGCAAGAACACATAGTTAGTTCAGGAGGAAATGAACCTCAATTACTTCCAATGACAGCTAAAGTGACATCCCTGGAAAGAACTGCCTCCTCCCCAGCAACAAGAGGGACAGACAGGACCAGTCCAGCTGCCCTGAGGACAAAGCCCTGCAGGTGACTCAGCACACCTGTCCCCGTTCTCGGGGTACTCGGAGGGCGACGCCAGGTCCTCGTTCTCGCGGCTCACGGGGGAGAACAGGCTGCTGCTGTTGAGGTTCTTCAGAACCAGCTTCTTGATGCTCTTCCTGGAAACAAGCACACCAATACAGGGCAATTTGCATCTATCCACTGCATAGAGGTGCATTTCAAGCTTAATCTGGATGCTCCAGGCATGAGGAACCAGCTGTAGGGACCTGCTCCCACACTTGGGACAGATCAAGTCTCCCACAAGAGCTACCAACACTCTTTTTGGAAATCCATTCAAGGCTTTGGTTTGTGGGTAGGTGTAAAAATCACAAGTCAGTGAAAGCCTCAAAGCCCAAGCTCAGCAAATCACTGGTCTCCCTGTTTTCCAAATCAGCTTTTCCAGAGGCACAGAAGGTCTGGCCCACACATGCATTTTACTGCAGGGTCACTTTAGTTTTTTGCTCTTTGCTTTTACTGAACTCCAAAGGTTTCCAAACCCCTTTTCTCTTTGATTGTCACAGATGGTCCTGAAGATTGAACCTAAATGCTTCACTTGGGCCAAGCCATGATTTATTTCTCTCAGAAATGTGGATCTGAAATAGAACCAGGGCTGGGATAAACCCGTAAGAAATGTGCATGAGGAAACCTGGTGAAACTCCTAGTTCAGGAGGAGGGAGTAGTACCCCCTGCAAGCTTTCCAGTTAAGAATTCCTAATTGATTTTACAGGAGCTTTGCTCCCATCATGGGCTGATCTCATTTTACAGCTCACTGGGCCTTAGCAGTCTAAGCTGAACTTTTCTGCCTCCTCTACAAAATAGTTCAAGTTTTCTCCAAAACTTGCTGTTGCTATTCCCACTTGAACCAGGGCACAAAACCATGGGATTCAGGACCCTACACCAGGATTTACTCAGTGTGCTGAGAAGGTTCTCAGGCACACCCAGGGGCACTCACTTTGGCATGAAGGTCCCGTTGGACAGGGATGGCTCGTCGTCGTCCAGCCCGTCGAAGAGCTGGGACTTGGCGGATCCCGCCGACTGCAGGGCCTTGGGCCGCACTCTGGTGGCGGGGCGAGGGGTCAGCTTGTAGTGGGTGGGGGTGGTCAAGGCTTTCTGGGCTGCTGGGTTGGTTGGCTTCAGCCTCTGAAACAAAAACAAGGAGAGCTGGAGTTCCCAGAGCACGTGCTGGAAGGGTTTGGGAATGGCTTTAAGGTGCTCCAGTCCAGGGCCTGGAAACTCAAAGGGGATAAGAAGTCAAGGGGGAAGCAATAAACTCAGGTAGGAGGAACAGCCTCATCCATCAGCCTCAATCCATGTGCCCACCTGAGCTCTGCTGGGCTCCAGCCACCAGGCAGGGCTCATCTCCAGCCCAAGGAATTTGCCCGAAGGAAGCAGCCACTTCCAACCTCCCCCAACACTTCAAAAGCCTGAGAAGTGTTTGTTTTGTTGTCTTTTAAACAAACCAGGGAAAGGTTTGTCAGCGACTCAGAGATGTGTAAGTAAAGCTCAGACACAGCTCTACAACTACTCCAAGCATTAGCAATTACCCATCCTCACTCCCAACCAGCAGCACCACAAGAACTCCAAAGCCAAGGCTCTGATGTAAGTAAAAGCAGGAGATTTTGGAGTCATTGAGTGGTTTAGGTTGGAAGAAATCATAAAGATTATGCAGTTCCAACTCCCTGCCATGGGCAGGGAAACTTCCACTGGAATAAAATAAAGTAGTTTGTGTTCTGGAGAGGGTCAAAAGCCACTGCAAAAGTGAGAGAACACAGAGGGCAACTTAATTGGCTGCCCATTGATTGATCCTTTCAGTGGAGACAGTGAACACAGAGCAGAGTAATTTCAACTCTGACCCACAACATGAGCCCAGTGTGATGTGCACTTACCTCCTCTTTCTTCTTTGGGTCAGACATGGGGTTTCTGAAGAGTGGGGAGTCTCCGAAGGGGGAGTAGGTGAGGCTGTTGAGGTGCTGCTGCAGCACAGCCTGCTGGGCCGCCGAGGCGTTGGGGTCAGTCAGGGCTGCAAGAAACAGAGAGCAGCTGCCACAGCTGTGCCAGCTCTGTGAACAGGGCAGGGCAGCAGTGCCACAGCTGTGCCAGCTCACTGAGCCAGGGGCAGCAGTGCCACAGCTCTGCCAGCTCACTGAGCCAGGCAGGGCAGGGCAGCAGTGCCACAGCTGTGCCAGCTCACTGAGCCAGGCAGGGCAGCAGTGCCACAGCTGTGCCAGCTCACTGAGCCAGGCAGGGCAGCAGTGCCACAGCTGTGCCAGCTCACTGGGCCAGGCAGGGCAGCAGTGCCACAGCTGTGCCAGCTCACTGAGCCAGGCAGGGCAGCAGTGCCACAGCTCTGCCAGCTCACTGAGCCAGGCAGGGCAGGGCAGCAGTGCCACAGCTGTGCCAGCTCACTGAGCCAGGCAGGGCAGCAGTGCCACAGCTGTGCCAGCTCACTGAGCCCGGCCGGGCAGCAGTGCCACAGCTCTGCCAGCTCACTGAGCCAGGCAGGGCAGCAGTGCCACAGCTGTGCCAGCTCACTGAGCCAGGCAGGGCAGCAGTGCCACAGCTGTGCCAGCTCACTGAGCCAGGCAGGGCAGCAGTGCCACAGCTCTGCCAGCTCACTGAGCCAGGCAGGGCAGCAGTGCCACAGCTCTGCCAGCTCACTGAACCAGGCAGGGGCAGCATCTTCCACAGCACCTCCTCTTCCTCCACCACATTCCCTGAGCCTCCATGGGTGAAAAGCTGAGAGCATGGAGTGCTGCACAGCAGTGGAAGAGCCTGGCCTGCCAAAACACTCAACTAGTCCAGCTGGCTTCTGGAAGGCTCTGCAGGGGGAATATTCCATGCAGGATTCTGACACTCCTGCTACAGCAACCAAACTTACAGGTCCTCTCTACAAGGCACTCTGAATTTTGTCTCTACATCTTCTAGCATCTAATTTTAACTCCCATTAAAACACTCCAAGTGCTCACACTACAAAGTGTTCAAGCCACCAAAAGCAGCTTAATTCTAATTCTCAAACCATTCCTAAAGCACAACCAAACAACTCCCAGGAACCCCAGTTTACTGTCAGGGTCTGCAACAAGTCAAGAGGGCAGCTGGAAAGAACTGCATCTTATTTATGTCCCCAGTGGCCTGATAAGGGCCCTCCAGGTCCCTCCTACCTGGAATTACTGAAGAAGTCAATGCTGCATTTCCCTATTTTTTGCAAGCATCTATTTTTACTGCCCCCAATTCAATGGGAAATGTCAGTAACCTTGAAAACAAAGCTCTAAACCAGCTGCAATCATTGGGAATGTTAAGCAACTTTGAATTACTTAAAAATATACATATAATTAGTTAACAAAAAGTCATTAACACAGTCTCTCCACAGCTACTGAGGACAGAAGTGGCCTCAAAGAGCAGCTCTGTCACCCCAAAGCCCCTGGGAGGGCTGTGCTGCTCTGCTCAGGCACAGGGACACAGGGCAGGGAGCAGAGCTGGCCTGGGGTTCAGGGACACTCACCTACAGCAGGCTGGGGGGCCCCAAAGCCCAGGGTCGCTGTGGAGGTGTTGAATCCTGGTGCTCCAAAGGCTCCTGTTCCCAGAGTTCCCCCCAGCTTTGGCTGGGTGTTTCCAAACAAGGATGTCTGTCCTGCCCCAAGAGCTGTGACAGGAGAGGTGACTGTCATTTACTGCCAGACTGTGACAGACTGACCAGCACAGCAAAGAATCAATTCCTCACTGAACTGCAGGCAATG
The DNA here is from genome assembly GCA_013396695.1 of Sakesphorus luctuosus. Classification (NCBI taxonomy): domain Eukaryota; kingdom Metazoa; phylum Chordata; class Aves; order Passeriformes; family Thamnophilidae; genus Sakesphorus; species Sakesphorus luctuosus. Next base: position 15,006 of record VWZD01004222.1, on the reverse strand, counting down.
CTCCCCATGTCTGTGGGTGCTACAGACACTCCAGGTTCATGGGATCAGACCAGAGGACCTCACCAGTTCCCCCAGTGCTGCCCAGTTTCTAACAGGCCTCTTAGCACTGAGCTTACAAGCTCCCACTGGATCTGTTTGGAGACTGGGACTCCTGGCTTGAAGTCAAAGCCTCCACAGCCTTTCCCACCTCAGCTACAGACAATCCCCAGGCTGGGTCAGCACTGCAGGCTGAGCTCTGGCCTTAGGCTGGTGGGAGCTGAGCTGGGAAACTCTTACCTGTTCCAAACCCTGTTCCAAGTCCAGTTCCCAGAGTCCCAGTTGCAGGCTTGTTTCCAAACAAACTATTTCCAGCAGTGTTGGCACCAAAACCTTCAAGAACAGAACAGCAGCTGATTAGAGATGTAACTAAACCCACGTTTTTAAATAAATAAGCATCACAGGGAGGAACAAAGAGCCCTGCCACAGTCCACATCGAATCTCACACCCCTCTCAGCAGTGCAGGTTAAACTGACAACAGGCAGAGAGGGATTTCAGTGGTAACAAACACACTGCAGTTATGGATGTAACACTGAAAAAGGCACAGAAAAGTGCTGGTTTGCCTCCTGAAGCTTTTGGGTTTGTTACAAACTCCAAAGTTTCACTGACAGCCAGAACTGATGTGATGGTGCTGACCTGGCAATGGAGTACAATGTACTCTCTTCAAGTGCCCGGAAGGAACAAACCCCAGTTGATACTGTTTGTACCACACACCCACTTCTCTGACTCTCACCACAAAGCAGTGGGAACTCTGATCTGCACCAGCACAACTCAAGGACAGCCTTAACTGCAACTAAGGGCATCCCAAATCTAACACAGAATCATGGAATGCTTTGGGGTGCAAGGGACCTTAATGCCCATGTTGTTCTACCCCTGCCATGGGCAGGGACACCTCCCACCAGCCCAGGCTGCTCCAAGCCCTGTCCAACCTGGCCTGGGACACTCCCAGGGATTCAGGGGCAGCCACAGCTGCTCTGCCCACCCTGTGCCAGGGCCTGCCCACCCTCCCAGCCACCAATTCCTGCCCAGTATCTAATCTAACCCTACTCTGTTTCAGTTTTAACATGAGATAACCCAGTTCTGCTGTAGCTGCTGCCCCATCCCATGGCTGGGTAGGACACAAGGCCAGGGTTAAACTGGGAAACTGCAGGTGTGAACCAGCACCTTGGAAACCAACCCCAACACTCCCATAATCAGTAATGCAGGCAAATTGGAAGCACACACTGCAAAGGGTTGTTCCCAACCAGTGTCAGACACCGGTGGGGCCATGAAGATCTTGGAGAACAGCAGGACAAGGATTGCTGAGGCACTTTCAACACACCCTGGATGTTTGCCCAGGGCTGGTCACCACAATCCAACTGTGCTTGCCAAGGTGCTGCCCTGACAGTTCCAGAGCACTGGGAACTTCCTGGAGCAGCTTGGCTTGGGAAGGACCTCAGAGACCACCCAGTTCCCTCCAGTTCTTCCCTGTGTATCCTGGCAGGCTGGCACTGCAGGATAATGGCAGAGCAGGCTCTACTGCCATACAATAAAACAAAACCCAAACAAACCCAGAACAGCAGCACAAAAAAGGGACATCTAACCCTCCTCCTATTCCCTTTGAGATACAGTTTTGTCTGCTCACTTTCAGAGACACAGTTTTGTTGCTCTGAAATGCCAAAGAAAAGAGGCAGAACAGAATTCAGAGTCCTGTAAGAGCAGCTGCTGTTCACTTCACCTGTCCCTGCACACTCCTGCAGCTCGCCCAACACCAGCTCTCCACCAACCAGTGGTGTCTGGGGCCAATGGGACCACAACACCCAGGACTTTGATCCTTCACAGCATCAAGGACCACAACAGCCACCAGGTAAGCTGGGACAGACTCATTTCACCAGTGCAGGATCTCCTGTCAAGCCACAGCAGTCACTGGGTTTATCCCAGCTCCTCCAGTGCTCCTGTGCAACTACGATGTCTTGTTCACAGCCTCCAAACCAACCTCTCTGCTTCCTGAACTCCTTGATTTCAGTAGTTTCCAACCACAGAATCCCAGAATAGCTGGAGTTGGGAGGGACCTCTGGAGATCACCCAGCCCAACCCCCTGCCCAGGCAGGGGCACCTGGGGCAGGTGGCACAGGAACACCTCCAGGTGGGTTGGGGATGTCTCCAGGGAGGAGACTCCACACCCTCCCTGGGCAGCTGTTCCAGGCTCTGCCACCTCCATGGCAAGAAGTTCTGCCTCCTGTTGTGGTTGGGTTTATGGCCATTGCTCCCTGTCCTGTCACTGGCACCACTGAACACTCTGGGACCATCCCCTGACACCCCTTGGAGAGATTTGTATGGATTGATGGGATGCCCTCTCAGCCTTCCCCTCTCCAGACTAACCAGGCCCAGCTCCTGCAGTCTCTGCTCAGCACAGAGGTGCTCCAGACCCCTCACCATCTCTGGGGCCCTCCTGGCCCCTCTGCACAGCTCCTTGTCTTTCCTGAGCTGTGGGGCCCAGAGCTGCCCCCAGAGCTCCAGCTGTGCCTCAGTGGGGCTGAGCAGAGGGGCAGGATCACTGCCTGGCCTGCCCCAATGCTGCTCCTGATGCACCCCAGGATCCCACTGTCCCTCCTGGCCACACAGGCTGCACCTTCTCTTAAGGACTTGCCGAAACACTGGCACTTAATCATCTGTTTTCTGAGCTAGGAGGTTCCACAAGAGCTAAGGTACAAACCAGCACCGACCACATTTCCCTGCACCAGGGCCTGGGAATTTTAACCCTCCCAATCCCTGAGCACAGCCAGGTGGGTGGTGCAAGCAGTACAGAGTTAAATGACTGAAATGCCCCTGTTTTCCCTCTGTCCCCCCAGTGGCAGGGGGTGTGTGGGGGTTTGTTACCGAAGAGCCCACCGCCTGTGGTGGTTCCGAACGACGGAGCGCTGGTCGTGGTGGCTCCAAACCCAGCAGGCTTGTTCCCAAACAGGGTCTGCAAGGAAAAGAACAGGAATTTAGCAACCTGGCAGGCTGATAGTGCAGGAATTGTATTGGTGGTGTTTGGCTGTGGAAGCAGAAGGAAGGAAGCAGAACTGAGCCCACACAGCCTCCCATGAACAGGGGGTACCACGAGCCACATGCACCTCCCCAAACCAGCTCTCAGGGTTGGACCTGGGGGGTTTAAGGGTCTTTTCCAACCTCAGTGATTGTGGGATTTTCACTTCACCAGAACCAAAATGACTGAATATCATATATCAAGGTCATTTTTGGTTTGGGCTCCACCACAACCTCCAGCCTGGGTTTCCAACCCCACACTGAGGCAGCCCTGGAGCCACACAGGACTCTGCTGCTGGTTCCATCACTCCACACTTCACTTGTTAAAAAAATTACTCTGTTACACGTTTATCCTTCAGTTTACATCAAACCACTCTGGTTTTGCATCTCAGGCATCTGAACATCTCAAGCCAACACTTCTCTCCTGGAGCTCCATGCCCTGCACAGGACTCTGGTTGCTTTTCTCTTGGATCAGGAAGGCACAGACTTACCGACCCACCAACACCAAATCCTGTGTTGGCTTGTCCAAAAAGGCCAGTTCCTGTTCCAAAGCCAGTCCCAGCATTTGTATTGGCTGCTGTTCCAAAAAGGCCTCCGGGCTGCGAGGGTTGGGTGACTCCAAAGAGACCCTACAAACAGGAACCAGGTTAGGGTCACACTCCAAGGCTTCTCCAAGCCCAGCACTGATGGTGCCAGATCTAACACACAAAACCAGGCAGTAACATGATGGTACATCAGTCCTCGAGCTGGGGGAAGGGCAGGGAGGAAGAGCACTCTGGAAGCTTTAGTCCTCAAGAACTTAGTTACAAAAAGAAAACTAAAAAAAATAAAGAGACCCAAAGAATTTATGCTCCAAGCTTTGAAGGACATTGGAATTTCCTCATTGCTGAGTGAAGGAGATGGAAAAGAAACATTTCACAGGAAAAGCCACAACAAATTCCCAAGAATATAGGAGCCTGTGCTGCACTCCCATGTGGGGCTGGAGTGTGAGGGGGCCTGTGCTGCGCTCCCGGGTGGGGCTGGAGTGTGAGGGAGCCTGTGCTGCGCTCCCGGGTGGGGCTGGAGTGTGAGGGAGCCTGTGCTGCGCTCCCGGGTGGGGCTGGAGTGTGAGGGAGCCTGTGCTGCGCTCCCGGGTGGGGCTGGAGTGTGAGGGAGCCTGTGCTGCGCTCCCGGGTGGGGCTGGAGTGTGAGGGAGCCTGTGCTGCGCTCCCGGGTGGGGCTGGAGTGTGAGGGAGCCTGTGCTGCGCTCCCGGGTGGGGCTGGAGTGTGAGGGAGCCTGTGCTGCGCTCCCGGGTGGGGCTGGAGTGTGAGGGAGCCTGTGCTGCGCTCCCGGGTGGGGCTGGAGTGTGAGGGAGCCTGTGCTGCGCTCCCGGGTGGGGCTGGAGTGTGAGGGAGCCTGTGCTGCGCTCCCGGGTGGGGCTGGAGTGTGAGGGAGCCTGTGCTGCGCTCCCGGGTGGGGCTGGAGTGTGAGGGAGCCTGTGCTGCGCTCCCGGGTGGGGCTGGAGTGTGAGGGAGCCTGTGCTGCGCTCCCGGGTGGGGCTGGAGTGTGAGGGAGCCTGTGCTGCGCTCCCGGGTGGGGCTGGAGTGTGAGGGAGCCTGTGCTGCGCTCCCGGGTGGGGCTGGAGTGTGAGGGAGCCTGTGCTGCGCTCCCGGGTGGGGCTGGAGTGTGAGGGAGCCTGTGCTGCACTCCCGTGTGGGGCTGGAGGGTGAGGGGGCCTGTGCTGCACTCCTGAGCTGGGCTGGAGTGTGAGGGAGCCTGTGCTGCACTCCTGAGCTGGGCTGGAGTGTGAGGGAGCCTGTGCTGCACTCCTGAGCTGGGCTGGAGTGTGAGGG
>VWZD01004220.1:38724-56201 GCA_013396695.1 Sakesphorus luctuosus | reverse complement strand
ACTTTTCTCCAGGAGGAAAACAGCTGGTTTTGGTGTTGTTTTTTTTTCTTGTAGTGCTGGGGAATCAGTTTGCTCTGGTCTGGTTACAGTTATATCTATACCTACATATATATCAGTTAAGAACAGTTCTCTTTCTTGTATCTATTTTCTGATTAAAGTTCCTTTTCTTAAATTTGATAAAGAGTGGCATGATTATTGTGGAGGAAACCCCTTCCTCCACTTGTGGGTAAACATTTTGGGTTTTTCCCCTCAAACTGAGACATAGTAGAATTAAATATAATTTTTTATGAAAAGGATTTGAAAAGGTTTGCAGGACTTGGAGGGAGAGAGGACAGCAGAAAACAAAAGGCAAAACCAAAAGAAAACCAAGAAATACTGCCCTCGAGGAAACCTGCTCCAGAACATAAATAATTTCATTCTTATATTTATTCTGACTTTAACTTCATGAAATAACATTTCCCAGCACCCGCTAGTGTCCTATAAAATGTCTGAATTATGCAAGCATGTTTATAAGTAGTTAATATGAGATCTTATTGCTATTGAGACTGAAACGCCAGAAGAATCTGACACAATAGATTAGCAGTTCAGACATCCCAGGATACACAGCCACAAACTGAGGAATAGAGTAAATATGTAGTAAATATACAGATATACCAGAAAACTTTACTATCTCAATCACCAATTTAATTCTAATTTGGAATGAAACTGATTATTTTTCTCTCCAAAATGGCAGTAAAGGTTGATTTTTGCTTGCCAAAAATATCTCAAAAGATAACCATTGTTACTTCACTTGCTAAAATAGTTGCTTAAGCAGCTTTACATATAATGAACATACAATACAAATATTTGATCCAGAATTGATTTCTAGGTGTTATTCCTTTACATACCAAAACAAGTAGAACAAGATACACATGTAGAATAAAATGTTTAGCAAGCTGCTATGCATGCGGATCAGCCTCTCATATGTTCTTCTGCAAGAGACTCAACCAGTTCATGGGCTTTCAGCAAGAAGAATAACTTTAAAATAGTCAATTTGTGGTTTGCAACAGGTCCCATTTTAAGGTCTAAACAGAAAAAAAACCCCAAAACTAAACAGCAAAATAAAATTAACATGTCTTACTTTTTAAGCAGGTATCTTCTACATGTTGTCTTGATTCTGACAAGAGGAAATAAATACACTCGACTTGAGAAACTCCAGAAGCTTATTAATTTATTCCAAATGTTTTGATGGTTCTAAAGGCCAGGTATGATATCCACAGCTGAAAAAACTCAGAAGACTCTTTTCTTGTTGTTTTCATTCTGCAGGAGCATCTGTGTAGTTTGTTTCATTTTAATGATACTACAGTGAATTCTAGGACTAGAAGCAGGAAGCTGCATCCTTGCTATTGTACCCTATCATTCTCATGGGCTTGATAAGACTACTTTGCCAGTGCAGACATCCCAATTTTGGTACCAAGCTCTCCGACTGAGACCTAGTCACAAGTTTCTAAAAGAAGCTGAACTTCACAGTGCAGGAATCCTCTGGTAGCAGGTAGAAGATGAATGTGGAGACACCGAGTACTAAGCAAATACGGGAAACAGGCTGACCTTGGGACTCCCATCTACACACAACCCGTTTTTACTGACTGACTTCAGAGCCACCTGTGTATACCTATATAAACATGTATATGTGCTCCTGTGTGTATATGTACACATATACACAAACACACACACAAACATACATATATGTATATAAAAGTAACTCCAAGCATGTAACACTGACAAGGGTTGACAAGGGCTTTTTTGCCTGTACTTGCCTGTCTGGAAGAGGTTACAGACAGAACAGAAGACGAGACTAACATGAAATGACTTTTCTGGCAGAAATCTTGTTACAGCAAGAGAAGAACACAGAATGAATCAATTCTTCCAGACAGTCTGAAGAAAAGGGATTTATGAGAAGAAAAAAAGATTCAGTGGTAGAAAAGCTCCAGAGGAAGGGAAAAATATGCAGCTTTCACCTTCTTTCTGAAAAGAAGCAGCAGCTGAAGGACAGGGGCTGCTTGTGACCAGAAAAAGGAAAGCAGCAAGCACAGAAGAGCAGAATGTCTCTGGTACACTTGAAAAAATAACAACCATTTCTGTGATAGAAATGGCAGCTGTTACTGTTTTACTCTATGGACTAATTCACTCATAGTGTGCAATTGGTTAAAGTACGAAGTGAGTCCAGGAGTGGAGTTTGGGGCCTGGAGCACTGGAACAAGTTGCCCATAGAGTTTGTGGAGTGTCTGTCCTCGTTCAGCAAGCTGGGACCAGTTTATCACTGTGTGGGTGTGACCAAAGCTGTGTATTCTAAATCTTCCATGTCACTTCCCATGAACTGTTAACAATGGACCATTTGCAGCAGCTGCCCAGGGCACACCCAACATCTCAGACTGTAAGCTGGGTGTTAAAAGAAGCCTGTGAGAGGGGAGCTGTGACAACTCCCCTCAGGGGCACCTCCACATCCAGTCTGAGGGGTCATGTCTGCTAATGGGCCATCAATGATTCCAAAAATATCCCATGACTCACAGAGTTAGATCACCCCTTGTGGAACTCTCTGCCCTGGGGGAGGGACTGGGAATTCCCATCTGAACCTGAGGTTTTATAATCTTGGAGTTTGGAGACTTACGGAACCACTTGTCAGATCCAGAAGACCAGAACCTTGACAGGACTGCAATCACCACTCTTGACCAGACTGATACTGTCATCTGGACCAAAAGGTTTTTCCCTTCCTTTTACTTCAGACTCAGGGGAAGCAGGATGAGGGTCTCAGCACAGAGGCTACCAAACACCATTCTGTTTGTGGCATCGGGTGCTAGGTTATACTTCTGGATTTGGTGGATCAAAACCAATTTCTCTTTGCATCATTGCATTTATTGGAATATTTTTATTAAATTGTTATTTCTGTGTTGGCTTCACTTTTCCTGCTGGTTTACCTTTAAACCAGGATAGTGACCTTCTCTGGAGACATTTAAGAACCATCTGAACACAATCCTGAGTAACATGCTCTTTATTTGAGCAGGAAAATTGTTCTAAATTACCCCCAGTGGTCTCTTCCAGCCTTACCCATTCTGTCATTCTGTGACTGTCTAAACTGATGTGGAAGAAGAAAAGGTAAGAGACACGGGAGTTGGGCTTGGTTGAATTAAAGTGGGAAGAAAGCAAAGAAAGTGACTGACTCCTCAGGGGACAGGCTTGGAGAGCTGGGGCTATTCAGCCTGAAGAAGAGAAGGCTCCAGAGGAATTTTATAGCAGCCTTCCAGTACCTAAAATGGGTCTGCAAGAGAATTGGAGAGAGACTTTTAAAAAGGGCATGTAGTGATACAACAAGAGGCAACGGCTTTAAACTGAGAGAGTAAGTTTAGATCACATGTCAGGAAGAAATTCTTTACTGTGAGGGTGGAGAGGCACAAAGAAGTTGTGGATGTCCCATCCCTGAAAGAGTTTAATGCCAGGCTGTATGGGGCTCTGAACAACTTAGTCTAGTGGAACTTACCCACTAGATAAGTAGGGCATTGGAACTAGATGATTTTCAAGATCCTTCCAACCCAAACTATTCAATGATTCTATGTTGGCTATTGCTGAAAACTAATATCAATGCCTAAAGCTTCAGTCCAGTACTAAAACCATGATCATTGAGGGCTAAGATGTCTTACCAGACCAACCAACAGCATGCTGAAATTGCTGAGACATAATTAACATACAGAAAAACGGGCTAATTAAGCATGAAAAAGAAAAAAAAATCAATACACTAAAGGCCTGCATCCCAGAACTCAAGACATACAATGCATTATAATAATGTATTGTTTTTACACTTCTCAAGCCTAATTTTCATGGTGGGTGTTGGTTTGTTTGGTTTTTTTTCAAACTATGATATAGATTATAACACCACAATAGCATCTGATCTAGGATGGTCAAAAAATCCTCAACCCTCTCTACAACTAATTTATATAGAAATACCAAAATTTCCAGTAGAAATGAGTGAAACTGTATAAAGTTCCATTAGTACACCAACAGAACACATAAACCACCAGAACTTGTAACCACCTAACATCCCAACTTTATTTTCATTTAACTTAAATGGTTGTTTGATGGGTACTTTTAAAAATATTGTTAACATATCACACTGTGCTTGTGTGAACTAGACCACACTATGGGAAGTTTTCTGTTGCTTGAGTCCTAGTTGATGGCTCAAAACACAAACATTCATGAAAGGTCTTTTGGAACAGTAATTACTTCCATCATTACAGCAGATGTCATCGCAACTTAAAGCTCTACAGAAGGTGCTTAACAGATTATTGCTGCATTCTTGAACAGCAGCAGTCAGATTTACAGCCAGAACACACATACCTTTGCATCATCTTAACTTGGGGAATAGCAAGCTGTGACACAGGACTGGATTAAGTAATTAGGAACATGAATATCATGCTGGTTTTGCCCCATGGAGTATGTATGTTTGATTACTACCTAAACTGCATTTAAAGTGCACCTGAGACTCAATGTTAACCTCCATGCAAATGGTCTGAGCTTGTTGATTGCAATACATTTGTCCTCAGGCTTATATCTTGTTTTATTTAAAATTACTTTGAAATTAATTTAACTCAGACTTAGAATTAAATAATAATGGTTTTCTTTTATTCTTTGTACGTGTGCATCTGCTTATAACTATTTTTCACCAGAACTGCCTTTGTCTAATGGCCTACTCCGACTATGAAATCAACATTGCAGAAATATGCCAATAGAAGTAAGATGTTTGGTAGAAATTCAAAACCAGGATACAACCAGGGTCTGTTTAAATGAAGTTTAAACTCTAGTGTCCTTTTTACCTTTTGTTCTTCCATTTGTCTTTGTTCTTTCCACACTTCCAGCTATTTTTATCACTGTGCTTACTGCCAAAAAGTTCTCTCCATTTAGAAAACAACATGCATCTATCTGACCCTGTTCCAGAGTCCTTCCTCTGACAAGGAAAAAGAGCAAACTGTTGGCTCATTGTCAATGGCAGACTTTTAAGTCATCAGCAGTAGGAAACAATAAAGAGATTTGAGTCCTGTTTGGCTGGAAACTATTAGCTCTTTAATATTAATGTTTTCCATGCTAGTTCAGCATCTAGAACTCGAAATCAGCTTCAGAACTCAAGCCTTGTCTTTAATTAAAAGTAATTTTTACCACAATACCAGATGGTAGTACATTTTAGGATCTCTAAAGTGAGAGACTACCAGAATGTAAACTGTAGTTTGTGTACGAGGAAAAAAAGTTAGCTTTGGGCTTCTATTCAATTGCTGCACTTGTTCAAACCCTTTCCCTGCACATGTATTTAAAGGGAAACGAGAAGCAAGAATTCCTCACAAATAAGATCCAATTATACTATCATACACTTTATAACCACTAGCAAGAAATATCCACGAGTAGATTTATAGGTTTAGTTTATAAGAGTAATATGTTTGATCACTAAAATAAAAAAAAAATCAAAATTATTTTACTTTTTATGTATATGTGTAAATTTACAAATGTCTTCTTTTTTTTCCTCCTGTTATTCTTCTTTAGAAAGATAATATTTTTGTTGTTCTAATATGGGAAAAATCATCTTGAAACTCACTGAAAGGCAATAAATGTAAGCTCCTCATGTACTAAAAAGCCACTTCTGTAAATAAGAAAGCTCATTACAGCATCTTTATAAATTTTATATAAAATATTTTAAAAATACAATGTGCTATTCAGTTGCACCATATGCCTTCAAGACAGCTTTCATTACCACCACCTTGGCATAGTGTGGATTTAGGATAGGAAGGGGATATACCTTTGCATGCTCTCTTTGCAAAGCTCCACAGCTTTAATAGCCTGTTTATTTAGGAAGACAGAAGCAGAGGCAAAAAGAATATATATGCCTGTGATTGATTCCAATTCTTTTCAGCTCCTTGACACTAGGTAAAGGGTGGAGTGTTTCAAGGAACACCAGCCAGCCAATTATGTGTCTGTAAGAACAAATAAAGTTCATGTAAAAGCCAAGTCTGGAGAAGTACTAAACAAAAAAGCTCAGTCTTGGTCTTGGTCATTTCCCAGCTTGTCACAAACCACTAAGGTAGAAATCTTAAAGCTGACTTAAATATCATGAACTTTAAAGGAGGGGTGAGAGGAAAAAAAGGCAATGTTGTATCTTTTCACTTACCATTTTTGTTCTGAGCCTTTAGAATAGTCCAAGGCCAAATTTCAAATCTTTCTCTATAACTACAAGTAAAGAATTTTTTCTTCTTGTTTCCTTATACTATCAGTGAAAGATTTATTTTCTATCCAATACCTATTCTCAAAAAATCAGAGGTAGACATTGAACAATCATCACTTTCTGACAAAACAGCAAGGACTGGCAATGCTCCAAAATTGTCACTACAAGGCATTCCCTTTCCTCAGGTATGGAAGGCTTACAGTTTTATTCAAAACAAAACAAACAGGACTTTTCGGGTCCTCAGGACTTTTCAGACTTTAGGTGTGCAGCGAAGCAAGCTGTGTTGCTTAGATTCCTAGATTTGCAGGAAAGCATATAATTACTTGTGTGTTCAGAATGAACAGTCCTTACTCTAAGCAGAGGAACAGCACAGCCACACAGAGTGGCTATCCAGTTGTAGCTCAGCAAATCTAGACTTTAAAGCTGAAAGTTCATGAGTCTTTAGATCAGATATCCTTTAGATAGCAAGTCCACAGAGGAGAACACAACTGATCTGTGGCTCAAACCCTTCACTTATTCTTAAAAATGAAAAATCCCTCATTTGAAAGTTATCCCAGAAGACTATGGCATCTTAAAAATCTTTATCACCTGGAAGTATAACTTTAGAACATTTTAAAATCAAGTCCTCTCATTTACCTTTTCCAGTAGCACTGGTAGACTTGTGGCACAAACTGGAAAATTGTATATTTTATTACAGGTAAGAGTTTATAAATAGAGATACCTCAAGTTTGGCTAATATTCTCACTTCAGTTTCAGCGATGAACAGCTCATATACAGGTTTTTTTTAATTTCAGTTGCAAGCCATTCCATCTTTGATTTTTATGCTGAAGCCATCTCATCTGATTTGTTTAGTAGTGTACAAATTACCTTCACTTTTTTTTTTTTTTCAGCATGATGGAAACAAGTTCAAACAGCCCATTCTACTTCATTTCATGAAAATTCAATGTTTCTAATGTCTTTTCCAAGCAAAGTCTGAATCTTTCTTTGGTCACTCACGGAGGACAGTTGTAACGAATCCTTGTCTGCCACAACAGTTTGTATTTATGTTGGCTGCTTTCCCTCATGCTTCCCTCAATCTGGAAAAAGATTTATAAAATTCAGATTCCAGGTGTTCCTAGCTTAGAATAACAAATGAGACAGATTAGGGAAAAAGAGGACACAGCTGGCAGTGTTACTGATACAATTCTGGGCAGCAGAATGGGCAATATTTTTTTAAGTACATTTGGTGTTTCTTCACCCACCATCTACCAGCTAAAATTCAACTGCACTTAGGTGGGATTTCCATGTAAATTGTTCAACTTCAGTTGAATATCAATACAATTCTGAGTCTGTTATTCCCATATTCTATTTTGAAGATCCTTCTCATAATGTATTTGAAGAGCATATCTGTCCACCTACAACACACTTCCAGATAACCATATACTAATTATATATTGATTATGCCCATTTAAGATAACTTTGTCAAATGAGAATAAAAAACCTAAATTATTAGAATTATTAATTATGAAATAATTATACAGGAGTAGGGAAGAAAATCACTTTAGGAAACTTATCCCAAGCACAAGATGGCTTTGCATTCAGAATACAAGGAAATGTACGTTTCTATCTGTAAAATAAGCATTTGACATTAATAAAAAAAATAGTGACACAAAAACTACAGTTCTAGAGAACTATGGTAACTAAAAATTTTGCAAATTCTCTTCATTGCAGTTTGTTTAAAATACAGTACTCTGGTAGTTTTGGCTTTAGTTTCAGTTGAGGCCTCAGTTTTAGCAGCCCTCAAAGAATGTGACATAGATTAGAAGGGACAAGCATCACCTGACTTAAGGAACCAAAGAGGTATTTCATATCATCTGACATCATCAAGAAGTGTCAAGGGGTATAAAAGCAAGAGGGGAGGAGTTTCTGTCTCTTTTGGTCTCTGCCTCAGCGCCAGTGAGGACGTGCTGCTCTGACTCCTGAGATTATGCCTTGCTGCCATCTGCATTGTGTTCATCTAGGGAGGTGAATATTTTCTTGTTAATTTTCTCTTTTCTTTTGCTGTGAGGTTTCTCAAGAAGAGTTTTTGGGAGGTTTTCTGTGGTTTGGGGGGTTGGAATTTGTATTATTAACTCAGGAAACTCAGTGAAGGTGTTATTATTTCTTTTCACATTTGTATATATATGTGTTATATAATATTCTCTTTTAAATTTTCTTTTCTTCTGTGTAAATTTTAAAACCTTGTCATTTAGAAGTTTCATTTCTAGGGGTTTTTTTCCTCACTCCCTTTCCCTGGGAGCAGGGCCCTTTGACTCTGTATTAGGCAGTGGGCATTTTGCCAGGATAAACCATAACAAGTACCATTTCTAATTCTACTAATTTCTGTTAGCGTACACCATCCTTTCAACAAAATGCATCTTGAAATTCTATTTTTTTTAGGTGATTATTTATATGTTATGCAGAAAATCTCCCTAATGATAGGAGAAATCACCTCTGTATAAAGGGTTAGGAGTGGTCTACAGGTCAGTTTAAGAAAAGTACTTGGAGCATTTAACTTCAGCTACAAACACATATAATAAGCCAAACTCTATTATGTTACATTTCTCACTTGGAGTTTCCTGTTGGAAACCAGAAATCCCGTCACAGATGTCACAAAAATAATTTTGCCAGCACCAAATTAAAAATACATTTCTTCAGTTCTGATTGCCTAGAAAGTATGAGACTGAAGATACTGACAAGAAAAAAAAAAAAAAAACCAACCCAAACCCCCAAACCTCATGTTATGATATTAATAATTTAATATTATCAAGAACAACAGATTATGATTTAGTCTCCTCTCTTTGCTATCAAAATTCCACTCTCTTCTCAAAACCGACAATGGAAACTCAAGTGCATAAAACACCAGATCTCTCAGTATCTGCCTGTGGGAAAACACATCTTCTTCCATGAGTCATTTAACGTAATGCTCAGCATATGTTGGAACATGTTTCAGAGACAGTCCTGCTTTTAGAGACAGTCCTTCACTTCTTGACGCAATTAATTGCATTATGAGTCATAGTTCTAATGAAGATTAGTTGTTATGTCTCAGTGCAACTGTAGTGGGAGAGACAGCCCCAGAGGCAGGAAATTTGGGCAGCCCTGCCCTGCAGTTATTTATTAGGCACAGAAGATCAGGAGGTAAATGATCAGAAATCACAGGAGACTTTGGTGGGTCTGTTACAGTGATTTTGTTGTCTAGCGTGAATCTTTGAAGTACCTGAGGACTGAATATTGAGAAGCAGATTAAGAGCTAGGGAGAAAGGCAAAGCAGACAGACTAGATAAAAAAATCAGAGTACATTAAACTGAGTAAGTACATAAAATACCTGCAGTTGCTTGCCTGCAATGCCAGCTAATATATACCATATATAAAACTACTCCAAAGCCTTCCTACAGTTTGTAATAAGAACAGGGCAGCAACACAACGTCCAGAAGTAAAAAATGTAGGACCAAGATGAGACTGGAAATGCATCAATTTTTTATTAAAAAAGATATGCATCAAGAATAAATTCTCTCACTGTGAAGGGTATTTCTTTTACCCATTTGTCAAATTAGAGTCAAAATGCAGTCTCATAATTAAAACAAAAACTAATTATATGGACAATTTCAAGTCTTGTTCTAATTCTAGAATTATTACAGTAGAGAGAAAATGAAACAAATATTCTTGTCCTGAAAGACTGTTACAATGACTTTGTGAGATGTCTTCTGCATCAATGAGGCTTGACTTCAACAGACGTATCTGCTTATGTTACTTCCAATGTTGCAGTATTGTGAACAGATTAAAAAATATCTGCAGCTGGGATACAACCTTTAGAATTAGATAGTGAAAGAAGGCACCTTTTTATTAAAGCTGGGTAAGTACTTTCTTAACAAAAAATCTCTGCAAAAATTTTGTATCTTAGACCCACAAAGAAAAAAATCAGCTAAAAATGGCTTTCAGCGAATTCAAAAGTAAAATTCAAAAATAAAAATAAACACATTCATGGTTGTAGCATATATTGCATCTTATATTTTATGCTATTTTAGTTTTCCCAGTGACTTATTAACCCTCTTTATCATCCTTATCAATTGACATTCTACAACTAAGCCCTAATTATTCATTTAATTGAAAATATTTTGGACACTACATTACCACGTTTTCTTGACACAGTGAGTCTTAAATTGCTTGCTTTTCTCTTCAGCTATTCTCTTAATACCCAGTCAAAAATTTAATCCTGATCAAGGCTGATCAAAATAATTTCATGTACAAGTTACACTAATCAGTTCATGCAAATTTCTTTGCTTTTTTGTCTGGCTAGTGTAGTTTGCTACAATACATTACATTTTTTCCTTTTAGAACCATTTTGAGGACAGGTAAACAACTTACAGGAGCCCTTCCAGGTGAACCCTGAAGGCATGTTTCTCAGACAGGATTTATGAACAGCTTAAGCTCACCCTGTTCTTACAAAATAAGGAGGAATGTTGCCAAGCTACTAACACCCCAGGATCACAGATGCATACATAACAGGACATAACATGCTTTCAAAGCTAGCCCCTCTCAGGCAGAAAAGATGTAGCTTTTTCCCTGAGACATTCAGGTAACTACCATTTTTACCTTTTGTAGAATACTTAGTGAATGAGTGCTAAATAACAGCAGCTTCCTTTCAAAACTAGTGTCATGAAGCCAATGAGAAAAAAAAAGTACAAGTACTAATATGACTTATTTTCAACGGTTTAGGGGAAGAGAAGAAAGTCCCCAGAACAAACACACCTGTAAAGATGCTGAAAGAGAGGCAGGGAAGGCATACATCATCATCACAAACAGTAAGCTACCTGTTAGGTAAGCACTAAGGTCACATAAAGGTTATAGTCTACCATATCTATGTGTTTCTATTTTAAGGGTTCACAGAAATTTTAGCACAAAAGCTTCTTAAAATTGCACTGCATTCAACAATTCTAGAAGTGAATGTACTTGCCTTTTCATAAGGAGGAAAAACCTTAAAGCAGAGCAATGTAAGTAATTGTACTCATCACCAAACCATTCATGTAGCTCTCATTTGTGGTTTGTTTAGCCTGGAGAAAAGCAGGCTTGGGGGGATCTTTTCATTCTCTTCAACTACCTGAAAGGAGGTTGTATTGAAGTGGGTGTTGATCTCTGCTCCCTGGTAACAAGTGACAGGATGAGATGAAATAGCATCAAGTTGCCCAAAGGGAGGCTTAGATTAGATATTAGGAAAGATCTCTTCATTGAGAAAGGAGGTGGTTTAGTCAACAATCCTGGAGGTATCTAAAAGCCATGGGGATGTGGCACCCAGTGACATAGTTTAGTTCAGCACTTTTCAGTGTTGGGTTAATTTTTGGACTTGATGATCTTACAGGTATTTTCCAACCTAGATGATTCTTTGATCCTAACTATGTATTGTCATTTCACTTTCAAATTATGAGTTACTTTATTCAAAATAATTTTTTATGGTCTATAATTAACAAATTTTGCTGAGAGCAGATCTGTGTGCCACATTCCAGCTGGAAAATACTTGAAGAACAAGGCCTTTGTTTTAATAACAAACCTAACAACTTGAAGTTTTGCCTGTGTTCTGGTACAGTTGTCTTTGTCCTTCAACTTCAGTACATTCATGGATATTCAACATATTGAATGTAATATTTTTGAAGAAAAAGTAGTAACACCATGAAAATAGATTTACACAGTACCACTGAAGACCCNNNNCTTTGCAAGGAACTGGTTGTGAAAATTTGCATCTTGACTTGGACAAATAAGGAAATAGCGCTATCCCAAATGACCCAGGGCACCCCAAGAGAACGAATCTATTCATTAAATATTGGAAGTTCAGTTTTTGATACACTCTGCTAAAAGAAAGGAAAAAATATGTATTCAGCATTTACAATGATAATTTAAAAATGGTATTAGGAAGAACTTGTAAAAGAACCCATAAGCCTTAGAGGAAAAATTCCAAATTCCAAGTGGTTTCATATAAACACCTATTTCCTTTTATTGTTTGATTCATTGGGGTTTTGTATTTTGGGTTTTTCTGGGGGGGAATGGGAGTGATTTATGTGCACACACCTGCCGAGTATATATTACACATTCTTCAGGCCAAAAATATTTTAACTTAAATTACACTCATATGATTCTTTGATTAAAAAAGAAAAGTCCATTTACTAAATCAATTTTTCCTAAACAAGTTCATCACTCTATGGAGCAATGAACTAATCAATAGGGAATGTTTTTCACATGCTTTGCAGCCATTCTGCTTTAGCAATTGCTTGAATTTCATATTGACAGATGATAGGATACTTTGAAGGATGATTCGATTTGTTAGCCTGTGGTGCTACAAGTCAACACCACAACAATAAAGATCTCTCCAGAGTATGGGAAATCAAACAGGAGGTAAGTTCTAATATTATGCATTTGACCCTGGAGGTAATTCAAGAATGCAAGTTTCCTGGCTGTATTCAAAGCCACAGAACAGAAAGAGGAAAGGAATCACTACTACATAATTTTGTAATGCCTTTGATTGAAGAAAATTATGGTGCATGGCATCCATATTGGATGTTTGAATTAAAACCAAATGCAAAAAAGAAAATGTCAAAAGTTTGCTAAACAATGTTCTGCATCAGTAGGATTCTTCATTTTTGGTGACAAATTCCTGAGAGAAGCAGAACTAGCATAAGAAATTACACATAAGGTGACTAGATGAGTAAAAGGATTTCTATCTAACAGTATAGACAGGAAAAATTATTTGCCTTGTAGTGATTCTTAAACAGCTGCACTCCATATTTACACAGCCAAATAACTCAGTAGGATATCATAATATGTAAAATACAAATACTGAAACCAAGGCTTGGTTCATTATAAAGAGGAGTCTCAGCTGTGTGCTCAGGTCACATCGTTGGATACCTTTTGCAGAAATGTGCCAAAGTACAGAATCCATCTACAATGCCAAAAGAAAAAAATAAGATCTGCATTCATGTCTGTTAATGACCACAGATTTAGACCATATCTCAGCTCAATTAAACAACTGAATTGGCTAAAAGAGTGGAAAAGTGTTTGCTCTGCATTCATAAAAGTCTCATACTTGGAAAGCAGCAGTTAGAGAGGACTTCAGCAACAGGGTCACTCATCAGTCCCGGAGAAGTTAATAAAAACATTGACATCCACAGGTGCAGCACCAAGTGCTGCTCTCCAATAGTCAAGTACATACTCCAGTAAGTTAGCTGGAGTTTTCACAGTTCAAGGACAGACACAAGCATTGTGAATGCTGCACAGCTCCAAGTACTAATGGTGTCACATACATAGACATTTGATGCTGGAAGTGTGCACCATCTGCCTCATCTAAAACAACCAAAGAGCAAAAATGCCCTCTTTTGACTTCCAGTTCATTGATTCAAACCTTGCTTAGACCAATGTATCTCTAACAAGCTGGTATGGCCTGTGTAGTGGAATATATGGACAGTTGGTTATTTCCCCTTTTTTTTTTTTTTTAGGCAAATTGGGACTTTCTTTCTACAGAAAAGGTCAAAATGGAAAGCCCTCTACCATGGAAAACCCTCAGTGACACTAGTGTGTAAGTTCATAATAGTATTAGTTAGGTGACATCTGTTAGGCAATGCAATATTAAATATTTATCTAAATGAAAAAAAAATTTGCTCACTTTGCATAATATTCTCACTGACATAATCCAAACAGCATCTCAGTCTGACACAACCAGGGTAAGAAACATGTTTCAAACAACTTCTCATTTTAGAGTCTCTGAAAACTATGTCTTTACAAAGTCCTTGGATATGCTGTTTGTATGATGTCCTACCCCAACTTTTCAACCATGCATCTCAGCCTACAATTGAAATCTGTAGATGAGCCAGTTTTAGAGTCATTTTTGCTATCATAAAGTAGAATAAACAAAATCCACTATGAAAATGTCCATGCTCAAGGACTCTGATCTCATGTGATACAGTAATAACCATCATTAAATCTCTTTTTGTCACATATTGCATGAAAAATATGTAAACAGTTATACATCAGTTTTTCATTTTGATTTTTATATATACTTCATTTAATTTGCCAAATCACATCACATCTCCATCTCTGTGCTTAGCTGGGAAGGTGCGTAAAAGAAAAATCTTATTACAGATCTTTAATATATTTTCTTTTATTTTAAGAAAATGATAATTTTTAGGTCACACTCTTTTTCTCTTCATTTGTAATTACTGAAGTTCTTAGCTTCAGTGACTGGAAAAATGTTATTTTAGGTTATTTAACTATCATGGCTGTTTTCTATTCACCTCTATCCTGCTACTTGAGTTGAATTTCATTTAACAAAAGAAAATTACTTCAGAATATATTTCTGTGAAATGTACTCTCAGATAAGTGAAAAGTAAGAAAGCAAAACACATCTCACTCATGCTCCAAGTGGCACAAGCACAAAACCATTTATAAAGACTACCTGGCTCTTCTTGTAGCTGAGCAAAAATTTAAGCTTATATCTGATGATCTAAGCTTGTCACATAGATGAGGTATGCCAATTCTGAACCATAACCCCATTAGGAGTTTTTACTCAGAAACGTCAAATAGAAACTGTAACATTTTTTTAGAAGGTGTGCTCCCACTGTGTGTGGAAGGAATGCGGGGAGAAAAAAATCATTGTAAACCTCCAACGGTGGGACTCAGGAGACACCATTTCAATTCCTAGTTCTGCTGCATGACCTCGGAGAAGAAACTTTACCATCCTGTACCAGTGTTGCTAACCTCCACTCCCAGCTCCATTCACCAAGGGCCATCTTCCTAAAGATTTGTTCATCCCTTAACAGAGCAGTTCCAAACTCAGAGGCAATTAATGGAGCGGCAATTAATCGAGCAGCAATTAACAGCAGTTATAGATAAAGCTAGGTACACCTACAGTGTACCCACATTACTTCTCCATACCATAATACCATATTCATTTCCAAATAGATGCCAAAAGTGTAAATAAACTACTAGAGAGAAGTAATTTGAAGATATAACTGCAAGAAGCAAAGAAAAGCAAAGGAGATTTGTCTACCTCAGAGACAAGGAAAACAAGACCCTCAGTTAAGTGAAACCACCTCAGAATACCTCCTACCCACTAATACCAGTGGATGTTAGCAGTGTCCAGCTCACCAAGGCTTCCAACACACAACATCTGACAGACCTCTAGCATGAATTCCTGTGCAGAGGCATCAAGAAATGCTGTAGTTTCATGTAAGGCAGCGTAGCATTCCCAGCTCAGGCTGCAGACTAATGCATAAGCTGCAATGGTTAGGACAACTGCAAAGCAATTTTTCGAGAAGTACACATTATGTATGTGTGCACAGTGGATTTACGCAAAGCACATAGGATGTCTGAAACATAACAGCAAGAGTATAGGTTAAGGCTACAGAACAGCCATATCCTTAGGACTAGTGCACCCTCGGAGCTATTTGGAAAGAGTTATTTTTCTCCTGGCCTAAAAAGACTGCTTTGTTTTGATTTAACTTTTCCCACTTTGAATTACTAGTTGCATCTGAAAACACTGACAGAGCTGAAAATGGGAATACTACCCCCATAATTCCTTTTGTATTAGGGAGACACCTTCCTAAGACACCTTTTTTTGTCAGAATTTTAGTGATTTTTTCAGTAATAGAATAAAAGAAAAATGAAGGAGGGTCAAACACTTCTGATACCCTCAGGAAAGTTCGCAAGTATGTGTGTGTCTGTATATATTTATATATGTATGTACAGTAGCCTGAGGCTGCCAGACTTTGCCTGCTGAATGAATTATAGAACAGGAAGCAGATGGGCTGTGTATATGAAACAACTACTATCTGGCATGATGTGTTGCACAATTTGGCTGCAAAGATTAAATTGAGCTATTGAATGTTTAATACGCTATGCATAACAAATACAGCCAGAGCCACAAAACAGCATAAATTACGGAATTGGTATTCACACTGCCTTTTTCAGGAATCAATACACTGCCACAGCTCATAAGAGTCTGTTGTTTAATACACATAAAGAAGAGAAGAATTCTTCTATTAAAATGAGTTATCTGGTCTATTTACCAAAGGCAGTGATTTAACAGTGGTAAAGTCTACGTAGTGCTGTTGAATGCAGATGATAATACTTCTTGTCCTTGTCGGCCTATTTCATTGCTCCTATCAGTTGCTGCTGCTGCAAGGTCCCCTGGGTACATTAGCAGTCAGCCCAAGAAGTGTGTTTAAGTAATGGACATAATGTTCACATTTGCTAGACCAGCCTTCTTCCTAATCATGAATTATTCTTCCCCAAGGCTCAATTGGAACATTACTTTAGAAGCAGAAGATTTAATCCTTTTCAGCTGATTGGAGGGAATGATTAGAGTATTATTTTCTTGTACAGGTTGTCTCCAGTGAAGGTGCCTTTTTCTGTCCCCATCGTTAATAGGCCGCAATCTTTATTTCCCTGGAGGGAAATAGCAGTGAATTCAAAATGGGATAAATCTTCAGGAATGTGAGGTGCTTAGACTGTAGATCACTGCTGGTTAGTTAATTAGTTTAGCCCCTGCGTATTTCATCTCCAAGACAAAACACCTTGCTACGAGGCAAAAGGGAGGAAACACAATGCCTACAAAATCCAGCCTCTGTGCATCTAATTTTATAAGGTAAATTACAGCTTTGATTTCTACTTGATGCAATCACCCATATAAGCAGTGCACTGTTCCCTTACATGATTCTGACTAAGAATTATTTGACCTGCAGAAATAGATTATACCTCTATCCAGTGGATACTGCTGAAACAGATACAGTCATGAGGCTACAAAGGAGACATTTAGATACTAACAAGAATGTGATTGCAGTTGGCATATAAAGATGTGTTTGTATGGCCAGACTTTGCGAACAAAGTTTTGGGAAGGGCTCTCCCCATGTGGGTGTGCCCTTCCAGCCTGCACAGTGGATTTTTTTAGGTGAGGCACAGCATGTGCAGAACTGACCCCACCGTTTAAGCCCTAAGGTCCATTTGCCATGGCTGAGTGAACTTGGACAGTGACAATGAAGTCCTCAGGACTGTCTGCAGCATCCGGCACTAACTAGGGGCTGACCCTGCTCAGCATCTGAGATCTGATGGGATCGTGACGCAGCCTTGGTTGTTGGATGGGACCGAACCGGCTGCAGGGGTCCTTGTGCCGCTCGCCGAGCTGTCGTGGGTAAAGCGGCAGCAGCCCCAAGTTAAGTTCTCCCAACCCCGCAACCCGTAA
>VWZD01004220.1:2236-16821 GCA_013396695.1 Sakesphorus luctuosus | reverse complement strand
TTTGGCTGGTTGAGGGGAGGAGGAACCCTTTTTCTCTGTTCTTGGGCAGTTGGCATTTTGCCAGCTCAACCCAAGACATGAGATAAGCGAAATCCAGTATGTATGTGTTCTAAACATTTTTAACTATACTAAAAAAATGTAAGTGATAGGACAAATCAACCCATACCTCTCAACTACAGACTGTTTCTCTAGTCTGCTAAAACACCCCAAACCAACAAAAAACCCTTTTGACTTCAGAACATTTAAAGCTTCAGGCTTTCATGTCGCTGTCCTCACCAGAAAACCAAGCTTCCTCAGTGAAAGAGGCTGTGAAATTATTCCAGAGATGTTTCAAGGTAAAAGCATTGGGGATTAGGGTGCAGGGGGAAAAGAGTGAGACATCACTTCTCTAATTTTTTTTTTTTTTTGTGGTAACTGTGCTGAGGAGATGAATGTAATACTTCTCACTGCTGCTCAGTACCACAGTTCTTTTATTTCTTTCCCTGACAGTCAATTTCTTTCTAGTAATATACTGAAAGATATCTACTATCAGTAGGAGTAATATCATCAATCATCATGCATTTGTTACATAGGTGTCAAGCACCTCCTAAACAGCACTGTTAATATACTTAATATTAGATCTTTCAGACTAAAGAAATACCTATGTATTGACAGGTACAAGTCCTGTGGAGTTCCTAATATACATTGGAGCAGCTAGAAATGTTTCAATTACGCCACCCATAAAGGCAAGAAGAGTAAAAGTACCTTTAGGTCTGTCATTTAGCCTGAGGTCTAAAGCTACTTTGTGACAAGGTTATGACACATGTCCTACAAGCAGAAGTTCCCTTCTCTACAGGGGAAGTACTTGGCTGCTATTACAGCTGGATGGGTTGTTAACAACACAGGTGTTCCTGTAATTTCACAGCTGCATGGAGGATTCATCAGGTATCCCTTCATTTAAACATCAGCAAGTGCCTGGAAGCAAAACCATATGAGATGAAAAGGACTCTCCCAGTAAAGTAATTTCTTACTTGTAAATCCTACTAATTTATGAACCTGTGTTAATTCCTCAAGCTCTTTGAAAAACTATCACATAAATCTTTTTAACTGCATTATCATCTCTTGAACACAAATCATAATTTATTCTAAGGATTTCAAAGGTCATCAGTTATCCTGGCTGTAGCTCCAGCCTGACATGCCAACCCATTAAAAATCGAGAGACATTTCCCAACAAAGTTTTTCACTTTAAATTGCCAGAGGACTGAACGTGTTAGGAGGTCACTTTCAAACACATAGTTATCATATTTTTATCATCTCTGAGAGCTTCTGTTCAACTCTACAGTCTATTATCTCACCAACCATCTTCCCCCTGGCTTCTATTATTTAAGAATTGTTCAATATCCTCATTATGATATGTTAATATATATTTGACCTTGATGAGTTCTATCTCCGGTATTATCCCGAACCAACTCTTAGAATGGAGTATATATCAGGGAAGAAACTTCTGCTTTGTAGATATATTCAGAAAAAAGGCACCTTCTTCCAAGTATTTTAAGCACGATTTCTTTGGTGTTTGAAAAAGGTCTTCCTGCTTCACATCTGTTTATATGTCTGGTTTGAATATACTCCCTGTATCAAAAGAGTGAAAACGTCTCTAAAAATATTTTGAGTGTTTGTTATAGAAAGTCCAAAAACACCCCCAAAGGAACTGGAAAAATATGCCACTAAAAGAAAAAAAAATTAAGGCGGCTTTTAAGCAACTCAAAGAAAGAGGGGTTTACTAAATTGAAAAGGCAGCTGTAATGACTAAACAATTTTTAGCAGTATTTGAAAAAAAAAAAAACCTTCTGTGCTTTAAATATTTAATGTCAAATCCATGGATTTATATAGCTTAAAAATGGCAGAGGCTTATTAACTTTACAGATTGTATGACAGGAATATTCATATAATTTGATTCCTCTTTTCAAGACAACAGGAATTCCTCCAGGTGCTAATGGTAGATAAGTTGTATGCTGGTTCAATAATCTACCAATTATAGAATTTCTCAGGTAGAAGAATGTAATTAATCTGATTAAATTATTTATATTTCTGGAAAGCAAAATCTTATTAGGTCCTTGGTATTTGACTGTATGTATTCTGCAGCTGTGTTTGTAGTTGCTGGTATGGAGGAAAATATATATATATTTTTTTACCTAACTATCAACATAGCTGGAAGAGGACCAGAGGCTCTCATAATCTAATTTACAGTGCCATTCATAAAGTCCAGGGCATACTCTGCACTGCATAGATTGACCACTCAGAGCACTATAATACTTCTGAGAATGAAGATGCCTTGTGAGGAATTTATTTGGCACCTCATCTTCCCAAGAGCAATATAACAACAGACATGGATGAATTCTCATCCACCCACTACAGGGTAACCCCGTTACTACAAGTGAAATTACTGGACACACTAACGTAAGACCAGAATCAAACCAACTGCCACAATTAAAGTGAGGATTGTTTTCTACCAAATACAGCAGAGCCAGCAAATGCAACATATATTTTCAGAAAGCACAGTCTTATCCCACTTCAGTAGGTAGGGGATTATGAACGGATATTTACTTGTAACATAGCACATAATAATGACACTAAAACTAGATGCATTTTAAGTAAGGAAAACCAGAAAATTTTATAAGTTCTTAACAGCACAGAAGATAGTTTCTGCAGCAAGCATAATTACATCAAATGAAATAATATGTTGCTTTATAGACAAGCAACAGATTACACTGTCATCTCTGTACACCATTGTGCATGCACTGTATCTAACTTCCATTCTGACACATTCCTCCATTTGAAAGTTACCTTCCCATATTTGCCAACTATCAGAAGCAGCGTAACCAACATAAAGACATTCTCATAGTAAAGAAATAAAAGTAACAATAGACTTTTAGTAATTTGAATGTTAATGTATTTAGATTTCCTAAGGATATGATTTGATGTACCTGTTTTAACTGCCATATCAGACAACTTACAAATAGAATAATTGACTGAATAATATAAAGATATCTTTGTAGGTCAGGTCATTATTCTGGTAAAATTTATTTATAGTCAACTGTCTTGGGTTGAGCTGGCAAAATGCCAACTGCCTAAGAACAGAGAAAAGGCTCTTCCCTCCTCCCTAACCAGCTAAAGGGAGAAAGAAGAGGGAGAAGAAAAAAAAAATTCAAAACTAAGTTTCTTTTAAAACTAACTACATGTATTTATACAGAAAAGAGAAAATTAAAAGAAAACTACAATATAACACTTTCTTACACAAGTTTTAACAAGATACAACAAGAAATAACTTCCTACTCTCTAATTAATACAAAGTGTATTACTTTAGATTTATAAGCACTCTAAAAGGCATTCAGTAAGAAACAGAAAAAGTAACAGCAAAATGTTTCTACTTCCTTAAAACCAAACAAAATGCAAAGAGCAGCAGCCGAAGCAAGAGCGAGGCCTAAGATAGCAGGCAAGGCGTAGCACATCCTCCCTGAACTTCAGCCATGGTGAAACTGCCCCAGCCACACTCACACACTGGATTTTACTCTTATTGAGATGATGTAAGATGAGGTAGAATACAATACTATTAGCTAGAAGAAGTCAGCTGCCAGCTAGCCCGGCCCAGCTCAAGGCAGCTGACAATTTCAGGCCTAAATCTGAGTTTTAAAGCCTAAATTTAGGCCTACCTGGCTAAACCCATAACACATCCATTTCGGGCTATGAATGGGCTTAGATGTTAGCAGTATCCCTTCAAGCAAAAGATTGCTTTTCTGCTTTAATGAAAAACATCACCTTGTATGATTGTTTATCTTCTTGCTCTTCTAAATTTCCAGACTATTTAAGCACAAAATAAACTGCATAGAAAAAGTTGAGAATACCAGCACCCCACCTAGTGCTTATGAAAATATCTGATCTCACAGTCTCTTCTTACTTTGAAAACATATGAATTTTTACATTTCGGATTTTGGCATGAAATTCAGGTTGAATACCAGAAGTAACTTTTGCAGTACATACTGTATGTAATCAGCCGCTCTAAACAGTATAAAGCATTACACGTCTTTACATTACTTAATGAAGTACAGGTTTTTACTCCTCTATATGAATTACCAAGGATTTCTTCCAGTACTTTACTAGCCATCTACCAAATTTCTGGAAAGAGATTAGAAGGAGCAGCTTCACATATTCAGCTTGCTATTCTAACAAAAAATAGTTTCATTTTGTGAGTCATCTTTCTGGCAACAATACCAAGAAAAATGAGATAACATATTTCACCTCTGTACTATGCATATCTGGTCACATAAAACATAAAATCTTCATTACAATGAAGATGAGAAAGAAGAGTTCTCTGCACCCTTCTGTAGCAGTTCCTACAACACATCACAGCAAAAAGTCACCTGGTGTAAAACACAGTCTCTTGCTCTCTCAGGCCAAATTCTTTCCTAGTTAATCTGGCATGGTATAACTGAAATTAAATAACCATCAACAATTTGTACCATAAGAAAGACCAGTGATCTTTTTATCCACAGGTTTCTGACGTGTTTTTTGAGAACAAATTTTCCCATGGAAGGCTGGTGCACGTGGCACTGATCTGAATGACAACTCATGCCTGTTGATACCACTATGACAATAGACTTCCTTAAAGCCTCTTAAGTGAAAAAAAGCCCTTTCTTTCAGACACGCACACTTGAGTCAATGCCAGAGGAAATTTACAGGCCATCCAGGAGAATGTAAAAGTGATGATTCTTCCATCTGTCTTAAATCATATGGGTACTAAGCATGCTCCCACAGTAAGTTCACTGCTCAGTTGGACAACATGCTCAAGGTTCAAAGCTTTCTTACGTTTAAGAAAGTTCTTTGCAAAGAATGAGATACACAGATACAAGCACACTTTCTTGTGACCATCCTCACTGTTCCTCAGGCCAAGCAGTCTGATTCATGTTTGCTAGATAGGGCAAGCATCTGTCAAATGGCTAAATTTACAGAGAAGAGAAAAACAGGCAATATCTTTCCTTCAGGTTTTTAAGCCCTCATTTTCTCCTCTATAGCTACTGTGGTATCACAAGGCAGTAATCAGCATATGTAATGTTCCTGTAAAATTTAATATATGGAGTGCTAGAAATCCAAGTGGGTGGAAAAATAACAAGATTATTCAATGCTGAATGAGCAGTAAAGGCCTGTTAGAAGCTCTGTGCTAAATAATTTCAGTTTACTCTAGCAGATACTCTGATTTGTTTTCCTATATCTACTAGCCATCAAATCCAAGAACAATGACTTTTTTTTTTTACCTGTAGGATGTTATATCACACATCAGAAGACAAATCTAGATTCAGAAAGCAGTAAAAATAACACTTATTCCTATACCTGTTAGTGGGAAAAAGAAAGTGAAAAGAAATTACAGAATCAGCTGGAGGTAATGTTGCCACAATGTTCATGGTTCTCAGTGCAAAAAGGTTTGAGACTTAAACTACCATGCCTTCTCACCTAATGTGAACAGCTCTCTTCCAGTCTTTTGTAGGAACGACAATGAACTTCACTAGGAAGATACATACAAGAACCCTGTCATTTCCGAAAAAATTCTAAGGTTTCACTTACAAAATTTTAATTTGGTTTTGCCCTACACAAAGGACAGTTTCAATATATTCTTAAAAAATAGTAAGCCAGTCATAGAACTTGTTAAAGATTTAATTCTTACATAGTACTTTTTTTTTCAGTAACATTTAAATAGGTCCTAAGTTCTTACGTATGTGTACTCCATTACGGAAAATCAAACTGCAACAGCAGAAAAAGCATTCTTCTCAACTGAATGCAAGTAGAAATACTAAGAGAGTGGAGTGAGTATAGGGCAAAAAAACCTGCGGGAATGCAAGACAGAACAGCGCAGAACATGAGTAACAGATTATCTGTTGTTGTGAACTACAGAAACTTCTCTGTCTGCAGTACACTACAACAACTCACATAGCTGAGAGCTCTCCTGGGATGAGAGACAGGGAATACGGATCAGGTCTAACAGTCTATCACAATGCCTTGTCAAAATTGTATTTCTGGTGTTAACCCTTGTGTTGGGAATTANGCAGGGTCTGTGACCTCTTCCTGGAGGGGGTGGAGGCATCATCCCCCCAGGTGGAGGTCTCCAGGAGGCTCAGTGAGAAGGGTGAGAGGGCCATGCTCTTGGCATTGGTGGTTCTTTCCTCAAAAAGACAGCAGGGAGTCCTCCTGTCTGCCAATGCTTAGAAGATGTAGCTCCGGCCTTTGAGGGAGTGTCCTGGGTTGGTAAGACAACCTTACATAAGTAACTCTTTGGTGACTGGGGTGCTTACACATTTGGGCTTGGTGCTTTAGTCTCCCTCCTTCTCTGTCCCTTCTCTTTGGGTTCTTGTTATTCAGTCACTCTTGTTAATAAAGATACTGTGTTTTCTGAACTCTCTATGGTGCTCAGCCTCATTTTTCCAGCAACTGTAGAAGCCATCCTATTACAACCCTTCTATTAGAAGATCTCTGATCTTCAGGCTATCCAAGATGTGTGTTCAGTGGTGGAGAACAGAGGTGAGCAAACAAAAACATCTGCCAAGACAGAAATATCCTTTTGCAACAGTGACTGTCTACTCATAATGGGTATTATAGATGCATTGTTAGGAGCAAGGTAAAGGTTGCTATTTCCATTTTGTTTCTGCATAACTATGTACTTGTCTACGATTTCATGGTTATGATTATTTTTTTTTTTTGAATATTAAATATTTGTGTGTGTAAATGGAGGACATAGTACTGGAATTTTAACAAAACAACTATTCGTGCAACATTGGCAACATGTATATAATTCTTGATCCTCTTACTCATTAAAAATTATAACCTCATGTACAAAATAATTCACATTTTAGTCACCAACAACAAAACTAAAATCTGATTCTCAAGAATTCTCAGTGAAATGACACCTGATATTCTTTATAGGATTTGACAAATATCTGCAAGTGTGAATGAATGCATTAGATGTATGACTGTTCTTTTTGCCTCCATCATTCTTAAGGTTTCCTTAACATGCAGTAAAACAATGATATTAGACTCACTCTTGGCTTCTGTGTGCATTTTTTAATCCATAATGAATATTGTCCCTTCATCTACTTAATTTTTCTAATTAAACTGGTATGAAATGCAGTAGACAAACAAGTACTGGTAGCTCTAACTAAAGAAAGTTGGAGGTAACACTGACTAACCACTATGCAACTGGGACCTCTCTATTTAGCCAGGACTGCTGATAGATGATGGATCATGGCTCAGTAGGCACTTTCACCAGCTCCCTCAGTACCCTCGGATGGATCTAGTCCAGCTCCATAGACTCATAGACTTGTGAGTGTATATAAGTGGGGAAGCAGGTAACTGTCCATTTCCTTATGCATTATGGTGGCTTCATTCTGCTCCCCATCCCTGTCTTCCAGCTCAGAGATTGGGTACCCTGGAGATAACTGCTTTGACTATTAAAGACTGAGACAAAGAAAGTTTTAAGAATCTCAGCCTTTCCCCCATCCTTTGTTAAGACATTGGCATGGATTTTTTTACATGGTATCTTGCAGAAGCTGAACTCCCTGCACTACCAAACACAAAGGCTACATCTCACCACCTGAGTTCCTTTCCAGTACTTCAACTGGAAAAATAAGCAGCATAAATAAGGGTAGCAAATGAAGCTCTGATAACCACAGAGATTTAATTCTCTGTCACTAACAGTCTCCAAGGATGCATTACCACCATTGAAAATAAGAGTAATTAATTCTAATTCTAATCCTGCTCCGAATTTGCATATTAGGAACATGCCTAAATCCTCTCTAGAAAAATGTTACATACCACATATCTGCTGGTCACGTTACATCTAATACTCATGACGTTCATGCACATTATTCTAAAGGAGTATCTGCACTGTTTGGGATCCTTTCTGAACAAAGGCTATATCGGTCCATCTAGTTCAGAAATTTCCTGATGAATTTTCTGCTCCATAAACTATCAAAAGACCAAAAAGTTTTCCTGTCACTTTATTAAAACTTATGGCAAACTTCTGAATGCTTCTCAATATCTACTCAAAAGGCTGGAGCATGGAGCTCCCAGCCTTCAAGCCCCCCTGAATTCTCACAGAATCTAGTGGCCAAAACCATCCATGAACTATTTTGCAGATTGCATGGCTGGCCTGCGCAGCCTTCAGAGGCTGAGGATATTCTTTACCACTTGCCACAGATCACAAGGTCCATGTAAACTGTTCAGCCAGGACCACAAGCACTTTATGATTCCACACAAACTGAAGGCAGGCAAAAGCTGTGGTCTAGAGGATAACTTAGAAGCTGGGTGCTCTCACTCCATTTCATCCTGAATTGTCCTATGTAAAGGCACCAGTTGTTTTCTAAGATCTTTACATTTTCTTTCTGTGGGAAATTTTGGAATCTCTACTTCTCACTTCAGAAAGCCTGAATTTTGTCTTTTGGACCAGCTCTGTTATCTTGTTGTCTGAAGTAGACAAATCATCATCATCCAAAAAAAAAAAAAACCAAAACAACACCATGGAAGTGCACTTTCTGTGCAAACTACCTTCCCATATTCTCACGTGTCTACATCTAATGTTCTCAACATCAGCACTTTAACACAGGGAGTCAGACCACACTTTTGCCATATTCTTTATTTCTTTTTAAAGTATACCTGAGTGGTAAAGGCAGCTTAGACATGAGCAGACACCTGATGCAAAGGGGAACTGGGACCTGTTGATCTGCCATCCAGTCTCTGTGTGAGTGAAAAGGGGGAGATTTTGCTCAGGCAACCTGGCCCAGGGAAAGTCAGCAGCAGCACTAGCTGCAGCTCAGTCAGCGAGCACCGGATTTGCCACCAGCACCATCATAACCAGTGGTGACCTGCAGATGACTTGTACAGCTTAGCCCTTAGAAGAAGGAAAACAATTAGCTCATCTGCTTTCTCTACTGATTCCCCTTTGGCTCCCCTGGGGTAAAGGTGGCACTCCTCCTCCAGGCTTTCCATAGCTGGTCACAAGTACCTGATGCAATCAGTGTCCTAACCTTGAGAAGGGGTATTTTTGGCAGCAGTCACCTCATGGATGGGCTCACCTCACTGTAGAGCAGAGACATCCAGTTACATACTCTGGTCCCAATTTATTTTCTGCAAAAGGAAATCTTTATGCTGCTTCACTGCCGATGTCCCTTGTGCATCCCAGAGGAGATGAGGGAGCTGCCAATTGGCACTAGGCTGACTTATAGCCCATGATTGCCACCTGAGCAGATGAGAAGACCCAGGACTAGCTATATTTGTCATAAGATAATTTTGGTGCTTATGATCATATGTCTGTGATGGGCATTACTCAGAGGTACAAGCAGTGCCAAAAGGGGAGAGATCAAGATAATTGTGAAGGCCAAAACAATAAAAATAATTCCAGGTTTGAAGCAGGAGATGCACTCATTTCATCTTTGCCTAGACATGACTCATCAGTACTCTCCTCTCCATGCAGCCTAAGGATCTGCCCCAGCACTTCCCTCCTCCCTCTCCCTCTCCCTCACTTACAAACTATGTCAGCCATAGATTTACAGTTACATCACTTTCCCGGCACAATGCATATTGTGCATACTAATTCAAGGACTGCTGTTACTACTGTTAAATAACTTTTTGTTAGCAAATCAGGTTGTACTTGCATTAGCTTTCACTATCTGACTTCACAGCCCCACTACCTCCACTTAGAAGCACTGCTTCATTTTCATCACAACATTGATGCAGTAAGGAATTGTTATAGCCATTTTATAGAGGCACAGATGGATTAACCTGTTTGCTCAAAGTCCACAGCAAAGCCCACAGCCAAAGGCATAAAACTAAAATCCCACAACTTGAAAAATAGAGTCATCTATCAGCTGTCTCCTTGATAACTCTAAGTCTACAGAAGAGAGTCTCCATAGACGGTCATGTTCTACTGCTTCTTTCTAACCCCAATGACCATTTCCAAAGTTTACAAATAATAGAATAAGAGAAGGGAACTATTATAGAGCAGGTTTATCTTTAAGCTTCAGAACAACCTGCAGGCTAATTGCACAATAAAACCTCAGGGGATTATACAAACAAGTACCCCATTGAATACACTGAAGCAGAACGAAAAACAGCTTAAGTATATAGGAAAAATACATCAAAAGTACAGCCATAGTCAAAGAACTACAAATAAAAAGAAGTATTTAATGGTAATCTTACTAAGAGATTTTGATTATCCTGGACATAGCTTCCTAGGAGTTTTCATGCTTCTCTAGCCTTTAAAGTAGCCCTGAGCAGGACTTTAAGAAGTGATTGAGGCCTTTGAACGCATTCCCATTGCTTCAAATTCCTCCACCTCACTCCTGCCCTTGACAGTACATGTCATTCTATAAGAACAAGCTGCCAACTCACTGTATAACTTCCCTCTCAAAAGAGCAAGTTTAAGCACTCAGAAATCTAGTCTTCCAACAGAATATTAACCCTGAAGAAGGTATTTGCTACAGAGAAATGCATTAAAACTTGGCCAGGATGTTCATTTTCTGGATACACAGGATCTAACTTCCACTGTTACACGACATCCAAGGGAAAACATTTCTCTTTGTCCCACTCATTTCACAATTTGAAACCATGTAAAATGAGAAGGAGCTACATATGAACTACACAATTTCAAAGTAAGTATAATGTATGCAGAAGAGTTTCCATGCTCTTTTCCTTCCTTATAAACTGTATCTGGATGTGTTTCTCAGATTTTTTTGATCCAAGTTATTTTCTTTTTGTTTTTAAGGGGCCAACCTCTTGCTTTATTTCAATACAACTAGTACTTTTGAAATTTTTTAAAAGTTTGCACCATTTTTAATTGTCAAATAGTTGCATGAGAGAAAAATATAAGCGTCTAACCATTTTATAGATTCTTTCTGCCCCTCTATTCTGCTCTTGTGAGACCCCACCTTTAGTGCTACATCCAGCTTTGTGGTCCCAACACAGGAAGAACATCAGCCTGCTGGAGTGAGTCCAGAGGAGGGTCACCAAGATGATTAGCAGGATGCAGCATGATTCCTGAGGAAAAGCTGAGAGAATAGGATTTGTTCAGCCTGAAAAGAAGGCTTGGAGGTGACCCAGCTGTAGCCTTTCCGTACCTGAAGGAAGCCTACAAGATAGCTGAAGAGAGACTATTTACAAGAGCAGATAGTGACAGAACAAGGGGGAATGGCTTCAAACTAAGAGTAGGTTTAGTTTAGATATTAGGATAAATTCTTTACTGTGGGGGTGGTGACGCACTGAAACAAGTTGCCCAGAGAAGCTGTGGGTGTCCTATTCCTGGGTATGATCAAGGCCAGGTTGGATTGGGCTGTAAGTAACCCAGTCTAGTGGAAGTGTCCTTGCTCATGGCAGGGGCATTGGAACTAGATGATCTTTAACATCTCTTCCAATCCAAGCCATTCTATTATTCTATGATAAAAATAAGTTAATTATTCCAATAGATCTGTCACTTTTAGGTAGTTATTTTTGCATTTGGGCTGTATAAGGCTGTATGTTCAGTTAAACATTGTGTTACAGTGAATAGCAACTCTGTTGGGTGGACTTTAATGCTGAGAATTTAGCTTGGCTGATCTCTAGTGACTCATGGAGATAAGATCATTATAACTTCCATAAGGAAACTACATATCACATGAAGGCACAAAAACCAGAGGAAGATGTAGCTGGAGTGACAGGGAAAATTGCTGTAAATATACAAAGTAACTGTATTACGTACTTCAGAGGGGCAAGAAAATAGTAAAAAACACCATACTACTCCTATGAAAAGAAACACTGGGTTTAGGATATATTTCTAGGTTAAGAACAAGGGAATAAAGGGTGAAGGAGAGAGAGAGATAAATTCTGAGAAATAGTGGACAAATAAGGGAAAGGTTAATTATCTCTCTCATTTCTTCTTTGTAATTATTTTATATGTAAACAACTTTGAACTGTGTTTTATCTAGAATCCAGAAACCTTTCTCTGTGTCTAAATATGCACAGAGAATGGCAGTTTCTGGAAAAACACTTCACAATAAAATAACTAAGAAAAAAAAAACAACGAAAAAGATACCATAATCATTCTCCTTTTAGTGAGACTTCTTATATTACTTTTGCTGGAGAATGAAATATATCAATGTATGAAATTTATGATGGGAAAGGAATTCCATTTTCTGCACAGTTTCATTGTTGAGAAGAAGGTTTTGCAGTATCTGCAGAAATACATGCCCAGATGATGTAACTTACACTTTCCTAGTATAAGCTTCCTTCTTTTCCTGTGCAAAAGAGCCTTCTTTGCACTCTTCCAGCTGTTACATGTAAACCATATTTTAACCTCTAAACACCAATAGTATAGCTGAGAGCCTGTGTTGTGGTTTGTAGACTGCTCACAGACCTCTGATCTTTCTCTTTTCTCTCATTTTCCCAGCCTTGTTCTGCAGCTGCATGATATTACCATCGTCCCAAGCACTTTCTACTGTCTGTCATACAAGCACCTTTCACCTTCTCAGAGTCATTGCTCAATGATTACTTAGTAGTGGTTGACATCTTGCAATTTCTTCTAATTTGACATCAGGCATTTCATTATTTTCCCATCTTCCATGCAGAAATCTCATAGGCAGAAGCCAGCTGAGAATGATGCAATTTCCCTTTTTCTCTCTTTCTCTTTTTTAAATCAGAATTCAAAAATCTTGACAAAAGCCATTGATTTCACTGGAGACTGATTGGGGTGACCTTTCAGCACTGTTGTGCATAAAACTGCCCACTCAAGCCACAAAAGGACATCATTTACTGAATTTTGATAACACATAAACTAAAGTTTTCTCTTCCTCCCTCAGAATGACCTCCTTCTGACATGGGTACCCCTCATGTCCATGGCACAGACTCATCAGGAAAATCTCATGGCAAGGAACACTCAAAACTGAAATTGTGCTAATGCATAGGTCTTGCTGCTTGAGTATTATCTTTTTTCCCCCTCCCATGGCAAGTTTAACATATTCTTACTCTACAGTTTCCTTCACTTTTGTCCACTTTGTTTAATGTAACATTTTCATTTTTCAGGTAAAAGCAGCCTGAGATATTGTAACCATAGGCCTAAGATGTCCTCAAGAAATTCAAAGTGCTTTAGCTAAGCTGTTCTCAGTTTCAATAACAACATGGGTGTTTGGAATTAGCACCTGACACATTTATCTTATATTAGAGTGGTTACAAATGCATCACTGAAAACTATCACACTTTAACAAGCTGCCAGCATATATTAGTGCTACCTAGCTTTTACATGGCATTTTAGATGTGAATCTCAAAGCACACTACAGAAAACACTAAGTAACATGCCACTTAGAAGACAAAAAAAAGAGTGAGAGACAGTATGATTAAAAAGCCTGCAAGAGAAAAGCAGTTCCTCTCCACTGTAATTTCCCAATCTAGACTACAGTACTCAAAATATAGAGTGAAAAACACTTAGGGATCTACTTTTGAATTATTGGACTTCCCTGGCAGAATTCAAAACAAAACTCATTTCCCACTTAAAATTACTCAAAGCATTACAAAGAAAGGAGCATGAGGGAGATAAATTTTCAAAGGATAAAAAAGAGTTCGAAAAACAGTATTTCATAATGATATTACATGAGGCTTCTAGTTTGAAGATTTCATGTTCATATTCTCCTTGTAGGTAAGTCTTCCCAGTTAGCTCACGTTCTCTTGTGACCCACCATTTTTGTTCATAATGGTTGTATTCCCTAGCCTGGCTTCCCCACAGTGAAACCCAGTAAGGAATTCTGAGCACTAGGAAGAAGGACACTGAAGGACACCTGAAGACACTGAAGACTGCAGCATGTGAGACTAGAAGGAGCTATATTTTCAACAGCAGATTTTCTGTGGAGATAACAGGATTTTTGAAAAAAAAAAATCACATTTTCAATTAGCATTAGTTACAGACAAGAAGTCCTTTTTTATTGTTAGCCTTAGTTACAAACAGCAACTCCTTTTTTTAATTGGTACAAGGCTGGAAGATATTCTAACCAAATTTCTGTAATTAATCATTGCAACAAATGGCAAATTATTGAGTTGTAGAGTGTTGAAGTAACATACACTTCTAAAGGAATTGCTATGTAAATGAGCATATTAATATATTTCTTGCACGAGAATTTTCAATTTTCCAGTCTGAGAAATAATACACACTGAGACAAAATTATGGATTTTGGTGTCCAAGTAATTCTGTCTCAACCTTGATATCTACTGTATTTTACACACAAGGGCATGGGATAAATGGAATAATTCAATAAATCACACATTCACAGCCAGAGTATCCCGTATGTTATATTAAGTAGTAGCTGTCAAAGAAATAGTAATGATACCTATTGATATTTCTATCTGAGCATTGATAAATTTACGCATTTGTTGCTGGGCAAAAGGCTTTTTGTTTTCAGTTATATAATGTAATTTATTTTTTTTAAAGCTGAGAAATTGGCAATAATGCTGCAGTTTTGGGCTAAGAAAGAAACTATATTGTCTAGAAGAAGAGCTGAAAATAAACGGAAGATAAAAGTAAGAACGTCACATTCAAAAGCTTCAAT
>VWZD01004219.1:353-26031 GCA_013396695.1 Sakesphorus luctuosus | reverse complement strand
CCAAGCCCCTAAATCACCTTGTCAGTGAGCTACTTCTTGCTGATGATGCGNACCTCAGGAAGTCTTCCATCATTCCCACATCACTGTAGGCAATTCAGAGCTTAAGTCAGTCCAGCAGTTCACCTATCTGGGAAGTATCATTTCCTGGGACAGTAAGATCGACAAAGAGATAGACAACAGGCTAGCAAAGGAAGGAGGAAAACTCCATAAAAGAGTGCAATAAACACCTGAAGAAAAGTACAAAGACAGTGTCTACAGAGCCATTGTACTGTCTACTTTTTTATATGGGTCTGAATCGTGGGTCATCTATTGCCATCACCTGCAGCTTCTCAAATGCTTCCATCAGCACTGCCTCCATACAATCCTAAACATCCACTGGCCTGATTATGTGACCAATGTGTCCGTTCTTGAACAGGCAGGAGTCATCAATATTGAGGCCAAGCTGATGAGAATGCAGCTGTGCTGGGCAGGGCACATCTCCAGGATGGAGGATCACCGCCTCCCGAAGATTGTGCTCTATGGTGAACTCACCACAGGCTGCCACAAGAGAGGAGCCCTGAAGAAGAGATACAAGGACTCCCTGAAAAAACACCTCAGCCTTGGCCATATTGACTACCACCAATGGTCCACTCTGGCCTCCAATCGGGATTCATGGAGACCCACCATTCATGACGCTGCTGCTTCCTTTGATAATGCACGTAGAGTCAGTCTCGAGGAAAAAAGACAATGCAGAAAGAACCGTTCCTCACCAATATGGCTTAAGGAGACGTTCCGCTGTACCTTTTATGACCAGACCTGCCTATCCCCTATCGGCCTTTTTAGCCACCAGCGTGCTTGCAGCAAGGGTGGGTAGTGCCCTTCCCAAATCTTCGTTTGTGAAGCCTAGCCATGATGATGATGATTATTTCTCATAGGGCTAATAGTCACACTCTAATATACATACATACAAGGTCAAATATCTCAGCTGGTTAAAGCAGGATGCTAATAATGCCAGGGTAGTGGGTTCAATCCCTGTACAGTCCATTCTTTCGTGAGTTGGACCTGATGAACCTTGTCAGTTTCTTCCAGCTCAGAATATTCTGTATGTGATTGCCAATTCTTCAAGAAGCATATATGTATTTATAATAACACAAAATTTCATCTTGATTTGCATTCCTTTGACCACAAATTATACACTCTCCAAATCAGCTGCTTATTAGCACAAACAAAAAGAATAAAAATACAATTTCACTTTAAATGTTTTTGAAGAAAATCAAATTTTCATCCTAACCCAGAAGAAATTAAACACAGAGAACATAAATCACTCTTTGGGATAGAAATAAGACAATTGGTAAAATCTTCCTGAATTTTTGCAATATCTTAATTTCAATGAACTGTCACATATCAATTTTATCATTTTAATGTGATAATATAACAATACAATAGCATTCTCACAGAATATAACGTTCTCATGGAAAAGAAATATATTCAAAATAGATATGAGTTTCAAAACTGAAAATTTTCAAGACAATTGCTGAAGAATTTAAAAGCTAAATATTTAAACATTTTTTAACTTCGGTTGAACTGAGCCTTTTAGTTTGTTTTTAATATCTAGGCATAGTTTGAACATAGCTGACTTCAGTTTTCAAGCCATTTCAATTCTAATGAAGCAAGAGAAAGGGATTTTCAAAACTGTACTTTCAGTTATATAAAGGCATCTACTACTCTTTCACACTTTTTAGTCAAAGTAGATTCAATGAAGCACAACTTAAAGTCCATGAGAATTTCTAAGTTCTTGAATGGGTAAAGTAACCTTTTTCTACTACTGAATTTGATAGCTAATATTTTGTAAATCGTGCAGCATGGGGTATAAGGTGGAAAGTTCTTTGTGTGCCCATAAGAGTGCTAATCACAGAAGGGTTTCTAGCATGGTCTTTTCACCACTTTGTTCAGACAAGCAAATCATGCAGATCATGCCTGCTTTAGAAATGTTGCCTTCCTACAGCCCACAGCCATCCAGAACTGGTGACGGAACACCAGTTTTGTCGTAAAGTTACTTGGTCTACACTTACACTGGAATTATTTGTGCAATGTGTTGTTTTTCTGTTTTAGTAAAGGTAAATAATGTATTTGGTAATAAAGTTCTTGGAAGGTCTTAATTGCAAGTGGTTCAGCAGGTGTCAGATTACAGAAGCTCTTCAACTAGACACACATGGAGCTGGATTTAGATGAAGAGATCTCAGCCATCAGCTGAAAACAAAACAACAAAATAATTCATAACCGATTGAGGAAAATCTTTGTGCAACAGACTTTTTTTCCTTTTCTTTAGCAATATTCAATAGTATAGTCTTACTGAAAAAGATAATATTCTTAGATACCTGTCTTGGTTTCATTCTGGCCTCCCAGCCCCGAGTTGCCTCCCCTTCTCTCCCCACTCCTCAAAGCAGGGAAAAGGAAAAAGGGAGGAAAAAAAAACTTGAAAGAAACCAAATTAAGTCAGGATATATATATGTATGTTTCTAAAAATTCACAATTATATGTATACAATCTGCACCCACAATAGGAAAAGGGAAAAGGAAAGGACAAGGGAAGGGGAAAACAGGGGTAACAAAGAGACAAAACAAAAGCAATGGGTACCAAAACACCCCTACCCACCCACCAAGTAAACCAATACAATACAATCCCACCAACCACTCTTAGAAGAAAGGTAGCCCTTTCTTTCATGCCCTCTCACTCACGTCTTTTCTCTGATCAGTGTGGCTCTGATAAAGAGACTGAGAGCAGCAAAAACTTCTTGCTCCCAACCCTCACCGGAAACTGAATGTCTTGGGTTGATCTGGCAAACAGCCAACTGCTCAAGTACATAGTTAGAGTTTCTTTCCCTGACTCAGAAAAGGGAGAAAACCTCTTGAACTAGATTTATGCTGAAACTAACTATATGTATTTATACAGAAAAGAGAAAATGAAGAGAAAACTACAATATAACACACACTTACACAAGTTAGATAACAAGAAATAACTTCCCACTCTCCAGTAAGCACAAATTCTACTATTTTAACTACAAATTATTTTTGAGAACTCAATCTTTAGAGGGACAGATTCAAGCAGAGAGAAAAACTAAGAACAAACATTTTACTTCCTATCTCCTTGTCTCATATCCTCCCTTGTCCCATGGGAGGGGAAAGAATGGGTGAGAAATACCTGGGAGACAAGCCTCTCCCTAGATACATCTGGTTACCAGGGAAAGCCTGGATCAAACTATCACAATACCTTATTAACAAAAAGAAAAACGTC
Source organism: Sakesphorus luctuosus (assembly GCA_013396695.1). NCBI lineage: Eukaryota > Metazoa > Chordata > Aves > Passeriformes > Thamnophilidae > Sakesphorus > Sakesphorus luctuosus. The sequence continues at coordinate 22,758 of VWZD01004219.1, read as the reverse complement.
AGCAAGGAAAACAAACAAAAACTAAAACAAAACAAAAAAACTACATAAAAGTGCAGCAATCGATTAGTCCATAATATTTGGACAGACTATTCCAATATTATATGTAGAATATAGAATAGAATATATACTATTTCATTTTTTGCATAAGTTATGTTTGCATCTCTTTCTACACTTTTCCTTCAACCAGCAAGAAATGTAAACAGTTCTCTAGTTTAAATGTTTGTTCCAACTCAAAGGAGAAAAACTCAAATGTTTGCAAGTTTGAAACATCTGTAAGGTAGAACACAATCAGAATCATAATTTTCTCCTTTTTTATTTTTTTTAAGATTACAGGCAAAAATTCATACACTCTAGATAATCAGGAACGTAGAAGAAAAAAGAAACTAACTCTAAATATATTTCTAATTTGGGATAGAAATGATTTTTCAATTTCCTTCTAGCCAAAATACTTGTACTCCCCCTCCGGTATAAACAGGATTCATGCTGTCCTGAATCAAGTCTGTGACACGTAAATAGGACCCTGATATTCCCAGCCCAAAACCAATACAAAAAGTCTTACAGAAATATTATTCATCTTGTAGACCTCATCTAGATTTAATGGAATTCTAGACTTAATGGAATCTGTATTGAATACTAGTTTAAAGTCTGAAGAAAAAATACACACCACCACTCCATACTTAGGACCTGATTATGAGCATTACTTTGTACTGTCTTCCCTCTTTCAGTGCTTTCATGGACCAAACTTTTCGTTGCCTTTGTCTCTGTGAAATTATCTCTTGAAAAAGCAGACTGAGTTTAACAGCACAAGCCAGTGTTTGCCGTGGAAAGTAATAGCCATTGCAGTGCTTGGCATGATATGTCGGCTTGGGCACAGAACAAAACTACTGTTCCTATGTGTCTTCCAAAATGAAACTTGCACACCTCTGGCTGACTCAAAGTTTGGAAGTTATTAGATTCCAGTCGACTCAGGTCATGATACCTTGGTACCACAAGGTGCTTATAGTCAAATTTATCCTTTCAAGTTATTGTCTGATGGAAGTCTCATTAAGATCTTTATTGGTTTCTATGGGAAAAAAGTAAATTAATAAATTTCTTCCATGAAATTGATTTTGAACACAGTCACAGTCCTCCTGTCAGAGATCATCCTACCGTGTTTTCAGATACTTAAAGGCAGAGTGGCTGTGCTGGTTTAAAGGTAAAAAGGCAGGAGAAATGAACTCAACTCAAGAGAGATTACAAATCAGAATTAGAATTTACCAAAAAGATCATAATAAATACAATACAGAGAAAACTGGTTTAATCCACAAAAGCAGATGTATAACCCAGCACAGTGGGACAAGAACACAATGTTGTTTATGGTCCCTGTGCTGAGCACCATGTGGTTCCCACTGGGTGCAAAGTAAAAGGAAAGGAAAGCCTGTTGGTCAGGATGATGTTTGTAGTCTTATTGAGAGTGGCAGTCTGTACTTTTGAAGTTCTGGTCCCCCTCTGAAACTGATGAGTGGTACTAGAGGTTCCAAAACACAAAGACTATATATGCTCAGGTTCAGGTGGAATGCCCAATACCTCCCTCAGGACAGGGAGTTTCACAATGGGTGATTTAAGTCTGTGAGTCATGGGACATTTTTGGAATCTTTGATAATCTAGGTCATTGTGGCTGCCTATAATGCCAATCCTTTATGGCCCATTGGCAGGGATGACCCCTCAGGTTGTGTGTGAAAGTGCTAATGCCTCCCCAGATGGGAGTTGTCACAGCTGTCCTTGCTGTGAAGACAAACTCCCCTGCCTCATAGGGTTCTTTAACATGTAGCTTGTAGCCTGAGATGTCAGGTGTGCCCTGGGCAGCTGCTGCAAATAATCCATTATTAACAGTAAATCAGAAATTATATAGAGTGTGTAGAATAAACAGTTTTGGTTACAGTAACATAGAGATTAACTGGTCCTGGCCCCTGTAATTAGCAGAGTGGTCCTAGAGGAAAAAAATCTCCAAAAATTACCTCCTGGAGAACAGGCTACACAGGTATGACTGAGAGGACCCAGTAACTGGATACAGAACTTTTTTTGTTATTAAAACACATCAGCTTTCCATTCAAGGACTTTCCATTAGTCAGGAGAGGCTGGTGCTGGGGAAGTTGACAGGCATGACTTTTGAGATGTAACAGATGGAACTAAGATCTCTACCATTTTGAAAAGCTGTAAAATACTGCCCAGGGTGATTTTGATGTGTAGAATATATGCTTTAGGACAATTACAAAAACCTATGTATCCTTTTTTTTACAAACCTGCAAAAAGCCAAAATCCTTCAAGATAAGGACTAGTTCGACCTCCAGGTAATTTGAATAAAAAAGTACTATGACAGGCTTCCCTGTTCTCCTGTGTGGAACTCTGGGTGAAGAGCAATTTTATCTTAAAGTCATTCATCATAAATAAGTAAAGGATTAGAATTAAGATATTATGGTTTAATATAACTGATGAATAAAGGATTGTAATTACAATTACAATACAGTCATAGTGCATCAAGTCAACCAGCCTGCAGTACAATCAAAACAATATTGAAAGGAGCAATTACAGAACAGTGAAATTTTGACTCAATAAAATGAGTTAATTTTTTGTAGATCTCTTGACTGACGGCACACAGTCAAGTGTTTCTTAAAATTTGAGACATGACTGCATACTGAGACCTGATGTAAGCAGAATGATGCAGTTAATAAACACTAAATAATGTGTTCTCTTTTAAATAAAATATAAAAATGTCTTACTCTCTTTTTTTTTTTCCTATGAATTAACTAAACCGTTTCAATCATTGCTGCCTACTGCAAGCAACACTGGGATTTCCGTAATTTTGTCCTTGCCATTCCTAGAATCAGGGACAAGGGAATATAAATTTTATCCTGGGAATATTAACATACATAGGAAAAACATAAATGTGTTTTGTTCTTGTTACTGTTCTATGGACAGAGATGAATGCGTTTTTCACTGGCTTTGCTGCTGTTGCCAAGCAGAGATGAATATTATCTTATCTTTTTTGTTTTACTTAACACAATCCTGCCCCAAGATGAAGCCAAGGCCAAGGGCAGACAAATAATTCATATGGAAAAGAAAGATAAGTAAATATTCCCCATAGCTATATTTGTTCCTGCACAGAAAGGCTAGTGAAAATCATGTGAAGAAAGCAAGTGTGTTTACATCTATTGATTCTCTCTTTAACATAGCATTCTTAGCAGGCACACTGGAACCATTTTCCATTATCAGGAAACGTCCTGTAAAGCATTCTTGCTCTCTGCCGAGTTAGTGACGCTGCCCTTTACTCACAAAGAGTGCTTAAAAGACTGGGTACATTATGACAGACACAAGAACTTCATTATATTATTGACAAAAAAGGACAACAGTTAATATTGTTTTCAAAGGAATGTTATATCTTTCTCAATGAGCTTAGTAGTGCAAAAGTTCACATTAGGAGTCTGATGCTGCAGGTTTTATTCATCCAAATTACTTAAATGGAACTATTTTTTGAGATAAAAATTGCTTTTAACTGGACTTGAAGATAAAATTCTTATCAACTCCTTGATATGAATTGATAGAGATTTCAAACTATGCACTACATGGACAACAAAGTTCAAGTACAGAACTGCCTCTGCATTTTCTGGGTTCACAGCATTTTGATGTGGAGTTTTATTCTAGTTTGTGAGTGAAGAGAACATTTACAAGGACTTAAAACGTAGTCAGATTTTATCTCAGGATTTAATTATATCACTATTGGTCCAAACTCTGCCATATCCCTCGGCAGACTACATTGAAGAACAGTCTGTGTATATGTATATGTTTCTGTGTGTGCGTGTGTGGATATGTGCATTTCTTGATTTGTTCATTTGTGTTGTGTTCCCCTGTCACTGGGCCCTTTGGTTTCACAGAACAGATTCCAGAACTGCTCAAATGTGACTTGGAACAGGCTTCCTAAGGAAATGGAACAGGCTCTCAAGGAAAGTGATCATGGCAGCAAGTCTGCCAGATTTTAAGAAGTATTTGGACAACTCTCTCAAGCACACAGTGTGATTCTTGGGGTTGTCCTGTGCAAAGCCAGAAGCTGGAATTTGATGATCTTTATGGGTCCCTTTCAATTCAGGACATTCTCTGACTTGAGCTCTCTTTGTTATGATCTTGCTTTGGGATGTGGAACATCCCTTATTCCATGTTGTCTGTGTAAGCCACCTCTGCTAGACTGCTCTGATCACTGCTCTGATTTAGTCTGCTTTTAGGTCTTTTTCTGTTCTGTACTGAGGATTATGTTACTGTGGTTTTAAATCACATTTTATAAGTGTTCAGAGGAGTCTGGACAGTGTGCTAAGACTTAGAATTCATACTTAATAACTTAATAAAGAATATGTCTTTTAAAAGTACTTTATTTGAAATTATATTCATTGTGACTGCAAAACTAGCCAATTGAAAATAGTTTATAGAACTTCTATACATCTTCAATAACAGTAGGGTAAAAATAACACCTTAAAAGCAAATAACTTCTATAATATCCTGAATAACATATACATAGGAAGTGAAGAAAACCAAGTTGTTATAAGGCTTTATTTTCAAACAAATTTTTAAAATACACTTTGCTCACCCAGTTACTTGAATTCTTTACACCTTAATGTTTAAAGCTCTGCATTGAAAATGGTAAGTATTGCTCAAATAAAGAAATGAATAAATAAATAAAAAGTATCTGATGGTATTTATAGTCATGTTATGATAATCACTGCTGGCAGCTTAACTTTCAGTTATGCAGTTTATGCATATAAGATTTTAATAGTTCTAGAAGAAAGGAACCAAAAATAAATGGAATTCTAACAATAATCAAATTATTGCTATAGTTTGGTGGCACATTTCAACTATTACTTATGCCACATTTCCAAAAGATCATAAAATAAATGTAACATTTTCAAGAAAGAAAACACAATATAATGATGAATATCAAAGGAATAAACTAAACTATGGTAGACAAATCCTCAGCACATTATCCAGATAGCATAGTTACACTCTGACCTGTTTTACCATTCTAAATGAGTTAATCCCCTGTGACTGAACTCTAATCTCACAAGGGCTCAGGAAAAGCTCTAGTCTGCTTATGTGGTACTGAAAGATGCGTGAATACTGTGCAAAACCTCAACGGGTGAAATCTGACATCCTAACAATGTTATCAGATGCAAGAAAATCTACACCCACAGGAGACATTGAACATACTCTTCAGTAGTTTCAACACTTCTTAACTGGTTGCGTGTGAAGCACATATAGTGGCTTGAAACCTAGCAGTACAGAAAAGTCCTTTGCCTTATTTAATAAGGTTTTCACCAGGCAAATCTTATTTCCATAAGAAATAACAATATAAACATTTCTATGTAAAGAACACAAAATGGCATTTTATTGCCCAGAAAGAGAAGTAAAAGCAAAAATGCATTTTAACAATATTTTTCCTAGGGGACTCTGTCTTGTGGGAAAAATTGTTTTAATTTCTTTTTTATTTCTTCCCAAGATGAAATGTCAGGAGCAGAGAAATTGATTAAAGCAGTTCTCAAAGGCAAACTTATTAAAAAAAGTTCCAAAAGTTGTGAAGCTCTTTTTTGCTGTCCTTGGAGCCATTTACACTATTTTCGTTACTTTTTTGTATCAATTTGATTTCAAAGTAGAGTATGGAATGACTCAAAAAATTAATGTGGACCTGCATTCTTTGTCTGTTAAATTTCATGGAATTGAAAATAAAGCTGTAGATTCTTCTTAAAAGTTGAAAAACTTGTGTTTAGTGAGCAATGGGAAAATATTCCTTATTTTCCATTAATTTTTAGTGAAATTATATCTCTCATTCCTTGTACAGCTGCTTATCACTTATAGAATTAAATTATGATGGCTATTAGTTTCCTTTTACAAACATCAAATTATTCTGAAAAAGTAACAGGCCTTCTATTTGCTTAGTATTGAAATAAATGCTTGACATATATACTTAAAAAATTCCCATGGCAATGTTTGTATCTGGCAACTGAAAGCACTAAATTACACAGTAAAACCCAAAACAGGGTCCTATGAGATGGTGGAGAGTTACAAATTTTCTTTCTATGAATAGAGGTATAATCTCAAAGTATATTCACTGATGTCATAGAATCATGGGATTATAGAGTGGTTGGAAGAGACCTTAAAGATCATCTAGTTCCAACCCATCTGCCATGGGCAGGAACACATTCCACTAGTTCAGGTTTCTCAAAGCCCTATCCAACCTGGCCTTGAACCCCTCCAGGTTCTCTGAACAGCCGGTTCCAGTGCCTCATAACCCTCATGGTAAAGAATTTCTTCTTAAAGTCAAATTTAAATTTCTCCTTTTTAGTTTAAAACTATTTCTCCTTGTCCTAGCACTATCTACCTGTGTAAAAAGTCACTCTATTTTTATAATCCCCTTTTAAGTACTGGAAGGCCTTAATAGAGTCTCCCTGGAGCCTTCTCTTCTCCATGCTGAAAATCCCAGCTGTCTCAGCCTGTCTTCATAAGAGGGATGTTCTAGTTCTCTGAGCATCTTCATGGCTCTCATCTGCACCCACTCCAATAGGTCCACATCTGTCTTGTGCTGGGGACTGCTGATAGATAGGTTCTCACAAGAGTAATGTAAAAAGCAAGAATCATCTCCCTTAATCATCTGCTCACAAATCTGTTCATGCAGCCCAGGATGCAGTTGGCTTTCTTGGCTGCAAGTCCACAATGTCAGTTCATGTCTAGGCTCTTATTCCCAAGTTCTTCGCTACAGGTCTGCTTTCAATGACTTCTACCAGTCTGTACTCTTATCTGGGGTGGCTCTGATCCATGTCAATAAAATGGGGTAATGAACATAGAGAAAATTATTTCTATTCATATATTGTTGAGGATTATATTCAAGTAAAGGCTATAGGTTCAATTTTCAAACACATGCAGGGCAGTTCTTTTATGTAATCTGGTAAATTCAAAGAAAAGAAGAAAATTCTAGTCGTACCTTAATAGGACACTGTGAGACACTGTATTATTACATTAACTATTGGCTTAGACCAATTCAGGGCTCTGTGTGTGTGTGTGTGTGTGTGTGTGTGTGTGTGCATGTGCGTGTGTGTGTGTGTGTGTGTGTGTGTGTGTGCGCGCGCGTGTGTGTAAGGGATAGCTCAAATTTGACAAAGGTGAGGTATGCCCTATCCCACACCCCACCCACTGTGAGCCTGCTGGGGCAGGCCCAAAGCAGCCATCAGTCAAAGGCAGCCCAGAGTGCTGCCCCTCATTACCTCCCCTTTTCTCCCTAAACCAGCCTCTGATTGGCCAACACACAAGGGGCACTGCCCCTCATCACACCCACTTATCTCCCCAAACTAACCTCTGATCAGCTGACACACTGGGGAAACTGCCCCTCACCCTGACACATAGCTACAGAGTGGTCAGTGGGCCAGAAGTCCCACTTAGAGGCAGAGGGTGTGGCCACAGGGAGCCAGAAGCAAATAAAAGCTGCAACAAATTCTCTCTCTGTTTGAGCCCTCCATCTTTTGGACTCTTGCAGCTGGATCTATGCTGGTTTTAGGGGTGGTATCTATAATTCCATCTTTCTTTACTCCTTCTTCTCCTAAACTTTCTTAAAATTTTGGGTACCTTCATACCAGATGAGTTGGATTTAGCTAAGTTGTATGTGTCAGTATGTGCTAAGTCTATGCTTTCTGGAATATTTTATTTTGGTTGAATATGACCCTTCAAACTTTAGCTGAGTTCGCTTATTCTCTAAAGTTTACCAGTAAAAGTACCTCCTAAGAAAACATATGCAGCTTTTCTCCTTTGGGCTCTCTCTTGAGGTGTTAAAAGAACCAAAGACTCTTTCAATATATCCAGAGGGCAGATATTGCTGGAGCCTTGTATGTTTTTAAAGTAAAACCCCCCCGATGAGCTCATAGCTTGGGGCCTGGAATCTTACAGACACATAGTTGACGGCCACCAAGTCTGCATTGATCACTAAGGATTTTATTCAGCTGCTGGTCACTAAGATCCAATGGTATCTTAGATGCCTTAGACTATCAGACCAATGTTAAGCAATTATAACACCTGTGGAAAATACTGAAGGTTGAATTAGAAGCTTGATAAGATATGGGATGTTTCATGTCAACTCAAATGGCAAGAGATGCTTATGGATGGCCAATTAAATCAAGGACAAGCATATAAGAAATATTTAACATTTAAGATAAATGTTGAAAATGTTAAGTAATTTTTTTAGACTATCTGTAGATAAAAGGAACGCACAAAATGTTTCTGGATATTAATTGTCAGATACTGGGGTTAGGAAGGAAGAAATGTGATGTTGCTAGTTATTCTGTAAGACTTGCAAAAGCATTATAGTGAGCACTACTGGCAACCTATGTAGACTTTCCAGTTGAGTTTCTACTCTTAAACAAAATTTACAAGTAAAATCAACTTTTTTTCCTATTTATAAATAATAGCTAGTCAAAATAAAATAAAACCTCTTTCCAAATTGTTAAAACCCAGAAAGGATTTCAAAGCAATTACTCTGAGTTAATCAGATTTGTTCTGTAATCTGGTATACTGGCTAATTGCTGCAGATCTTTTCCTCTTGTTGAACTTATTACAGCCCATTGAAAAAAATGTGAAATCTAGATTAACAGTTAAGGAAGGAATGTCTTTCACTCCTGAAGAGTAGCTAAACACTTTCTGGTACATATTTCTTTCAGCCATGTATCAGTTTGGATACTATCAACAAAAGAATAATTTCATTCAAAGAATTTGTGTACCTTTTAACTTCAACTAAAATACACAATTTTTATACTACCTGAAATAAAGGCAAAGAGGCTATTCTATCACTGGCACAATGCTTTTCAATGACTTTTAGGACTTAACCTTCCCACTAGACACCTCCTATCCAGTTGCATATGTAGCATTATCGTCAGTGCCATAGGTAGCAGCATAGTGAAGAACATACTTATGTTATATGAACATAGAAATATGGATAATTGAGAAACCACATACTCTTTCTGTAAAACTCAAAGTTTCTTATCCTAGAAGAAAATCCTCCTATAGGAGTGTATACATCAGACTAACAATCAAACTGTGCATAGCAGATTAAGATTTATATGGATTCACTCTGCAAAGGTGAAGTACCATCAGAAAAGATGTATTGGATGTACGTAGATGATCTTAGAAACAGAAGTTTCAATGTAATTTAAGAAAGTTTCCTATTTACTGTGCTCTAGTCTGTGTGGTGAAGCCTTCTGAAAAAGCTAGTTGAATTTTTCAACATTTTTTAAATAAAATTAAATAGAAGATGTACTCCAAGAATCACATAATGCACTCCAGCTGCAAACAGACATTCATCCTTTGGACTAAACTACAAGTAGTCTGAAGTTAAAAAAACGTAAAATAAAATGAAATGTGTATCATGCAGACCACATATATGTAAGTATGAACTTTAGAAACATCTCAAGAGGCCCTAAAATTGTTTTTTTTATATTAGGTTCTGGTATTTGAATAAGCCTGAAGACAAGAGAACTACTGCATACCCAATGCCATCAAAACATTTTTTAACATCGATAGTTGACAAAATTTCAGATCTTAAGCTTTCTATTAACCTGTGACTGAATAGTCTCCCGTGTATCCCAGCCCAACATAACTAAGATCATGGGATTCCATTTGGTGAAGAAACAATTTGAGGTGATAGTTTAAATAAATTATGCTGATTTAAAAGCTGCTCAGAAGCTTGTCAGTGTAGAAGCATTCCTTTTGGGTTGCTCAACACAGTTCCTATAAGTCTATTAAAAATGCATGATAAATACTTTTCAATTAACTGAAAAGATAAGTCCATCTCATCTGTGTAAGAAACATTTTATAATGCAATGTAAATATCTTTACACTTCAAGATACCAAGCTAACTACATTTAAAATTTAAAAATACTTTAATATCCCTCAGTTCTTACTATGTGGGTATTTTTTTCCTTAATGACTGAAAGAAAATAGTGGAATTAAGATCATATATAATAAATGAGGTTCTAAATAAATAAGAACTGTGTTAAAGTTCTGATTTTCTGAGGTCTTGAGGAATACAAAACATTAATCATACATTATTGATTCAAGGAGGAAGTGCAATCATTCAAAATTTTTAGACCTGAATATATTCAGCTGCGTGTCTGGCTCACTGTCTCCAAAGCAGTCCAGAGAGCAGTTTCTAACACTTGAACAAATAATATAAACAGATTTCCAGAAATTAGGCCAGCCTTTACTGGGGACCCTAAATACCTTCCTTCAAACACGCAGGAATGACCAGTTGTATGCATGTTCAAGGAGCAAGCACTCAAAGAAGAAAGGCTTCTTTACAGTGCTTGAGATTCTTCTGACATTCATACATTCCCTGCCAAATCTCCTTACTTTTTCTCTGGGAATCTCTTTATTTTGTGGAAATATGTAACTGATAGCTAACTGAAGGTCTTTTGGCAGACATGCCTTTTACATCTGAGAATGAAATAAGCAGAGAGAAAATATGTAATCTCTGTAGATACTGCAAAAGCATGGAGAATAAAAAAAAAAAGGTCTTTGAGGAGATGGAGATAGTGACAAGAGCAATCACGGAAGATTTAAATGGTTCTGGAGATCCCGACTGGCCCAGATTGCAGTGAACAGGAGTGGCATTGATCTCTTCTCTGTGGTGACCAGTGACAAGACCCAAAGGAATAGCCTGGAGTTGTGTCAGGGAAGGTTTAGGTTGGATATAAGGAAAAGATTTTTCCACCCAGAGGGTATTTGGGCATTGGAACAGGCTCTTCAGGGAAATGATCACAACATCAAGCCTGCCAGAGTACAAGAAGCATTTGGATGATACTCTCAGGCATGTGGCCTTACTCTGGGGGATGATCCTGTGCAGGGCTAAAAGCTGGACTTGATGATCCTTGTGGATCCCTTCCAGCTGTGCATATTCTATGATTCTGTAAATTCAAGAGCCTTGATACAAGATCACTTACAGATATTCACATGTACAAGATAGGTCAAAGAAATCTGATTATTGGTAAGTAACTTCTCCTTTCTTTGTTATTAATGCACTTCTCAACTGGAAATAACCAAGGTGAGATGCTGACTCTAGCCATATTGCCTTAGCATTCTTTTTGTATTGATGTAGTGTCACTTTTGAAATCATGCCAGGCTAAAATAAGCGCACTGCTTCCCCAGCTTGGAAAATCTGGCTCCCCCATCTTCATCACCTACCTGAGCTGGGGTTTGTGTAGCTTTTGGCTAGCACAAATGAGACTTTTCACCAAAATATCTGAACATATATTTAAACCAATCATATGCACACATACACACATACATTTGCCAAATACCATTGATTTTACTGGTACAGAGTATAAAATGTTACATAAATTTCAGCTTCATATCCTTTTCCTTATTTTCATTCTGCCTGTATAAAACTCCACTATTTAAAAATATCTCCGTTCAGGATATATTATAAATAACCTTTATTCTTGTCCACATCTCTTGAAATATAATAAAGACACGATAAAGAAATCATACTCATCATTTTCAAATCTGTAGAACTAGTAATAATCTTAGACATTTAATTAACAAATGCTATTTTAGGATGCTGGAGGGATTTTTTGTTCTTTTTTTTCTGTTAAAGTATTGCTTAGCGAGAACTTGCGTTACGGTTTACAAGAGTGGGCCTCCAGTTTTTGTTCATAAGGATTCAAATACCTTAAAGTGCATTATCTTACTTATACAGCTTTCTGAGTTTCAGCTGCAATGTCTAATCTGTACCCCAAATCATTACACTTCTTTCAGAAACAAATCGCCACTCAATAATTTGTTTCTGAAAGAAGTGTAATAAAATGAAATAGAGATTATTCAAACTGTTAGGCTATGAATACTTCAGGTCATGGATTCATTTAAAATGTGCTTGTTTTTATTTTTTTTTCCTGGAGAAATACATTCTATTTTCTTCAATCCATCAAAGGAAAAGGACAATGTTGTCTTGCTTTCCTTTCTCTTAATCAGTGTACTTCTTCCTGCTGTAAAACCCACAAGATATGATAAAAAAACTGCTGAATTCCTCAGTTTCCTGGTCACAAGAAGTGTGATTGTAATCAGGTCAACACCAGGAAGTAATTGTGCAGTCACTACATAATGCATTAATAAAACCAGAAAGATAGTGATGTCTGAAGTTTTTTTATTGCAAATGTTGTCAAATGTGTCACCATAATTTGCTCAAAGAAGTGTGGTCTAAGCCACACTTTATTTCTAAATCTTCTTCCTTAACAGTCAAAAGAGCTGTCCTTTTAAAAATAATGAAGGGGTTTTTTTTCAGATGCTGAAATTTCAATAAACTTCAGTCTACCTAGGAATCTTAGAGGCTCCTAGAAGACATCTTTCCACTCAGAAAAGCTGGGTCTGCACAAATGGCACGCATATTAATGGCACTACTCTTATTTTGACAGTGATCTCATCATTGCATTTACTTTGAAGAAAGTATCAAAAAGTCTTTCTACAAAGACATGTGGTAGACTACAGAAAATCATCAAGCATCATATAAAGAACTTTTGAATCCTTTTGGTATTCTGGGTAACTTCCTTTTCTCCAGTTCTAATTAGGGATAATGGTTATATTCTTAGTGAGAAATCAGTTAAAATCCTGCATACCCTTAATTATTAAATTTTATTTTGTGGGGAAAGCTGAGGTATAAATTATCTACATAGACAAGAAAGGAAGGCTCAAACACACAAATAAATAAAATAAGAATGAATGAGCAAAGGGAGGGAAAAAAGAAGGGCAGCACTGCAAAATCCAAAGGGCCTGAATTTACCCACATGAAGAATCATAAACATCTTTGAGAACAGGATGAAACTTGGGTAGAATAAAAATAGGAATAAATTAATGAAGCTAAGGTGGTGTCTATGTGGACATTTAGGATTGGTGACTGGCTTCTCAAACTGAACACCTCAGCATATATGAGAGCATTTCACAAAAAGTATTCTGCTTTTTTTTTCATATTTTCTGATGAAAGTGCCTGAGTTTGGAAGCCAATACTCCATGGTTCTGTGAAATAATCAGTTTCAACAAACATCAGAATTACAAGAAAATGCATCTCTCCATCAGTGACAGCTGTGGGAGAGACTGGGGATTACCCTCCTAGATTTAGTCCACATCCACACTGTCACTAGTGTTTTACATAGTCTCAGCCAGGCAAGCATTTGTACATCTGGAGATGGCACGTTAATGCACAGCTTAGAGTGTGAATTTATCCTGTCTGAAATGACCTGGAAAGTGAGATGTAACAAATAGCTGTATTGAGCTTAGAAACATAGGAGAAGGTGAATGAAGAATAGGAAGATAAGGAATAAAGGGAGAAATAAAAAAGGGTACAAAATGAAAGGACTGTATTCATATGCACTAAATGTGTGCCAAGTCACTTGCCGTTAAGCGCAGTAAAAATTAGAAGGGACGTCATTGTCCATCTGATTCCATTTATCTAGTAATCAACACTTTTTATACTCATAATCCTAACTCTCATTTTAAACCCACATTAGTGAGATGATCAGGCTGTTTTACTACCGCCTTATGAACCTTGCCAAAGAGAACTCATTTTCTCAGATCATTTGCTGCAGTATCAGTCCATTGTTTCATCCTGACCAGACTATTATAGCAGTGTTTCTCTCTCACCTGTTAGTTTAAAATTATACAGATGGATAAATTAAAGTGCTTTGACATTCCAGTACTCACTTTTTTGGCTGAGGAATATGCTTCTGATGGTCAGTAACCAAAACAGTAGTTTAAAAATATTAATATTTATCCATTTTAACATAAGAAAATTTCCTTTTACCAATCACTTATTTTCATACGTATCAGAAAAGATTGTTATGCTCTTCCATATATTTTATTACTCTGAGAATTTCTGCTTGTGTGGGCAAAACAAATTGTTACCATCTTCTTCTAAAACAAACACAATGAGGTTCATTTTGACCTTTAAAGCAGTGAGAGTTATGGAGAAGCAGCAGTCTTGAGTGAATTTTTTTGAGAGTCTTGTGTTTTGTACATCCAGGGTTTGCTACTGTTGAGTCTCAGACTTCTGGTCTCCATCTCAAGTTTTAAAGCACATTACAGTATGCTGTGTGTGCCAAGCCCAGCTAAATCTATGCCAGCATTTCCATAATAAAAGCTCTCATTTCCACAAGTTCCAGCTGTACATTCAGCTGTAAAAATGTGCAATGGGCTAAAATTGGATGTGCAGGATTTCAATGTGGAATTAATACAAATTAAAAAAAAAATCCACTTCATGATCCCTCAACTCTAACTTCTTCAGAAAATAGCAGCTTGTGAGATTCCTTATTGTTGTCCCATCTTGTAAATGAAATCAGTTTAACTATTTAAAAATAATTATATAATTATGACAAGCCTGTTTCTGCTTCCACAGAGAGCTTCCTCTATATCTTAGATATGAAAATTTGCTTTCACCTATACAACAGAGGTTAGCATATGTAGTTGTTTACTGAGAAAAAATTAAAAATAGCACACTGTGGTCTTACCTACACAGTTCACTGCTACTGACAGTTTTAACTCATCAGAATCCTACTCCTGCAAAATGAGGTATGTGTATTACAATATGTAATTTTGGTATCTTGGCAGGGGGCAGACTCACAATGCCCTCTGTCTTAAAGTAGCTGTGAAAACCGTGTTGCTTTTACTTTATTATGCTTTATGCAGTTCTTTTAATTTGATTAGAATAAGGATAGAAGTAATACTAAATAATAAATTCAGTTGTGGCAGATCTTCTTATTTCCTTGCATAATTCCATAATGCTTTCCCAGGCACATTCTCAGTGGTCCCATGTCATGCACCTTGCCAGCCTAAATGCCAAATTTTGACTCAAGTTTTCAGCTTTCTGTTTATGTGGATTTTTCTTCTGACAAGGATATCTGTAAATCTTTCCAAGAGCATATATATGTAAGTTTCAGAGAATTAATTGCATTCACTCTGCTAGTGGGCAATTAAGGAATGTGCAAGGCATCCCATCCACAGACTCATCACAGCCTGTGACTTTTGCATTCATGGGGCAGGTTGAGGAATAAGGCTCTAGAGGTGCCTGGTTCCTAAGGGTTGCTGAGCATCCTCCTGAGTGGCCAAAGAAAGCAAAGAGAAGCTGTCTGCTTATTCAGCAGCACCAAGTCTTAGTCTGTCCATACCATTGTGAAATGGGAAGTAAATGATGGAATTTTTTAATCTACAATAAGAATAAGAAAATATTTAGATTAAAAAAATGAGTCAGTGAGTAACCTGTTACTAGGTGTGCTATAATTCTGTGGTATGTTATAAAGATTCACAAATAGGTCCTCCCTTCATGATCAATTGTTACAACTGAACACATATTCCTTAAGTATTTCTTGTCAGGGGAAAAAGCACATGTGTGTATGGAAAATCAAGGTTAAAGCAATCTAGGACAGCACAATAAAGCAATTTAAAACTTCTCTATTACTGATAAGGCAAATGAGTTACAAGCAAAGTATTTTTAACTACCAAATAATTCCTTATACTAATGTCTGCAGAAATGTGCAGATAGACTTTAAAGATTTTGGGAGTGCCACTTGTTTCTTCTTACAAAGTTGAAATGAAACAAAATGTAAAGCAGTTGATACCTCTGTTTTACATTTGGACCTTTAAATCAATGAGAGTTATGTATTTATACAGGAGTTTAAGATAAAGTAGCGAACTACGTAAAACAACTAAGATTAGAAGACCGCATTGCCAAATAGAACTATTGTGTTTTCTTATTTTCTGTATGACACTGCATTGAATGTGGATGTTACCATAAAAAGAAATAGGTTAAAATTCTGAATGTTTATGATGGCTTTTGATTTTATCTTACATAACCTGAAATTTATAAAGCATTTTCTTCACAGAACTTGAAATCATGAATTATACTACACAGCCTAAAATATAAAATGCAGAAAGAGGAAAAGCTAAGGATTCCACAGTGATGAGAGATAAGGGGTTTCATAGTCGAGTAAAAACTATTTATTGGTTGTATGAGAATTTAAAAGTATGAAGACTGTTTCTGGCATTAGAGCCCAATCCAAACACAATGATTGCTATGATCTCACTATGTTCTGCTTTATCAGGACTAAGTGAAGAACCAGGGTCCTTAGACTTATATGCCTTCCTTCCATGTTTTTGGATGTTCAGTCTGTAAGATAGGCTTTGCTTGCTTTTCTTTCTTTTAAGGAAAAGTGCAGGAAAAGAAAGATAAAAAAAAAAAAAAAAGCAAACCAAACCTCCTCCAGGAACTTAAATATATGACTGTTTGTCACATGAAGATCTGGATTGGTGTATGTGCCAATTAGAGAATGACTGCCCATAAAAGTTATTGCCCCTCCTTGTCTCTTTGTAAAAGGAAAAAACCTGGGGAAGTGGACAACAGGAGGTGGAAAAAAGTGTCTTCCGAACTAGGGCCACCAGAAGATAAAATGTGGAACCATTACCAACTGCTACATACTCTGCTGCTCGTGGACACGGTAGGTATGAGTATCCCACTCCTTGATATTTTAATGAACCAAAAAGAGCTGGAAAGGTAAAATTACTGAAACCAGACTCACTAGCTGGATCCCAGGTCAGAAGTGTATTTTTGAAGTGTTAGTACAATATAAGCAGACAATAAGTACAGACATGTAGGCCTGTTTTGTGTACTTTATTCTGGTTTGTTGACTCTCATATCTGCACACTCCCCTTACGGTGCCTAGGTTTTTCTCCTTCTCAGACAATGTGTCCTGAGTTGGCCATTATTTTACCTCTCTTCTGCATTTGAAGACCCTTTCATGTCTGTGTTCAAAAGATAAATGTTGATCTCCTGCAACCTGAGAATAGCACACTTCAGTCAGAGAGGCACCCTGCAGTGATCTCAGCTGGAGGTAGGACTTGTCTTAATATTAAACCAAAATCTACTTTAAAAGAATAAAAAAACTATTGAAATATTTTCCCCTCTAACCCCTCCCTTGTATGTATACAAGTGCATTTGGTGCCTTCTTGTTCTCTAATTCTCATGTCTTAAAATAGAAACCCTTTTTACTTTTTACTATATGCAACACCAGACACAAAACCAGCACTGAGAATATTTATTTTCACTATTGTGATTCCTCTCACTTTGTACAAATTAAATAGCTTAAGTTCTAATTAAATGGATATGAGAAGAGTTTAATTTCATTATGGATGAAAGTCCTGAAAAAGAATTCTGAAATAAAGATTTCAGTGAAAAGAATAGGTATTACTTAAAAGCTTACTTTTTCATTAGCTGTGAGGAAATTTCTCCACAGAACTTCTTGTAGCATTTAATTCTATTCACACTCCCTAACTGTAAGTTATTTTGGAATTTCTGCAACAAAAAGTAAAGGGAAATTTTCCCTATTCCTCTGATAAATATGTCTGATACACAAACAGGAACAAAATAAGGAGAAAAAAAAACCAAACAAAGTTTCAAATCTACCGTTTAACATTCTGCTTATTTCAGCTTTTTACTGCATAAATTGATGCAACACAAAACTTCTCCAATCCTAGAGAGAAAATCAGCAAAACCAGACTTCTGTGCAAATCATCCCAGTCCATCAGGAAAGAAAACCAACAAACTTTCTTTTTTATCTCCTACTGAAATAGTAAGAATACAAAAATATAGGTTAAAAGAAATATAGTTTGTAAGTCTTTTAATGGTTTCATCTATCTGTACATTGCACTTGAATATGTTAGAACAACTACTAAGATATGTTTACATACACACTCTAAACTTCGATAGATATTGATTCATAGAAACAAAGAGAAAAATATCCAGAAAGTCTGGTTTTAGAGATTAAGTTCTGAAAGTAAACATACTGAGTGAAAAAGTAATACTTTTAATGTATTGTATGGGAATACCTGTAGTATACTAAATATATACACATGATATGCTTGCATTATAAACTACATATATACATACAAACACATAAAAACATATCACATAATCACAGAATATGCACAGTTGGAAGGAACCCTCAAGGATCATTGAGTCCAACTCCTGGCCTGTAGAGTACCATCCCTAAGAGTCACACCATGTGCCTGAAAGTATCATCCAAATGCTTCTTGAACTCTGTCAGGCTTGGGTGCTGTGACTGCTTCCCTAGGGAGCCTGTTCAGTGCCCAGCCATCCTCTGGCTGAAGAATCTCTTTCTAATATCCAACTAAACCTTCCCTGACACAACTTCAGGCCCTTCCCCCAGGTCCTGTCACTGCTAATCACAGAGAAGAGATCAGTGTCTATTGCTTCTCTTCCCCTCCTAAGGAAGTTGTAGACTGCCATGAGGTCTCCCCTCAATCTCCTCTTCAGGTAGAACAGAACAAGTGACCTCAGCTGCTCAAATGTTTATGAAGTATTTCTTTCTAATGAAAGTATCTTGATGTGTAACTTATGGCAAAAAGGCAGTCTCAGAGAGAAAACCACCAGTAAGCTGTCTGGGAAGGGAAGACAAAGACCTTCCTAGTTTAATTTTAAGACAAATACACAAAATGCAGATTTTAATTCCTTTTTATATTTTTCTCCCTCAACACCTCCCATATATCAATGTATCTCTATTCTTTTTTGAGAAATAGCACCTAAAGGGAGCTTTTGTGCCATGCCACATTCCCCGGTATATTCAGAGGGATATGCTCTATTTCACTCACTGGCAAGTCCAAGGGTTTAAAAAGGAAGAAGCATCATCCCATCAAAGCTTTTCACCACACTGGAAGGCACTGGGGTGGCCCATGTCTGTTCTGAGAGAGTTTGTCACAGTGATTAAACATAGTAATTTCTAACATTTGAGGTAAAGTAAGCTGTAATCCTCATAAATGTTTTGACTCAGGTCTAAGCAGTATCTGAACATCTACAGACATGGTCTATGAATTAATGTTTTGGCAAAAGAATCAAATTAATTAATTTTTATTTCTACATGGCCCATACATGACAGCACTACTCGTACAGTATATGTGCATGTATAAATGCTTAGACATATAACAGATGTAATATAAATCCATAGAAACACACACAAATATAAGTACATTTGAATTTTTAAAAAACACCATTATGTTCACCCTAATCAGATAAGGACATGCCTGTGTTGTGCTCATAGCACCCTCATGAAATGTGTCAACTCAAGCCTTAGTTTTCCTGGCACTGCACACAGCTTCCTCAGGTGTGACTAAGCTCAGCTTTAGTAAGACAGTGAGTTAGTGTGGATGGACACAAAGGGAAAAGGCTGAGAATATGTAATTAGTGTAAAGCAACACTAACAATTTTCTCAGCTAAGTCATGGCTATAAAAAGATCTGGGAACTATTTCACCGTAATTGCCTGAGTATTTGGTAGCATCAAGAATTAAGCATTTTTTTCAAAATGCCTGAAAATTTTAGAAGTTGCAAAGAGGTTTTTGAACTTAATTAAAGATGGATCTAAGTACAAAAAGGAAGGGATTTGACTATAATCTATATTTAAAAAAAAAAATTAAGTTTCTCAAGCACTGAAGATTCACCAAAATGCTAATTGTGAAAATTCGATCTCATCGAAATTAGCTGCATTTTTAAGTCATTTTTTATAAGAACAACTGAAAACCTTGCCTAACATAGCAAATATTATGCTATATGTTTGGTCTCAGTACTACCTTAACTCCAGTTGCAAGAGACAACCTTTTATAGTTTTCAATGTTCCAAACTACCAGGAAATCTGGTGGGAAATCCAATCTTTAGGGTGATATAGTTTTATCCTCTTATTTTTCTAGCTCTAGAATCATTTTTTTTCCTCCTGTGCAGAGCCCACTAACTACATTAAGTCTTCCAGAGTAGGTTTTTGTCTAGATGTGAAAATGTTACACAATGGGTAATCCAATTCTTCCCTTGGTAGAACATTCCAACTTCAAATTGCTTTTTACGAATATTTCTCAGGAGGCAGGAAAAGATCCTTCAATTATAAGAAGTGATACAGCCTAACATAAAAATAAGGTAGTAAAAGTAATTCCAGTTGATTTGTATATGAAATGTCACTAAAGCCAATGTCATTTTGATCATTATGCAAAGAAAGTTGTATAAATGATAATTGTAGGCTTGGGTTTATATAATGAAGAGTCTATTTTTAGAAATAATCCAGTAAAATCAAAGGATCATCATGAATATTTTGAAAGATATAAAACTGTAGAAAATTTAGGTGCAAATTTGACAAGAAATACGATCCTGAAAAGTCATGCAGTACAAACAAAACCAGGATATTTTGACCTGTTATATAGAAATACTGATAGTGAAATACATAGCTGCTTTACATCATCAAAAGGGAGATAAGAACCCTTTCTGTATAACATTTAATTACACATTTGGAATATGATGCACAGTTTTGGGCACCTCAACACAGAAAACCTGACAAGAATTTGGAGGAAATGGCTAAATGACTGGAAGGCTTTATTTATGAGTTACAGTATATTTGAACAGACGCACAGTAAAGATAGTGATATGAGTATCTTATAAATACTACAGAACGTATATGCATCTTACAAGGCTGCTACAGAGGAATAAAGATTGATAACTGTTTGAAGGGGGTGAACTCCTTGCTCATGCCACTCAGATCGATATTGTTCTCAGAGTAAGACTCTTCACAGCAAGCAGCAGAGATAGAATCAATCTTAACCCACACAAAAGAACTAATTGCAATTGTATACAGCATAGAAAAAGAAAAAAGAGAAAAAACCCCAAGACATCAGAACAGGAAAAAATCTACGAATAATCTAAGTTAACTTGGGGGAAAAAAACCAAACCAAACAAAAGCAAACAAACAAACAAACCCCACCCCAAACAAAAACCAAAGACCAACTCAAATATCACAGTCAAAAAATCCTCTGAAAATCGACCAAAGGTAGCCTTCCCAGAATGAAGTGCAGTGTACCTCACTGATCTGTTTTGCAGTCTGAGACATGTAGTAAATCCTGCCCTCAGAGTCTTCTTTCCCCAGTTTTCTCCTTTTATATCCATTTATAGTTGGGGTTTTTTGCAAATATCATGTACCAAGCCCATTACTCTGAATTGTTTGTTTCTGTACACACAACTTACAGTTTATTCTGTTCTTTGAAAATATATAAGATACTACTTTTTCTCTTTATAGTTAACCCAAACTGTCACAAGCAGCTTTATTTTACTAAGAGACAGGCAATGAACATAGTCAAAATTCTTTTATTTCTTGTCAGATTAGTCCATGTATTTCATCTGAAATATTAGTTTGAAAAAAAAAGTGTATAAAATATTAATGATCTCACTGTTGTGTATTCATTATTTCCATAAGAAAAAAATGAGGCATAAAAATCCAATATAATGAGACCATCACAGATGAAGAAACAAGGTAATCAGTTTCTAATATATTACACCACTACAATGATATTAGCTATAATTTAAACAAAGTAATCTGCTTTTTTTTAGATATGCAAAATGCAAATGAGACATTTTAATAGTGCTCCCATCTTACATCAGTGATGCTAATGAGGAGATGATAATGTTAATAAATACTTTCTTTTATTATGGTTTTTTTTTAAGCTATAATATTTTGGTTTGACAAGTTCCTTTCCAAACCTGACAATGCCACTCATATAAAACTAAGCTTTTCCTTTCACAAACACAGANCATTTAGGCTTGAATGATAACATATATGGAATCAAAGTTTCAGCAAAAATTAACAGAACAATACATAAAATTTGCTGAAACTAGAAAAAGAAGGAAAACAGGTAAGTACATCTTTGCATTCAATTTTTTTTAGTGTCTGCTAAGTCAAATAAATTCTTAGCTCTAGCATGGCCTAAAATTAAAATAAAATGCATCACCTCTGTAATTTTTACTTGTAAATTCTGTAGAGATTTTTAAAAGAGTTGCACAGGCAAAACCAGATAACAATAATAGAAAGGTCATTATGTCCCTAAACATACACTTGGGCGTGAATAATACACTACAGTAATACACTTGGAATTAATATTGAAGCACATAAATGCACATCTGAACCAAAAGTCTGAGGGCAAACTTGTTTCAGCAGGACTTTCCTTCTCCCCTTCAGCAGTGGTAAACATTTCAAAATCCTTAGCTCTAAACTTCTGAAGTACAGACTACATTTATCAGACTACCTAACTCAGTTCCAGCTCTTCATATTTTCCATGGGAAATTAAATGACTTATATAAATTAAAACTTGGAGCACAATGGCATTTACTATTTTCTCCAAGTGAAGCTTCCTGAAGATAAATTGGTAGCTGGCAAAGTTATATCATATATACCAGCTCAAATCTTTTAGAATGGTAGCTACCCTAAAGACCAACAAAGCAACAGGTGGTATGAAGTAAATCTGAAACCCAATTTTAATTACAAA